>VFFE01009068.1:1543390-1871940 GCA_008921705.1 Burhinus oedicnemus | reverse complement strand
AGACTTAAGTGTTTAGTAGGAAATGAAATATACAAAGCCGTATCAAGCTCCCAGGATGACAATCACGTCACCAGCAGGCTCAGGGGAAGTCCCAGACTGGACTCAGTGACGGACAGGAACTGGATTCCGGATCTGGAGTCAGGATCAGGATCAGGATCAGGATCAAAGGTAGATGCAGAGACCGAGTCCTCCCAGGACGCCGGCCATTGAAGAAAAAGAGGCTGACCCTTTGATCCCTCAGCATTTATACTGAGCATGAGGCAGATGGGATGGAATACCCTTGTTGGTCAGTTTTGGGTCACCTGTCTTGTCTGCTCCTCCCCGCAGGTGTGACCCCTCTACGTTTTTCCGCTTCTGACCCTCCAACGGGGCAAGTAGCAAAGTTGGCTGTCCTTGGTTGCCATAGCAATAAGTATAAGCCAGAGCCTCTCTGCATACCGTTCCTTGGCATCAGCCATAAACATGGGTCTTATCACTCTGAGAACGAACGGTTTCCTGCACAACATGCTGTTAATTTCAGCAGTTAGAAGAGGCCCAGCTAACAAGCAAAGTTACTGAACAAAACTGGTCCTGTTTTACCTCAAACCAGGACAATAGAATAGTTCCAGTTGCAACGGACCTACAATGATCATCTAGTCCAACTGCCTGAGCAACTCAGGGCTAACAAAAAGTTAAAACATGTTATTAAGGGCATTGTCCAAATGCCTCAAGCACTGACAGGCATGGGGCATCAGTCACCTCTCTAGGAAGCCTGTTACAGTGTTTGACCATCCTCTCGGTAAAGAAATGCTTCCTAATGTCTAGTCTGAAACTCCCCTGACACATCTTTCAACCATTCCCACATGTCCTGTCACTGCATACCAGAGATACTTCCCCTCCTCAGGAGGCTGTAGAGAGCAATGAGGTCACCCCTCAGTCTCCTTTTCTCCAAACTAGACAAACCCAAAGTCCTTAGCTGCTCCTCATAGGACATTCCTTCTAGCCTTTTCATCAGCTTTGTTGCCCTCCTCTGGACACATTCAACTTTCGTATCCTTCTTAAATTGTGGGGTCCAGAACTGCACACAGTATTCAATGTGAGTCTGCACCAATGCTTCCTGTAATCCTTCCAAAACACTGTTCTCTCCTTCCGGGATTTTTCTTTAACTTCCCCTCTGACCAAGTGCTCTAAGCATGCTCATAGAACAGCTCAGATTGGAAGGGTCCTTGAAAGATCATCTGGTCCAGCTTTTCATGGGAAAGAGAACCTAGATAGAGATTATATACCACACTGTACAGTCACATCTTGAAAACCTCCGGTGATGGAGACTCTACCACATCACTAGGGAGGTTGTTCCAGTGAATGATTGATCTCACGGTAAAAAATTTCTTTCTTATGTCAAGATGAAACCTCTCCCAGTGCAACTTGTACCCCTTGTCTTCTCCATGTGAAGAGAGAGCCTCAGCCCCCTTTGTAGCCACCCTTTAAGTACTGGAATACTCTGATGAGGTCCCCCTTGAGCCTTCTCTTCTCCAGTGAGAAAAGACCTACCTCCTTCAGCCTTTCCTCATAAGACAGGCTCTCCAGCCCTTTCATCATCTTTGTGGCCCTCCTTTGGACCCTCTGCAATCTTTCTGTGTCTTTTTGCATTGTGAGACCAGAACTGGACACAGTACTCCATGTATGTCCTGGCAAGCACCGAGTAGAGTGCTCGTAGAGACATATTCTACCATATCCTCTAGAGGAAAATGTCTATTATCCTCTGCCAGCTTCATGAAATGCATCTATGTTTTGGGTTTGTCAAATATTTTTTTTAGAACTATTTACTTCCTTTTCTCCAGTGTTTCAGAAAAATAAAATAAATGTAAGCAAACATTAAACAAAACCAAAAAAATTATCAAGAAAGAAAACACTTCCTTTTTCCTAGTTTTCACCATGGAACTTAAATGCCTCCCCAACCCACAATAAACATAAAACCCAGAAACAAAACAAAACTAAGGATAAAAATATTCCTCAGAGAAAGGATGCATCTGCTACGTGCACACAGTTCACTTTGATCCATCAGAGCATGTCTTACCTCCCAAGACTTGGATGACTAATTCAGACATTTGCTTTCTCCCTGAGGCTATAAGATGATAAAAATTCCATCCTTCACAAAGATCTGATGAAAATGGAAAATCACAGGTTAAACAAGCAAACAAGGAAAAACTTCTTTTCCCAATGTCCTACCAACTGGTAAAACAGAGCTTGGTTTTGTTTGGTTATTTTTTCCCCTCTAAGTGATATATAGTTACCAGACTGTGCCATATTGAATGATACCCATATGCAAGCATATATACATACAAACACAATCATTTTTCACATGAGCCCAGGCAGACCTCAAATGTGTTACCAGCTTCAACAACAGCAACAAAACACTCTGCTACTAAAAACATCTGAAGACCCTTTTTTTTGCTTTAAACAGCTACCACCTCTAAAATATCCTTCAGGTTTCTGCTATTACACCTACAACTCACTCTAACATACCTACAGCCACTGAGAAATATACTGGCATCTAAATGCTGTGTCACAGTGGAGTTTCCTTCAGATTCTCATACTCTTGGGTTTCACGCTAGCCAGAAGGTAATTTCAGTGCAGAGGTGCAGATCTCAGAATGCGATTCTACTTCTAGATCTAACATAACCTGGTAATAAAAGCACATGCTATATAACTTCTCTCAAAGATTCTTAACTGAAAGGTATCAAACCTCCTCATATGGTAAAATGATCCCTGGAATGTAGTTTATAATTTTCATATGCCTATGTTTGATCCAACCTAAAATAAGTAATATTGATAAATTCTGTTATTTCCAAAGACCACTCTATTTGATGGAAATGATCTAGGTTGCCCTAATGGAAGTTTTTACATGAATATGGACATTTTTAATACAACCCCTAAATTTTAAAATATGGTTACCAGGGGTATTAGCTCTGACCAAAGCACCTCTCTGTGGCCTCCCCAGGCAATTATTAACAGCAGTCTAACTTTAAAGTCCTTCTGAGGTTTAGTACTAGTTTTGGTATTGGTATTGCTGTTAGTATCAGTATCAGTATCAGTATTAGAAGTTGTGGTATTAACCAAGATACATCCAACTAGATCACGTTGCTAAAATATAAGGTAGCCTGGGAACCAGTAAAATAATTAGAGCTTGCCCTATAAGGGAATGTGCCAAGTTCTATGCATCTGTTATTTCTCAAAGTGATGTGGAACAGGACCTTGTCATATGTCTGTTTCTTCCACGTCTCTCCCTATTTTACTATCTGTGGACTGGCAAATCAGATGGTGAAGATGAACTTGCCCTGCGTACAGGCACACACTGATCTCTGCCCCCTACCCTTTGCTCCTGCCTGCCCTATGCTTTATTCTTTAGTGACTAGATAGGTATTATTCTTCCATGTTTACTATTACTTTCTGATACATTAAAACATACTTTTTTTGGTATGGCCAGTATTAGGAAGTGACAGTAACCCTCATTACAGTAAAATTACAGTGGTGTATTTTCCAGGAAAAGGAATGCAGGGAGAGTGGCTGGCCAAATCTAAAGATGCCTGTGTGCCCTACAACAATTATCAATATGTAGTAAAAGAGGGGGAGGTCACATTAAAATACATGTCTTCATGGATTATTGTAGGAAAAATATTTACATTGCGTGTACAAAAGCGTACTAAAGCTGGAGGAATGTCATTAAAGAACTGCTGGCTTTTTTTGCCTGATTACTTTAGCTCTGAGCTTTATACTGAGAAGTGGCATGATTTTCTTAATACACGTGTTTAAAGCACAGCTTTGTAGTTTATTATTTATTCATGCTATAGGATGACCCTTTGGATTTTTCTTAGGATTCACAAAAGGCTGATTGTTAAATGAGAAGCAATAACCTACTGATCTCAAAAGAGGAAGAGGATTCACAGACTGTCAATAAACACATCAAAAGGAAGCTAAATCCACAAGCTAATTAAGTAAGTCTCTACAGATGAGCAGAGATGAACTGAAGTATGTTTCAGAAGACTTTCTCTACATAATGCCCTCCTTACTTGGATGTATTTGTTACCTGAATAAATATAACATTCTTCAGACTCCACTGTTCAGTTCCATTCATCTTCTGTCTGACTAATGAAAGTGTGTCCAACAAACCAAGTTAATTATCCTTGCTCCGTAGTAACCCTGTGAGCATCCTCAGGAAAGAATATGAAGTTTCCATTCGGTGCCTGGGTATGACAGAAGCAGGGTTGTTAGAATAACTGGTTTCTGATTGCTGTCAGAAATACTTTGACAAATCAAAGCATTAATCCTGTTTATTGCTTTTCACTATGAGGCACTACGTTTCAACTCTGGATGAAGATGTGATCCATAGTCTTTTAAATACCCATTAATTCAGACTGACTTACTATCATGAAGATTTTCTGCCTGCTCATTTGTTCTTTTAAGTAGAAGCTTTCTCTATTAGAGAAATTTTGGAACACAAGCTTGCCTTTGGGTCAAAGGCTTTGGGTCATGCCTCTGTCTGCTAGCAAACAGATTTTAAAAAATGTATCTTTCTTTAATAAAGGCTAATACTCACAGGTGCTTGAAGGAGTCCAAAAGCTAGACCTTCAAAGAAAATATAGAGCCTCATTGGAGTGGTGATAATGTTACAAAAATCTTCAGATTTTATATTACAATACTTCAAGAAGAAATAATTACTGTGGCTTTCAGCACAATTCCTGTATTTTTTCAGACAAATGGGCACTGCAGAAGAGAAGGGAAAATCCTATACAGTGCAAGTGTTTTTCTTTTTTGGGGGGTTTTCTGTTTCTTGGATATTTTTTGTTATTGTTGGTTTCTTGTTTGTTTGTTTGTTGGGTTTTTTTGTTTTTTTTCCCTTCATCACTCCTTGACCATTTCCTTAAGGCCACTTATTCCCATTTGTGAAAACTCCCAAACAGCACTTTGGCCATTCAGGGAAAAAATCCAAATTGTCACTTCTCCATTCCATGGCATAAGTTCATAAGCCCGATATTTATTAGGAATACAAATACTTTCTGTTGTATTGAATACAGCTTCAGTACATGGTATTGAAAGAAAACAGAAAACATACAATTATTATAAATGTAACATATATTCAGAGAGGAACAATAGTAATAAAATATTTCTACAGATTCCAAAGCTGTTTTGAATATAGACGTGTCTCTAAGGAAAAAAGCTTTGAAATAAAAAGTATAAAAATATTCATAAGCTACTATGTAAATACATCTGTACTTGATGCAAATTTATCTTTAAAACTGAGAACAGTAGAATAGAGGAGTAACCCAGCAGCAAATAGGCAGTGAAAGCCAAATCAGTGTTGTCAGGTTTTCTAAATTACTGCAATCCAATGAAAGGAAGCATATACTGGTGAGGAGTACTAGCAGAAGAGAAAGAAATGGTAATCATGGTATGCAGCAGCTAGATAGCATCCCCATTCCAAAGAAGCTGCCTTGGACATTATTCTGACTGAAATGTAATTCTTTATTCCATAGACCCTGTGGGTTTGATCCAGTTCGTTCTTAAGTGAATGGAAAAGAAAAACTTTTTTTTGGTAACGTATTGCTGGTCCCTTAGCTAATGGGCATTTTGGAAGATTGGTCACTGATTGCTTTGTACATATTACAGCAGAAAATGAGCGCTAGGTAACATACCCCTCCCTGCAGTTTTGTCCCCAGTTCTGCTAATATACTGATGTGCAGTTTTGTGAGTAAGTTTTATCAAGCATGAATACAGCTTTTCTTAGGTCACATATCCTACTGCTCTTCACCTACATGAATGGTGCTATCCAAATTTACACCAGCTGTGGTTCTGGATGATAGTAAATACTGTACTATTTTGTTATTTTTCTCTACTTTGTTGTGTTGAAATGTCTCTCTTGTGTTTTCAGGCTCAGAACTGGTCATCCAGTTTTATTCAGAAAACAAGTGAGGCAGCAGACTTCCAGAGATCTGTATCCATAGCATACTGATGGCATGGAAAATCCATGCCAGAAGACTGACTGAGTTACTTCAGCAAACTCTAAGACTTGAGTTAAAAAACATAGAGTAATAGATTTTAGTCAAGTAAATTAAGGAAATGTTCATATTGCACATGAAAATACCTGATCTTAGAATGAAATGATGGACATCTCCTCACTGGAAGGGCATGAAAAGTATCATGATATGTACAGGAATATTTTTCAGTGCATGCTAAAATGACATAATCAAAGAACAGAGAAGAAAAAAATAAAAGTGAAAAAGTTTAGCATGTCACATCAAAGACTGACAAAGAGAAATTCTGACCCCCTCCCCTCAAATAATTAAAGTGCCTTGAATTAAATTATGTTGGAAAATGATTCTAAAATGGTGTCAAAATGTGATATCATAAATTGTATTGACTGCAAACTTCATCTTTTGAGCCCTTCAAGACAGCTAAAAAAATTCTTACTCTCAATATAACTGGGATGAAATCTCTCCTACATACAGTAGCACAGGAAGGACAGAAAAAGAGTGCAAACACAATTTTGCTGAAATATATGAGAAATCCTTCCTTATTGACTTTGATAAGGTCATGCTTAAGAACAACATTCTGTCACACCCAAAAGGAAACCAAATCTGTAATACTGCTGTGATAAAGTGTGCTGCCACTGTTTCCCCATTAAATATGTTGCAAACATAACTCTTCCTCTGTGATAAGAATTTGAAAATTAACTTTCATGTCAGTGGTACTAAATCAGTGTAGATATGTAGCAAGTATAGAATGTCCAAAAACTTAATTAGTTCACTCACTATTAATTGAAAAATATCAGAGAATGGCTTTCCGGTGACAGAAACCTATCTTCATCTACTTTGTAGAAAATCTAAGTAATTAAATAAAATTTGCAATGTCTTGCAATAATGCCTGCTGTTTCAATGTATTCACAACTCTGCAGAGTTCTGCTGTGACGACAATTCAAAATAATTTCATATATAGAGGGCCTTCTTCAGGATAAAACACTGGCTATGGCAAACATCTGTTGCTTAAGCACAGGACCATCACTGAGAATGATCTGAGTACCATTAGCAAAAAGGAATAACTTTTCAAGAAAATGCAAATGATTCAGAGAAAGATGAAAATATGTTTGATTTTTGTATCTAACAAAGAAAATTTGAAAATTACTGCACTCATACAACAATTCATTAGGAGAGCGCTTATTCTTCTGAAGCAACTACTAGTTTGCGGGTGATAATTCCCAAGTGAGTAAGATGCAGACTGATAAATCTACATTAAGAGAAAGCAGTTAAAAGTGATGCAATGGTACAATGGTTTCTACAAAAGAACAACAATATTAATATGAGATAATAAAGCTCTGTCTATGACAAAAAAAAAAAAAGAAAAAAGTTGTATGCATTTAAACCTTTTAAAACCAAAATTAGCCTATATTAAGCTAACTTGTATTCTTTTTGAATGTCAGTCTTCCTATACTATAAATCCAAACTGATGGAAGCAATGAAACAACATAGTTTGAGATGACAGATGTTACCACATAACTGGAAATGAGATAGACTTTTCAATACTGTTTCAAGAGTATGCCCCCTCCCTACCTCCTGTATTCCTCAGCATGCTGTAAATTGTAAGTTTCTCATTTAAGTCCTTTAGCTCTTATACAAAAATCTGGAGAGGCCACTAATAATTTTCTGTCTTCTAACAAGGTAAATGTGAACTTTTATTACATATCCTGACCCTAATTCATGATTTCATGCAAGCTTGTACTTGTTACTAATCTTTTAGTATCTGCTTAAATCACGCTAAAGATCAGAGAGATACAAGAAGTGCCTTTATCTAAACATAGCCTTAACAATGCAAACATAGCTGGGGTACCAGTCATCTTCTGAATTAGGTTGTGAATCAAGAAGCAGAGATGTTTTGTGTCACTTGAACTATTAAGACAGTTAAAAGGTCAAATTGCAGACATAAGCTTGTGAGTTATTTTTAATTCTCAACACTTTGTTGAGTGTGTTTATTTATATTTACTCAAAAATTGTATATGCTATTGACCCATATATAAGTATTATAATTCATTCACAGATAACCTATTAAAAGGCATTGATCTCAGCATATTCATTGACTAGTAGCTAAGCACCATTTCCCAGGTTCAAGTGCACTATTATGTGTTCGGGAATATATTCAGAACATTGTTGTATTACTTCAAAAGAGAAAATTCTTTTAGATTTCTTACTATGTAACAGTAACATGTATTTAGTCTATTTTGAAACATGTCCTCTAAAGAATGCAGTTATTCATCCTCATTGTTAGTCTATTATGTTCCATCAGTCCATCATGTGGGTATTTCATTTCGATACCATGAATATGAACCAAGATTCAAATTACTCTGAAATGTTTGCAGTAACATATATTTTATTTTACCAATTTAGCAATGACTACACTTGTGGAAATAAAGTGTCTTTTTTATTTCATGTAAAGCTTAGGGTCTCAAGTCAGCCATGATCTAAGAATTCTGGCACCAATTCAACAGCAACAACAGAAACCCCCATTTGGGAATATGTAGGGATATGCAAAGCCTAATTAAACTACAAATGGAGAGTAATTGTATTTAAAATGAAAGCTTAAAAAAGAAACAATTCCTTAATAACAATATTAGATTATTAGTTACATAATATTTAGGCAAATATACATCTTGACTTCCTAAGACTTTGAATTCGAGCCAGTCAAAAAGAATTTCAATACTTTTGTGTCAGTTTATTTCGCAGGGCTGAACTGTAGCTTTAAGGAGTGCTTAGCACATAGATATGATGTCTGAAGGGCAGTTTAAGCAACCTTGGATTATATTATGATTCTGAATCCCTTACTTCGGTTTTTAGTTTCTCCCTTGCTGCAAGGCTGGGAAAGGAACATACTGTCCTTAAAAGATAATTAGCTTGGTAGAAATTAGAGAAGTCCTTTTGCAAATGTATTGGCCATAATGCACACAAACAATTCACTTCCAGTATTTTCAGTGCCTTCATTTACCTGGGGAATCTGCTGTTACAATTTTTACATTGTACCAACCATGTTATATATAGTGAAAATATTTAGACTCCTTGCACTAATTGTACACGTTAATATAATTTTCAGTAGTATTAATCTATTTGCTGGTTTTGTAAGGCTAACTAACTGCTTTGCAGGGTTCCTCATCTGATTTATATTTCACATGGAAGCACACAGGTTTTTAGCTTCTACTTTAGGTATTATGCAACTTGAATGCAAATAGGAAAGGTGGGGTTGGTGCCAGGAAGAACAGCCAAGTATTTCCAATTCAGGTAAATTGCTCAAGTGGAAACAGCCCTGCGGTGATGTTGCTTTGAATTCTTTAAGGGGCTCCCAAAAATGACAGATGCCTCCAGGCTTCCAAATTAGAAAACCTAGATCTGCTTCTAGGAAAAGCACAATCTGTCCTTTTTTGTAGTCTGGTTTCAAGAAAAGATAATGTGTATGAACCACAGCTACTCAGGTGGAAAGTTGTAAGCTGTTCATTAAAGGACTAAATCATGGGCTGCAGGGACTACCATGTTGTTTAAAGCTTCTCTGCTCTATAATTACCCTTCAAACTTGCAGTTCTCTTTTTCTTGTCATTCTGTATATTGAATTATGTGGAACAGGTAACATTCAAGAACCACTTTCACTGTATTTGAACTAGGCTTAAACATGAGTAATGTGTACACCTGGTATATGCAAAGTATTGCCTAGTAGGAAATATGCACGGAAATAAATCAAAGTGATTTTACTTAAACATTTTGAAGACTGTATGAGAATGTGAGGCATAGTATCCCACTGCAATTTCTCCAAGGATGCTTAGACCAACCTGTATGGCTTTGCACCAGAGCATACAAAGAACTCCTACTCCTCTGAGCTGTAAGACCAAATCACCAAATTTGTGTCTGTAAGGCAGAGGCAGGTGACACTTAAACATTTTCTGTGAATACTGAGAAAAATGCCCTCACCCTTGGCTCTGCCCCAGCCACACCAGCCACACTGTCCCCACTTCCTGGCCCAAGCCAGAACCGGCCCCGTTGCTGCTGCCTTACCAGGACATCCCTGCCCTGCAGACCCCAGTTCTGTTAAGTTATACTCCTCTATGTTTTCCTTTGTGAGAAAGGACTTGTCTACCACACCCTTCCTAACTTTATTTGTGAATGTTTGGATGAGTGAACGTAACAGACAACTCGGAAATAATAATAGAATTTCACTACCTGTTCCCACAGTTCAGCGATTTTTAAATAGAAGCATGTACATGTAAAAAACCATAATAAAATACCATTATAATAGAGCTCCTCTAAAGTAAGCCACTTGAAAATCCTAACACCTTTAGTGATGTTTTACACCCATTTTTTTGTTGCCAAGTAAATCAGAGCAATGAGAATGCCTACCTTTGCTACAGTCATTGAAACATCAACATCTTTAGATGAAATTTTCTGACCACTGTCTAAAAGATCTGAAAATCCAAGGAAAAGTACTTTAGCTATCTCATATAAATTAAAACTAATTGTTGCTCAATAAAAATATTCTTTAATGAAAGGGCAAATCTATTCTTCTAAGCTAAGTATAACAAGTGATTCATTCTGAGCATAAATATCTTAAAACTTCTATCTATACTTTAAAGCATTTCCAACTTGCCATTTCAAAAGTTTAAATATAAGCTTGAAATATACATTTAAAAGAAGAAAGAATGGGATCTATAGGGTACACACTCTTTGGAACCAATAGAATAATTCTAAAGGAATAAGGATGACTCCTCTCTACTGGAAAAGGAAGTCTGATAAGCTACTTTGTCACTCTATTAGTGATGAGCATATAATCAGGTACAATAAAATTGAAAAAAAAAATTATTAGAGCTTTCAAATATGAAATATGGAAATAGATTGTAGTGTCATTTACATGGATATACCCAAAACACTGCTTATTCCACTAAAGAAATTCTCATTCCAATTAAATTTTTATTTTCTGAATTTAAGCATTTCTGAGCTGTTTTTCCAGTCCTCCTTCCAACTGGTGGAAAATATCTCAAGTTTTTGTTTTCTGTTTGTGTTTCAAAATACAGACAGAACAGACTTTTCTGATCATGTGGTGTACTAACAATCACAAAGTAAATGTATTGTCATAAAATATAGAGGTTTAGTGTTAAAAGCGTAAGTATGAAGAATTCCAAATTCTTTTTATGACAGAATTCACAAGAAGTTTAGCAGCTGGGTACAAGATGAACCATCACTTTCTATTCCAAACAGAGCAATGTTAGGCTTTAATTTGTCTTTCATTCATTTTACATCTGGACTCCAGATTTCTGCTTTAGGAAATCAGGCAGCTGTACCATGGAACTCCACATTTATTGATGTATTATTTTATTTTAACATAAAACAATAACCAGACACAAAGCTTGACAGTGGCTTCAAACATAAAGGTTGAACCATTTTGGTAAAAAACCTGAATAGCCAGCCTGTAATCATTATACAATAGCTGTAGCTTTTCAGAAAAACATGGAGGTTTGAGGAAGCTTTTGATGGCTTAACTTATACTAATTAAGAAGCTGCCACACCTGCAGAAGACAGTTGTTAAACTGCCAGACACAAAAGGAAGTATGTAAAATGATTGGAATTATTAAAACAGCTAAAATAAAAATTCTGAGATAACAATCTTTGGTTAGAAATCTGAAAAAAAAATCATCTCAAAGCTGAAATAATTATCAGCATCCCATGAAATATTCTGAGAAAAATAGGTTAGATTACAAGATTTCAGAAAAGAGTCTGCTAGACTAGATCCACTCCAGCAGGAAGCATTCATGAAGAAACTGAAGGATGTCAAAGGATGTCCATGACTTCCAAGCTGATGCATGTTAAATAAGCATCATCACACAGGCTTAGCACACACCCCCATACTACAAGGAAAGGCCAAGTCCAAGGTTCCTCCAAATTCCACCTGTTTTGTAGGCATGTGACTATGGTGCCACCGAAGCATTGGCCTTGCATCAACACCTCAAAAACAGACAGAAAATGAAAGGCCGAGCTGAATGTTGCGTTGCTGACAGACCATACTAGACAGTCGACAGGCCTGTGTTTCTCTCCAACATACCCAGGAGTTCATCCATTCCCTTCCACTAAACATGGAAGCAAGAAAGTCCTGGACTTAAACGTGAATTTAGCTAGCTAAGCACAAGGGCTAATGTAATAATACTAGTATTCAGAAGAACACAAAGACTTTTTCACTCTGGATGTGCAAAAGGAATGACAGGAGTTTGAAATAACAACTGTAATTCATCCCCTGCCTTGTCCCACAGGTTGGAACAACACCTCTTTGCAAGCAAACTGCTTCCTATCCTCTCTGGAGTAGTACCTGCATGGGTACTCCCAGAGCTGTTGCCACAAATGAAAGCCAGCTGATGGTGGCAAGAGTGAGAAAAAGGATGAAGAAGTCTTCACTTTGGGTAAGACTTTAATCTTTTGTCTGCTCCTCAGTTACATTATATGTTACTCTATACTTATCTGGCCATACGAAGGGCTACCAGATAGATTCTTTAAAACACCAAGAAGCTTGGGACAATATATCTTCTGGTATTGAGTTTACGTGGCAAGGTTTTGTGAGCAGATGGGTTACAGGGACCACCCTGATGCCAGATGCCAAATGCCAGAAGCTTCCCCTATGTTCGACAGAGCCAAGGCCAGCTGGCTCCAAGACAGACCCGCTGCTGGCCAAAGCTGAGCCAATCAGCAATGGCAGTAGCGCCTCTGTGATGACATATTTGAGAAGGGGAAAAAAAAGTGTTGCACCATGGCAGCTGTAATAGACAAATGAGAGTACATGTGAGAAACAACTCTGCAGACACCAAGGTCATTGAAGAAGGAGGAGGAGGAGGTACTCAAGACACCAGACCAGAGATTTCCCTGCAGCCTGTGGTGAAGACCATGGTGAGGCAGGCTGTCCTTCTGCAGCCCATGGAGGTACATGGTGGAGCAGATATCCAACTGCAGCCTATGGAGGACACCACACTGGAGCAGGTGGATGTGCCTGAAGGAGGCTGTGACCCCGTGGGAAGCTCACACTGGAGTAGGCTCCTGGCAGGACCTGTGGACCCATGGAGAGAGGAGTCCATGCTGGAGCAGTTTTGCTGTCAGGACTTGTGACCCTGCAGAGAACCCATGCTGGAGCAGTTTGTTCCTGAAGGACAGTGTTGTCCAAAATACCAGATTCATTACCCAGTGTGCAATAACTAATCTCACACACCAGGATGAAACATTGATTATTTATTTCAGAGTTGCACAAGGCTGGGTGTTTGGTGGTTTCCCACAAGTCAAGCACACACCAAACTCAGGACTCTCTGCATGGTTTATATACAGATTTTACAACATCATTATCATATTAGTACCTCTTACCTATATTTGGTTCATAATTTACATATGATTGCACAATCTAGTTATAGCTACCACGCGTGCTCAGGGGAAGGGCCTTCACCTGGGCTAGGGTCTTCTTGAACTATGGGCATGATTTTTAGTATTATAATGAAAGTAGTTCAACTTAGGACACTCAGAATTTTCACTTTTCTGCCAAGTTGGTTAAACTTTTCAAAACATGTAGATTAGTAACATTTTCAAGGTCCATATGCTCGTATAGTCCAGGATGTTTCTCCTCAAGAATGATAACAATACTTGCTTTCCTTGATTAGGAGTTCTTTCATTAATTGATCCTTGACAGATTCAAGGATAGAATCCTCATTATCTGTGAGAATGGTACCCATGGTCTCTTAACATTAATTACTATTGACGATTTTGAGAATATGCTTTGATAACAGAAGGGAGCCACACTGGAGCTGTTCATGAAGCACTGCAGCCCATAAGAAGGACCCACATTGGAGAAATTCTTGGAGGACTGTCTCCCATGGGTGGGACCCCACACTGGAGCAGGGGAAGAATGTGAGGAGAAAGGAGCGGTGGAGACAGCACATAATGAACTTGACCACAACCCCCATTCCCTGTATCCCTGTGCCACTCAGGGGAGGATGTAGAGAAGTCTAGAGTGAAGTTGAGCCTGGGAAGAAGGGAGGGGTGGGGGGAAGGTGTTTTAAGATTTGGGGGTTTTTCTCATTATCCTGCTCTGATTTGATTGGTAATAAATTAAATTAATTTCCCTAAGTTGAGTCTGTTTTGCCCATGATGGTAACTGGTGAGTGATATCTCCCTGTCTTTATCCTGACCCACAAGACTTTCATTGTATTTTCTCTCCCCTGTCCAGCTGAGGAGGGGAAGTGACAGAGCAGCTTTGGTGGGCACCTGACATCTAGACACCACCACACTCCTTAGAAGATTTCTGTACGATAATGGTAGGATAGTCAGATCATATAACAATTTGTAATAAGTGAGACGTCTAAATTATTACTGTAGGTTGGTGAACAGTTAATCTTGTTTCTCCGTCTGAAATAGCTTTTAAAATAAATGCAGGAGTGATTTACCTCTACAGGGTAATATGTAATCATTCAAGGTGTTCCTTTTAGAGTCTATGTAAAATACTGCTAAATATTTGTGTAACTGCCTGTTTCCATCTATCCTACAGTTTACAAATAGAGAATCTGCCAATGTACTCATAAATCACCGGTATGTGTGTCCTTTGTTTTTTTCAGAAAACAATGCAAAGAGGCAATGTTAATGAGGGAACAAGGACAAATGCATATGGAAGTTGAGAACACCCTTAATTTCTTGTCAGATATATTTATCTTTCCATTGATTATTCTTTTAGAATTTAGAGACAGCTTATTATTTGGCATTACTTGTCACTGCTGTTTGGCTGTAAGCTGCAATTTAACATTGCCCCACTACTGCATAGTAGCTCTCCAGCAGACGTAGCTGACTGCAGATACCAAGCTCAACAAATCTCACAGCAACAGAGAAACAATAGTAACTTCCGGACCAAAGTGATCCCCATCTCAAAGACTGTGAGCAACAAGCTATTCTCAAGAGCCAAAGAAGAATAACAAGAATAAAATCAAAGCCAATAAGGGGACCAAAATACTGTATTGCACCCTTTCCAGTATGGTTGCCCACAGACTATGGCAGATTAGGAAATACTGCTTATTCTACTGTGAGAAGGAGAGGACATAAAACCTGCACAGTGTTTTATTCTCTGCCCGCTACTATGATAGCTCACTAGGATCATGGGAAAGCTCCTGACAGTTGCCTTAATTTACCTTTAAGGGATCAGCCCTACAAATAGTCTATAAAGCTTATTTGTCCACCTCCTCCTTAACACTCCTATATTACCTACTACTCCTCCACAGCAAAGGATAGCTTTTCTGCTGCATCCTCCTTGATGCAGGAACTGAGATATGTGGGTAACAACATGTCAGTGTACAGTATTTCAGCAGTGACATGCCTTGCTGTCTTTCACTCAAAATGCACATTTTCTCCATTTGGAGAAAATTTTACTGTTGAAACAGTTCTTTTGCTGCATGCGTAAATATCAAGCAGTCAGCAAAAGTCATGGTACTGCTACATTCAAACACAGAATTTCATCATGTTGAAGGTTTTAACCCATCTGAAGAAGCAGGCATCTGATTTGAATATTCCACACAAAGCAAAAGATTTTTAAAGAAGATATGAGTCAGTGGTGTGACTAAGAGTGAAACAAAATTGCTTCCCCACACTTCTTTCCCTCGTACATTATGAGTAATTTCCTGCTTTTACTGTGTGATGCATGATCCTGTGCTTGGTCTATTGACTACATCTGAGAGACACAGGAACAAAGAGGAGTATGTAAATAATGATGAATTTAAGATAATATGAAATTAAGAAAGGGAAATAATCTCCCAAGAGGGATATGGTTGAGGCTATGTCATAGCATCCAAAGAAACAAAAGAAGTCTTTCAATTTCTTAAATTTAAAGCACAAAAATAGAAAGAATAATAAATAATCCTTCAATGACAAGAAAGTCAGTGGGTCAATCCAACAAGTCTCTTACTTTTTGTTTAAACTTTCTTATATTCCATTCTCGCCTCCCACATTTCATCTCAGAAGGGACAGAGATTTTGTTCAAGCCTCATAAACACTGACATGAATCATAGTAATCCTTTGTATAGTGATGATGCACAGCTTTGTATCCCATTTAGGGTAAGCCAGTCTGTTACTCTGTCCTGATAATAATATCCAAATTGATATTGAAACCTCTATGATTGTAACTCTGTAAATCATTTGGGTAAACAGTTCTTGACAAGACAGTGGGATAGAAGGAACAAATGGACCTAAAATCGGGTACCAGAAACTTTAGTGGGCTGATTGCCCAAGAAATTTGGCCACACCTCATGAGATGTGCTCTGTAGGTGAACTTGACTAATTATAATATGAAAACCACTCCTCTAGAAGTCAGGATACCCACCTCTGCTTGAAGACCCTCACCCACTGAGCTTGTGCAGTAAAATTAAGAGACACTACCTTTAATTGAAGATGAGGACAATTTACACCAATCAGCTTCAAGATAAGGAATTATAAGCACCAGTAAAAGGTTGATAAACAATGTATATGTTAATTATGTTAATTTACAATGTATAAACAAATGACCGTTTCAATGCTGTCCGTGCTAGCTTTGTGGAAATACCCCCTAGCACCCGTTTCTGCACAGAACTGCTGATAAATAGCTGATACCTTGACTCTGTGTTATTGGCTTGCACATCATGTAAATGATGCCATGAGTTTCGGGACAACAATTGCCATTTCTCCTTATATACCGAGACCATAAACTCTCTGAAAGAAGGAAATTCATGTAGTTGTGTTTTGTAAAAAAATAAAAAAATTCTGTAAAAAACCTCAGCTGGACCTGAGAAAACCTCTTTACGTTGGCCCAGCTTTGAACACAAGAGTTGGCCCAGATGACATCTGGAAGTGTCTTCCAATCCCTTTCATTCTACGATCTGTGATTTCACAAGTCTTTTAGAATATTTCAAAAGTCACTCACATTCTTTCAAAGAATAAAGAACAACACTGGAAAAGGAAGAAAAACGAAAAAGGTAAAGATAATGTTCAGGTCTGGTTATGAGCAAATTATCTGAACTGGACACAAGTGCTTATTTTAATCCTTAGTATTAAATGTGTCACAATTAATTTCACTGGAGTTTCCAAGATCTCACAATGACTGCACCACAGAAACATCAAAGGTACAGAAAACAAGGCAAGAATATTTCTCTTTGTTTCTTCTACCTTATCGTTGAGTGTGTACTTGAGATGGAGACAGGAGGACCAAATATGATATCATCTGTGATGATGGAAAAGTTAACAAACCTCCTTATGGACATAAGGCACTGAAATTACGTCCTCACTGATGTTTCCTCCAGCAAGTGATATTCCTTACACACATTTGATGAAGGAAAATATTTCTTCTTTAGTACTCTCCATTCTCTTTCTCCTTTGGTAGGAAGCTTCTTCTTTTTATCTGTTTGCCACTGGGTTTTGACAGCAAGTTAATCACCAGCTGTGATGCAGTCATCTGTTATCTGTGGTGAAGACTCAGATGGCCAAGTTTCCACCTAGGGCTTTTGCCAGCAGTCTTCTACACGTTTAGTGCTTCTAAAAGTCTGAAGCAAGTCAATAGTAGCGTGCTGCAGCTGGGGTGGAATCTAGACCTCAGTGCACTTCTGCTTGGAGATTTGTCACTTAATTTCAGTCAGAGCTGCTTTAACTTTAAAAACATTGCACCCAGAGTTCCTATTAAGTAATTTCAAGAAACCTGAGCCCACTAGAAGCATAGTTTCCAGAAGAGGTTTTTTCCAAGGCCAAACTCCCTCCAATGTGCAGCACAGTCTTCCTACTACATTCACTAGACACAATTAAAACAGACATGAAGAGATGTTTTTTTCACTTCCTGCTATTCCCCCTTGTCTGTGATAGTATGGAAAGTATATTTAATCTTGTCTGAGAAGAAAGTTTGTCTTTAGGTAAAAATTCAATTTTTTGCTAAAGCTTTCAGCATTTTATTTCTGCTGGCTGAATTGGAACTCTCACATTCCTCTCAACTCCAGAGTTTATCATTAAGTTGGTATTTTTTTCCGTAACATTTGAAAATTTGTGAAGATTTTCACAAAAAAAAAAGGAGATAACTATTTTATTACTGTGTAAACAAACCAGACGCAGGCTGTTACATGCACTAATTTAATTGGTATTCCAATTCTGATTTCCAAGAATTAACTGGAGATATGATTTCCCCAAAACCCTAACCTAATACCTTGCATGGTTTCTCAACTCCCTCTTTATATGAGGAGGAAAACACCATTTCCACCCTTGTTCTTTCTATGTCTTGTCTATGTGGACATTTATCTTGTAAGTGTAAATGTATTTGATTACATTGACACCAAAAGCAAAATCAGATGAACAATGGGACTACTCAGAAGTTGAAGTTAATCTCTTGTATTAGTGTTTCTGGGATGTAGGTCTTAGACTGTAAACAGTTCAAGGCAAGAATGTTTTCTTGATAAGGTGTATATTTGCCCAAGACAGGCCAGTCACTATTAACAATGAATCTTATATTCATAATTACATGGAACTGAAAATTGTGCAACTGTATTTGGACAAATCTAATTTATTTGATAATTAGCGCTGTTGGTATTATTAAGTAACATTTTTTTGCAAAGGTCAGGCAGGACACAAACTCATTTAAAATGCCTATTTACATTCATTTCCTTTATTTCCCTAAAGGCATGAACAAATTGTTTACAATTTTTAGCTTTTCATTTTGCCTGAATAATATATACAGGACTCATGACGGCATGTTTTATTATTTCTAGAAGTGATACCAGGATGAATTTAAGACACTTAATGAAGTGACACAGGAAAGGAAAGAAAATTCAACATGTGTATGTGTGTGTGTGTGTGTGTGAATAAGTAACTTTAAAGTGCAACATCTCCTTTCTGTTACCGGAACATACTACTTTTTCCCCTGTCCCCTCCTACTCAGCATGAGTCTAATACTCTCTCACTTGCTGTTTTTTTTAAAACACATATAGCTCTCTTAATGTGAAATACATGTTTTCATTCTTCAGTATCTGGAGTGTATCAGCTAATTACTCCACTTTAAGAAAATTTTTAAGTATGACGTAAGTTCTATTTCACCTCTTTGGAGCCCTGCAAGTTGTTTTCTCCTGAAATTGAGAATAAATGAGATCTTTTTTCCTTCACAGACATTGTTCTGATGGTTAACTTCTATACATTCAGGAGACTCATGTTTCTTGTTTCAAGTTTCTTGATCAAACCTGGATATTTCAGATCCTTAGTACGTGTTCTAAGCACTACATTACTTCACATTTTAAGGTCTTTTGTTTTCCTTTCTTTCTATACAGAAGAGATGTATTTCTCTTTTTATTAAAACACATCCTTATTTGGGAAATAGTTCAGTTCTGTTATATTTTATTACAATTTTTCATTAATTTTTACTTTTCTCTTTAGCTAAAGTTTAATTATATAATTATTTTTCTTGTTTATCTATATATTATTTTATCTGTTAAAATTAAGGAAATCTTCCTAAAAATTTATGAAAAACAACAGAGGTACAGTGAATGTAAAGCATTTACATTAATGCCTGATCAATATTTTAAAGACAGGAATATAATATCTTCTCCTGCAGGCTGCTTTGACTCCATCCCCTTCTCACTTCATAAATTTTTTTCTACATATTATTATCAAAACCAAGTACTGTCACCGGTGGTAACAGGAATTACTCCTATTGTTTCCTTACAATGTTCTGATTGCACATGCTTTAATCATTAACTGGTATCCACTAACTTTCTTTTTTAACTTCCATCAGTCTTAATGTTTTTTTCTATTTTTTTAATGCTCCTTTTCTGAGTTTTCTACTCTTTGCACCTTTTCTGTTGTTACCTTTTGTGTTCACTTTTGTTCTGACCCTGAGTTTTAACAGTTTGAGAGACACTGTATCATTTTTACCGTACCTGTGATGAATGGAGTCCCTGACATACGTATCAATTTATTGATATAGGACAATATAGTCTTTCATTTTAAACCAGTGGTGCATTTTACAGTTGACATGTACTCTCTGTGGAAATGTTACTCCTGCCATTCGTCTTAAGTTTCCCTTTCTAGTTCAGATAAAACTGTTTTCCATGTAAGGTGCTTTGAAGAGCGGTGGACTGCTGCTTTGACGTATGGATGCTCTGCAGTCTCTAGACACAGGAAGACATAAGCACCTACAAAGGATTTTTTTCAGTTTATAGGGGTACCAAACAGTTTTCATTTTGATATGGCTTCATATTCCGTCATCCATGCCCATTTTTTGTCACTGTAGTCAGTTTAGCTCTCCAACTTTATGGACAACAGAGTTCAAGTTGAAGTCTAAGGTTTAGAAGGTTGTATGCTATTAGGGAGCTATTCCCCTGTGTAGTTTAATGAGTCCTTAACCCCTTACACGCAAAGATCTCATTTCTATTTCTGCAGGAAAAGACAAGGCAGGAAAATATAGGTGCAGCTTTTCCTTTTGGTTTCAGTTATGTCCTTTTATTCGGTAGTCAAAGACTGTATCTATGGACTCTCATCCAGTTGCATGGGATGGTTCTTATTTCTCAGTCAATTAGTCACCCTTATTACGTTGGTCCCTCTATAATGCCTCCACAGTTCAGCAGCTCTTTCCAAGGTAATGTACAGTTTCCTCTATTTCTCACTCATTATATCTAGGCTGTAGATTTTTACAACAGATGTTTCTAGCCATCTCTTTGGCTACATACGGGGAAGTACTTATCTCCTTCATTGCTATAATTGAAATCAAGTTTGACCTGGTGACTCCATTTGTTTGGGTAACTCTTATTTTCCCTTTTTGTGTCCATCATACCTGCTTATTTCTGTCTAAAATAGGAAAAATGTTCCCAAAATATTGTGTGAAAAATTTCAGGAAATTATATCTACATTCCCAGAAATATTCAGGTATTTCAGCATCTGTTTTCACCATTAATCAGGATCAAAACCCACATATTGCCATTTTTATTCAGTGGAGAAAAGCCGGTTTACACATTTGTAAACAAAAATGATGATATTGAATATGTCAACATCAACTTGAAATTAGGATGTCCACTTTAAATTGACAAGTTGCTTTCAAATTATATCTAAAGTTGTAAATTTGAAGTTAAATATCTAGCTCAAATTGAAATTAGAACAAAATAATTGTAGTCAACAAAAGTATAACTTCAGAATATCCCCCAGAAAATTGTATTGTTTTGCTACAGTGGAAGAAAGGAAAAGCAATGTAATTGCATAATTCAAGAAGAATGATATTTTGATACTTTTTTTCTGATTATCAAGGCATTTCTTCAGTAATGTCATGGTTTCTGTGTGAACAAAACTGGACTGTGTAAAGCACACTGTATTTAGTCTTGTCTGAATGCTGTTGACCCCATATATTAGCAGGGAATTCGTAGGCACCCAACAGAAACAGACCAGGTTTTCATAACAAATAAGAAGAATAACAGCTAAATGCCACAATACAATAAATAAGTAAAGAAAACAAAGAACATTGCAAAACTCAAACGATATGGCAATTTCTTGTGCTACAGTGTTATTCAGGAAACATGATGATTATATAACTAAAGAATGAAAATGAAAAAAAGACCTATGGAAGAACTATGGAATAATAACCCTTTCAGAGAAAATATAATAGGAAAGTTATTTATTAAACTAGAAATCTTACCTAATTTAGGCACCTAAGTTTCAAGAATTTGGGAAGACGAATATGAAAACTTCTTCATTAGCAGAAATTTAAGAGCAAAGTAATGCAATTGGAGTGTTGTACTATCTTTTGTTATTTTAACAGAAATTATCTTAATCCACGCAGGATAATTGTAGATCATGTGTTAATCTAAACAATATTACTGTTTCTCATGGAAATTCACAGTACGCGCTGTTTTCAGGCCTACCAAAGAATTAAGACTGAATGACAGATATATAAAGCTACGTAATAGTTTTGACAATGAGATAAATACCAACCACTCTAGAAGGAATGCAAAGGGCTAAAAAAGTTTTATTCAGCCCTAAATGAAACAAACTTGAGTTAACAACAAGATTGCAGAAATATGTTTGCCAGAATGTGAATCTGGTTAACAGTTTGCAGTGGTTGTGGTTCTAATTGAACTTATTTGACAAAACTAAAACCAAATCAAAACAAAACAAACAAGCAAAAAGAAACAGTGCAAAGTGCTGAAAAGCAACTGTATTACTTATATTAGTATGTCTTCAGGGAAAAATCAATTTATATTCCTGTCAGAATGCCTTCCCTATCAAGCCTGCAGTCAAATTCCACCTAAAATATCAATCTTACCAGACACTGTACTTGCAAAAACTACATGACTGCCCAAGCCTGCTACATTCTCAAAAGCTACTGGGAATGTCCAAGATTTCTGCGTTTCAAATGTTCCTTAAAATTTACAAGCAGCTGTATTATCATATGGGGTTTGTATCTTTTTCTCTCAGCACACAAAAATGCTGAATTAATTTGCAAGGTTGTAATATAACAATTCAGCAAAGTATGGAACCTTTGTTGTTATCAGCACAATTAATATTTACCTACTCATTGTTAGAGAAGATACAGTGGCATTAATATGGAGACAGATTGAGTAATACTTGTGTGTACCAATATATTTATCTAAGCAGTCCAAATACAGATGAGTGGGACTATTTCTTTGAACATGTAGTGCTCCAGATAGATAAAGGCTGCAAAAGAGAAGACTCTTTGAAAGTAAATGTTTTGAACAGCAAGAGGATATCCATTTCTTCCAGCCGTGAAGATAGCATTATCTGTATGTTAAGGATTACAAGAATGAGTGTCCTGAGGTAGATGCCAGAGTTCAAATGTGAGTCATTGAGAACTCTTCTAAGAACTGTCTCACAACGGAGGACACCTAGATATACAGAAGTATGCCAGATGACAGTAGGAAATCCAAGATGTACAGCTGAAAGTGAAAATGGAAGAAAAAACATAAGAATGGGAAAAAATTCACCAAGATTTCTGCATGCTAGAACACACTTCACTGTCAGATTCCCAATGGAAGAGATAAAAGGTAAAAATGAAATACTGCAGAAGACAGTCATAGCAGAGGTTGAGTCTACATTAAGCAGGATAGTTCTCTAAAAACGTACCGCAAAGGTAATGAAGATGAACAAATGTGTCATTTCAGTGTCTATAGTAGTGAGGTGATATCATAGGTAATAAAACAGTCTTTCAAACTGGCTGGGAATAGGATGCAGTGATTAGAAAAAAGTAAATGGAATTTGTAAACCCTAAGACCAGGATCCTGGGTAATAAAACAGATAAAACTGCTGCTGCAAGCTATCATCTAGTAATAGATCATAAATCAGTCATCACATCAAATCATAAAATCATAATTGAAATATAATTAGGGAATAATATATTCATTTTCAGAAGGAAAAAAAACCAAGGGTAATGCTTTTAAGATAAAATTGGGCCATGATGAGTTTAAAAGGCAGCCATAGCAACACACGGCATGTGTTGATCATCAATAAAACTGAGAATTGTCTAATTTTTCAGATATTTATATTCTCAGATGAAAATATGAGAATAAATGCTTTGAATAATAATATGACCCAATATTAGACATGATTGCCAAGACTTTTTTACTAGAGAATTAATGACAACAGCAATGATGAATGCTATTTTATTTTGATAAACCATGGAAGTTTAAGAAAAAGAGAGTCATCGAAAACAATAGGCTTAAGCAAAAGGAGCTGATTTGGAGTAAACTAAAATTATCATCAGGTAAAATTGGCTTATGCGTAAGAGGGTTTTATTATTTTTATATTAAATGGAAGACTGGAAAACTAAGGGATGAAACTCAAAGGCTCACCAGCACTAAGATAAAATCTCTCAAAAAAGATGAGTTTTTGTACTGTTCGCAAAGGGAAACAAATTCGAGGGACAAGGCCCACAATTAACTGTAATCCTCACAACCTCAAAATCAGATTGCATAAATGTAGGAAGTAGGAAAATATACAAAACGAAACTGTAAGAGGTCAATCTATTACGTTCACACACAGTTTTATCTCATATGAGGTAATGGCCACAGAGACATGCAACCTTCTTCTCTTCTACTTGGCTTGGTGTTCCTTGAAAAAATTAATTTAATTTAGCAAACACTTCAGCTGTACTGCTTCTTACACTTAAATTAGTTTATCCAGAGCTAGATTGCATGTATTACACCGTACTAGCTAAAGATTGTTGAAGTTTCTGTCTAGACAGTACCATCCATACATTATTTTTTTCCACAGAAATCCCATGGGAAATAGTTAGAGGTTCGACCTCTTAAAACTGGATCTTATACTAAGATCTGCAGAGTCCTTTGGAAATACTGGTCAGAAACATTCTGGGGAAGTCCACGGGCCCATTCACTGTTTCCTGTTCCACAAGTAGTCTGGTTCCCTCAAGAGCTGTATTACTATGAGATGCCACAGAACACTGTAACTTCTTTCTCAGAAACATACACGTAGCAGCAACTTTAAAAAACCTGCCACCAACAAAAAAGCATTTTGGTTCAAACAATAGCTTTTGCTAGAGATGCTACAAATATCTCCCCCCAAAATCAAAAGGGAACAAATATGAAGTAGATGTTGTCCCTAGTAACTCTACCAAGTAGTTCACTGAAACTTTAAAATAAAAAAAATGGATTTCCTATCTGGAGGCAAAAGAAGCACATATACTGTTGCTTCACAGTCTGCCACCTTCTGTACTGTGCATAAATACTTTATGTGTTGTCTTTTGGAAGATAAACAAACTCAGTTCTTTCAATGGTATATAAGAAAGTCATCCACTTAATGGATGAAATCTGTTCGGGTTTTTTTCCTCAGCTGTGTATGACATGGATGTTCATTCCTTTTAAGGAAGTGCTGGGTCATGTGATATCCCTGGAAGGAAAGGAAAATACATCTCATGTGATATCCCTGGAAGGAAAGGAAAATACATCTTTCTCTACTGACAAATTTATATGTCCAAAGCAGAGAAATTTCTAGGGGCCCCAGGGTCTGTCAGTTAAAAGGAGGAAGTCAGATGTCTGAAGTTCAGACAGAGACACTTGGCCAGAGAGCTGGTAAAAGAAGAAAGTTACAGAAGATCTGAGAGCTTCCATTCAAGCACAGTCTTCTGAAGGCAGCAGATGGCCAGACTTGGCTGACATTCCTCCTAGGCAGCAGAAAAGGCTCTACAGGATCTGTTGCAATTTAGGAAGCCATTGAGCTGACTGAAGGAAAATGTGGAAGCAAAGAATCATCCTATAAAGAATTCTGCATTAAATCACTGAACTCCCCCATAATCCAGCAAGGAAATTACTGGCACTGAGGCCTCATTGTAGATAAGTATCATACTCAGTGACAAAGAAAATCTTCCTATACTGCACAAGGGATCAATTCCAAAGAACTTAGCTGTAAAATATTACATGTAAAACATGCTTCTTAATTTTTTTTATATTTCATATTCATGAAAATTTTCTGTAAGAGAACGAGGCTTTCATTTTTGTGTGGACACTATCCAAGGCATTGTACATATATCTAAGATGCAGGAGAAGAAAAGAAAACAACAATTTCTGCTCAATTTACACTAAAAGGAATTTGGCTTAGCAATTTACATCTAAAATACATAATTAAGCAAAAGTTATATATTTGGAGAAAAGTTATTAAAGTGATGAAGAGTTGTTCAGGAGATCTGGGCTCATTCATTACTTTGATACTGTGTAAACTTAGACAAATCATTTAAGCTATGTCCTCAGCAGTTCCAAGGTAGTGAAATACTTCTGATGTGGTATGTTCAACTGAAATTGTTGCCTGCAGTATGCCACCATACAGGGTTAGAAATGTATACGGTCACACATGTCATTTGTCTGAATAGGGTGTCTTTCCTCATTCTGAGCTCTGCAAAAAGTTCTCTCCTACCTAAACTGAAAATCTGTTTATGGGCAGAGACTTTCTTTTGTTCTGATTGTATACATCTCTTACAGGGAGAATTTAATTTCATTTGGGATATTTAGATGCTACTATGAATAATAACTTAAATTTATTTCTCTGCTTATACTTGGCTGAGTTATGAAGGGGCGCAATTTGCAATTACTTTTTTGTCCTTTAAAGTATATTTTGTCATTATGCTGCTTTTATTGCTAAACTTTTATCACAAAATATATAAAAAGTAAACCCAGGAAAAATTAATGACATTTAATTTTTACTTCCCGAGTGACACTTTAATTTATATAGATGCAGAAAAGGCAGAAATGAACGTTTGTAATTTTCAGTTAAGCTAGTTAAAGTAAATATTCTTTCTGGAAGCAATTGGTTACAAACAGCTTTGAAATACCCAGCATTTAAAAAGCTATTTGATTTCTAATACAGTTTCTTCCACTGAGGGAAGCTCAGGGTCTTAGTGGTGTAGTAAATTATTTGCCAGTTGAGAGGGAGCCAGATGTTCAGAAAGCTTCTTTGCTGTTGAAGCTTTCAAGAGATATTTTAGTTATGTACCAGAATTAGCAATTAGTATTCAGTAAGCCACTCTTCAAACACCAGCAGTATAAAAGTATTTGCTCTAAAAATTATTCATATACAAGAGAGAAGTGGAAAAACATCAACTAATCCCTAGTGCTGTGGAAAAGAAACTTAGTTACTTAGACTTTAATTAGCACTTAGTGGTCATTTAATGAATGTGGTCTCAAAGCCTAATCCATCAAACTCTAACTAGCGTTATCACTGGTTTAAAAACTATGTATTAACAAACAGGTTTGGAAGAATGCTACAGAACTGCACCAGGGAACTGTGACACTATGAGTTCCAGGTCTGTAAGTCTGTCAGGTTTGGTTACCTTGGGAAATCAAGTTCTGTGAAGAAATATGTGGTCTAACTTGCTGTAAGTGAGCTGGGGACTGCTCTAATTCTTTGCATTCTGAGAACTGTAAATGAGACCTTGAGTTATCACAGATAAATTGATAACACTTCAATTAACTGGCTGTTGAAGTTCATAGGATAATTTTGAAGATTACTTGTTAATTGTTTAAAATATTTCAATAATTTGTAATTAGCCCTCAGAGCCTTTGTAAAATTATAGTAATGAAATACTGAGTACTGCAGTCACTGATACTTTTAAAAGTAACTGAAATCACAGCATAGAATCGTACAACACAGACAAAAGAGCTGGATTTTGCAGAGGAAAATCATGCTTTTCCAGTCTACTAGAATCATCAGAAAAGTTATTTAAGAGAAGCACACCAGAGAAATCTGTACTTATCAGAATTTTAGGAAAACAGATTGTGTATTGGGAACAGAGGAGGTCGATAGTGTGTGTAAATTGTAGCCAAAGCACAGATCTGTTGCACCCATAAAGTAGAAACTGACTAAACATATTGTAATTCATATTAGCTTGCCTTAGAACCAGAAACAAACACACTAAAACAGCATAATCCCTGACAGTGTTGTAACACTGTAACACTGCTAATAGCATAACCAGAAAGAAGCGCTTTGTAACACTGTTAAGTATAAGAATAATGGATAACCATGATGAAGCAAACAGACTTAAGGCATAGTTGCCCAAACAGGGTACAGGAATACAGTGCAAATTAAAATTTTCAAGCTAAGGATGAAGGATGTAAAACAGGCAGGAGAGAGGCGTGGAGGAACCAGAACAAAACTACAGAATAAACAAGAAAGATGCCCACCATTATACAAATCCTAGGGTAGTCACATAAATCGATGCTCAGCTGGATTATAAGGACTGAGCGTAACAGTGGTTCAGGGATTCAGGATGATCTCTTTGGATCCATTTGTAATGCAGTCAAACATGCTGCAAGAATATACTAAAAAAATGCTGAAAGAGATTAATGGAATGTTTTGTTAAGAAATAGGACAAATGAAACAGTGGCAAATTGAGGAAATGAGAAAAAAAATTTAGTCAAGATTAAGAACAAAAGGAAACCTAGGGCAATTTCTGAATGCTAGTGATGGATCAATACAGATACCTATTTCTAGGTTTTTAATATTGAATTTTAAAGTACAGTAGAATAAATAATGTCAACTACTTATACACCAGAAAGGCTTACACATTTGTCAGTTTCTTTTTTTCCTAATGCAATAGGAAAAAAATGTCAGTGTATATAGATCAAATATATCTCTTTAAACATGAACTAGCTCAAAGAAGACATCTGTAAAAATAAAAATTATATAAAAAAAATGGAAAACAAAATAGAATGTTATGCAGGTCCCATCTTATGTCCTGACATGAAGACTGTACCTCTAAAGTTTTTAAGAACTAGGGCAGTAGAATAAAGAACAAAATAGACCATTAGAAGTCAGAATAGCATTACCATGATAGGAGTTGGAAAAATATTGATTGTGTAGCTAAATAAATTGTATAAGTAACAAAGAGCATGACCTAGACAGATAAAACAGTTAGTAGTAGAGCAAACAATGTCCGATGCAACTAACTCAATTAAAACTACAATAAGGAAGTACTTATATTAAATAAAAAATAATTAAATTTTGGATCTCATCAGCACTTTCAGTTATCTCAACCAGAGGTTTTAGGAGGTTACTTACATGTTTAAAATTTCTATATCAAGGGCAATTACTTGAATAAGCAAATATACAATAAAAATATATAAGAAATGCATATCCCCATAGGAAGGTATTAATCAACTGCTAAAGATTAGGTGTTAAGGAGTACCTGCAGAAATATATACGGCAATGACTGGGCAGAAAAACTGTATTATTGTGCCTGTGGTAGCATACAGGAAAAGGCAGCAGGGAGAAATTAAGAAGCTCAGGGTCACAAAAAAATCTTTTGCACATGTCAAAATTGAATCTTGGTTTTCTAAAGTGTAGTCTGATGACTGAGTTACAAACCTGCAGATCCTTAAAATGGATCACATGGAAATCACGCTTTACTTTTGCATTTGACTTTCCTCATCTCTTCATCATCTCTCTTTCTAGTTTTTGTGTTGGAAAGCAGTTTTAAGCTGAAGCAGACTTTTTATTTTTAATCACTATAATCTCAAAACAGGAACACATTAAGATGAAGACAACAAGTAAAGAAGGATTTTCATATTTGGCAGATTTGACAATTTTAACAGTGGCTTGTGCCATAAGCAACCAGATATTTATCCTGAAGTCTACCAGCATAATATATCAGAATTCTTTTTCCTTTAATCTTTTTTTTCTTTTTTTTTCTTACCTTAAAGCTTGTTACTAAAACAAGGTATGAAAGATCTGCACTGTAACAGAGAGACTGGACTGGCACAGGCAGCAAGTGTTCTACTATTCTTGGAAGAGATTTGGGCCATTCACAAGGAAGAAAATATATATTTTAGCATATTTACTCAGTAAAGGTCTTTTGAAGACTATTCTGAGGATAATGCAAGGGAAGACTTGAATCTCTCTGCTGAAGAAAAGGAATGGCTTAGTTCTGTATTTCTGTAGTATCATGTTAAGCTGCTTCTCCTAACAGTCTTGCCACTTGTCTTCCCTATGTTAATGCTCACAGGACAATACCCATAGGGTGCTGCTCTACTTATAGCCTGCACAGCACACACCATGTATTTAACTGGAGTACCACTCTTTCACTGAGATTGCACTGATTCAGCAACTGCAGGCACTTTGCAGTACTAGGGTCATAAAATAAAGTATTTATTAAACCATGTTTGCAATATAAAATCATGGCTACAGGTATGTACTTAGATTGATTTCAAGGGCATTCATCTTTGTGGAACAAGGTGCCACCTATCTGTCTAAAACCCAGAGAAGCAGAAAGACGTGGCAGCAATGCATGTACAAATATTTTTGGCCAACTATGCAGACTGAAAATTTTGTAGAAATTTGGAGCTTATTACATAATAGTTTAGTAAATCATTGTTATGAGTAAACTACGTTATTGCCTGTATTTTTTTTAAACCTGCAAAAACAGTACACATTGAAAAAACTGTGTTTAAATGAGTTTTCATAGGCCTGCTGATGAGAAGATACTTGCCCTTAAACTTCCTTGTTTTGTTACACTAGAATTACAACATTCTTATTAAAATCTTCTAACATTGTCAGTGTTTTCCATATACAGTATTGCATTTTACTTGAACATTTTCATACCTAAGCTATCTATAACATTACTACTGTATATATTCTTATAGCATATCTTCTTAAAGCAAGCAAACAAACAAACAAAACAAACCTGCAGTTAGCAGGAAGGACAGGAACTGGCACGTGGAATGTAGGCTCATGACAATCTGAGAATATTGATGACACTAATATGGTATTTGGAAAGAACGGTTTAGAGGAAAAAATGGAATTAGATCTCAGGAAACATTTGTTCTGAATGGCCACTGTTCTCATGTTTTGCTTAATAACAAGAAAAAAATTTAATACAGCCATGTGGCTTTAACCATCTTGAGAATACCTTAAAAGGGCTGAAAGAGGTAAGTGTAAGAGATGCTGCAACAAAGCTCTGAATAATTCCAGTGACTAGTGGCCCCTGAACTTCTGATTCACTGATTAGGATCCTTGCCAAAATCCTCTGTCCAAGACTGCTTCTCCATCTCTGGGTTGAAAATTTAGGAAGATCAGAAGACTATCAACAAAACATAAGAGATAACATCACTAATCCTGCCTCCCCTTCCATATGCACCTAAATACACAGTTTGAAGTTTACTTTTGAAGTTTGTAACAATGTAGTCATCAGACTAATCCTTAAGGCTGCCTTTAGTCCCTCTCCATGCCACACTGAACCATGTACTTAGTGTGACAGTTTTGCTACCTGTTTTTGCTACCAGCTTTGCTAACTCACACTTCTGTATCATGCAGTGCTGTGTCCACAGCATTCTCATGAGCTTGTTGGTCTGCAAAATACTGTGTGGACTTACTGTGTACAGCCCAGAGAGTTTGACCTACATACCCTCCATCTTAGAAGCTTCATCTAACGCTTACAATATCTAAAAATAGGCTTTTATACACTATCTGGGCACAAACTCTTGACTGTTACTTCTATGGTTGATTTCTTAGTTCTTTTGGATACTTTCAGCCCCACAGCTTAATGAAGCTGAGCAGCATAATGAAGAACTTACCTCAGTATAATGCCTCTTTGAATATCACCGGCATTTTGGCTCAAGCACTTTAAAAGATCATCTGTGTAAGAACACTTCCAGAAAAATTTTTATTTAGTCAAAATCAGAGTTGTTTTTCTTTAAATGTACACCCACAGTATCTGCATGCACTTTAAAGTGAGAAAAACTATTATTCTTCTGCCCTTGCTCTAAAATCACTTCAGTGGTTGCACGTTGCTCTAAGAATGAAGATTTTCCCACAACTGCTCCAGAAGTATGTTATGTCCCAGTAAACCACAAGAAGGAATCCCACACACTGCAGGCTGGAAATAAAAGCAACAAGAGCTGTTGGTCTGATTTTTATGGCAGTGAGGGTGGTAAGACAAAGTTGCTTAGCTTTAAGAAAAAAAGAAAAATTCACAACAGGATGCATGTGTCTTTATGTGTTTGTGCAGAACACCAGAAGCCAATACGGTACCAGAATTACCATAACATCACTTCAAATGCTGCTTTATCAGACCAGTGCACAATCAGCAAAGGTTAGAATTTTTTTTTTAAGATCAAGATGAACAGACAGATTTTCTTGCATACATATGGCCTGGACATAGTTTGAAGAGCAAAGTAGGGTATATGGCATTATGAAATAGCTAAATAATGTCCTAAATTTTACTTCATCTTTTTCAACCTGATTTCATCTTTTATAATTTCTGTTACAGGAGCAATCATGATAACTTCCTGCTGACTTCAGTGGCATGAGTGTTTTTTATGGCTTGAGTAAAACATAGTGGTTTTAGCCATAGGTAAACCCTCACCTCTGTACCAAAATGAGGCCATAAACCAGTTGGTTTTCATTTTCCCCTTTCATTATCTTGTACATGTTGATCATGGAATATACTTTTTAATTTCTTTTTGCCTCGCAATTGACTTATACTCCCAAGTATAAGTCAATATTGTTCTAAGAACAATTAAAGTCCTCTCTAAAACAGAATATTTCAAGTCTATAAAATACCAGATTAAAACTGCATTCCCTAAGATCATGCCTGTAGTAAAACTTGGAAAAGAATATCAAACCCTGACTCTGAATTCAGTAATTTGTTCATTAAATCACATTTATCCAGGGTATTCAGATTTTTTTATTGTAATTTCTCCAAATGAATCACTGCTATTCAGTAAAATTAACTGTCTCTAAAATGATTTTATGTATAAAAGTTGTGACAAAGCAGTTTTCAGTACATATCTGCCACATGATACCTCCTTCTGTAATGGCATTCCTGTGTTGAAACTTAAATGAAATGTATACAGAGATTTATTGTATTCTTTAAGAATTCTTCAAGCACATCAGTCGTAGGCAAACATAGTTTTATCAATGTGTCTGTTACTAAAGTTAATGAAAGCCCAAAAGACTGCAAAGCTAATTGCTATCTTGAAAATCCATTCTGTAAAAACTTTGTTGTTAAGGAAAACTACCATGACAGGATGAGCTGCCTAATGAAAAATGGATGCTGGTTTAACACACGACATTGTGGCAATCCAAATATGCAGCCAGCCTTTCAGTGTTGGACTTTGTGAGTATACTTCTAAACCCTATATCTGATATCCCCAATTAAACATTTTGAAGTCAGTGAAGAATTTGCCTGTACCTGTATGGTACTTCCCAGCTAGTTCTCAGATGCAGATTGCCACATGTAGAGAATAGTCTGACTCGTTCATGTTTATGGATTACCCAAAGCAGACTTTAATATTTAATTGTTTGCTTAAAGCTATTAGACAAGATGATTATTCAGCAAACACTTTCCAACCACATATGCAATTTGCGAATACTTACTGCTTGATGTTTTAACTTTTTTGTAACGATTACATTCTGGTTTTACATTTGTCACCAACCATGTTTTCTGAATGTTGGACAAAGAGATTTTGAAATTTCTGCCTTTTTCATGGTTAAAAATTTGAAATAAGTAGGAAGAAGTAACAGTATATTTAATAGCTTACAAATATTGGCTATCAAAGTGCTCTGCTAATCTAAAACATGAAAAAGGGTCTTAAAGCAAGACAGAGTAGAGCATGGGGCAGCTAACACTTTGACAAGGAAAAGGCACTGCAGTCCCTAAGCAGCTAACACAACCAAAGCAGTGACATGATTACCTGGAGCATAGTAAAGGGAATCTAGGAAGAAATCTGCCTTCTTTTATTTATGACTAAAATCATAGTAGTCTTCCAGAGATTGTTTGGTTTCGGTGAATTTATTTTGTGGATAATATATACAACACTCTTGGAAAGATTTGGAAAGGCTAATGCTTGAACTCTTTTTTTGGCTGGGGAATGTACTTGCCAGGTTGCATAAACTATTGTCCTCATGCCTTTCACCTGTGATATTTTAGCTTCACTGCACAGCAGAACGTTGTGAATTGAGAAGGTTTTGTATGATTCTGTGGGTACAGCTGTTACGCTACTGACAAGATCCGGCATGGTATTGTAATAAGATTTGAGGCCATGTAAGCAGCCATTTTCAAGAAAGTGATTCATTGTATAACAAGTTCAAGAAATAAGCCTCCAGCTTAGATCTTATTGATAAATGTTGATACAGTGCTTGTTCCTGATAGGTATCTTTTTGCTACTTTCCTCTGCCTATGTGTGTGGTGTGGTTTTTTCCTACACATTTTCTTCTATTTTCTACCCAATTCAAAATAATAAAAAAAAATCCACCAACATACACTATTCATAGTTGTATAAAGCAGATCTTCAAACGGTGTATGCCGGTAAAGCTCCACTCCAGTTAATAGTAATACAGAAGTTTAAGCCATTTAAATTATTAACTGTATCAGTCTATTCATATTTCTTTTTTTATATAATAATAGGTTTTGCTTTGTGGAGACCTAAATCCATGAAGACCAACAGGCAAATTTGGTGTTTGAACTGGAAGTGCTTAACTGTACACCTCAGAGCTGACATGTGGAATAGCTGTCAAGTAAAATATTATATATAGCTCATTGTGCATTAGTTGTTATGTCAGTCATCCTCAAACATAACTGCAAGATCTAACAACCCAAAACGAGAATACAAAGGATGCCTGCACAGCTATTTTTCTCTGTCAGGTCATTGGGAATCTATATTGTATTTTTTTAATTTGTTAGGAAAATTATGTGATAATCTGTTTTCATGTTGCCAGCTTGTGCTGAGATGTGCTTGAGATACACTATGTTGGCTCTGATAACTCATTGCCTATAACTGTCCCCGTTTTGAAAGTTAGTGGCTATTGTGATACTCCGGTCCCCATAGTTCAGCAAATCTACTGAGAGCGGCTTTTCTGTCACATGGCAAAATCCCCAGGAAGTGCCACATAACATAGCTTTATGAGAAATATTACCAGCTGGAGTATTCTTTTAAGAGAAGAAATTGCACAGAAGTATTCCTAGCTGTCCAGTGAAAAACCACAGCTCTGTTAATCAGGCATACATAACTCCTATTTTTCTTAACTAGAATTTAAGCATATGACTAAGATTAAGCACCCATTTTAAATATGGGTATCTTTCTAATTCAGGTTTCCACTGTTCAGTCCCAACAGACTGAATTTCAGGTATTAAGTAGTCAAAACAAGCTGCTCATTAACAAGCTCCTGTCAAATAATTATTCATACAAAATGTCTGGTAAGTGTTTTTGAGAAGCAAATTCAAGAAAATAATAATACGTTGGCAGCCATATTCTGAGCAGAGAAAGACACAACACTCAGTGACTAAACTATATTCTGAATTACTTGATTTTATCTTTTAGTTACTTTTCATTGATCTGCCATATTATTCCTGGTGAGGTATCAGTCCTGTTCATCTTAGAAGCATGAGCTGCTTAACTGATCAGATATAGAAAATACAGAGGAAAAGGCTTGTTAATACTGGAGAGATGCATATATTCTGAATTTCTATGTCCTTTCTCTTTTTATAAATGTAAAAAACTTCTCACTAAGGAGAAGAAATATTTGTGACAACATCAGTGAACATACAATACAATAAACAATAGAATACAATAAAAAAGGTTTGTTTAAATAGTCTTCGGAGAGGATTTATTGAACATACAGTAGTTCTATTGTACTTCTCTAAGAATGCCACTGCCACCTCACTTACAACTTTCAACCTTTATATATAATACTATAATTCCGTTGAAATTCCATTCCATGGAATTAAAGGTGATGGGAAAAAAAAACCAAAACCAAAACCAAAACAAACCCCCAAACAAACAACAAACCAAAACAAAAAACCCCACTTCAGATGTCGACTTAGATTGGACTTGGCCATGAGGAAATAACAAATCTGATATAACATTTGTTAGAAAACTGTTAAGGAAAACATGATGAAGTCAAAGAATTATTCTCTTGGAAACCCTTCTTTAACTTACAACCATCTCTGCATTCAGACGCAGATTTCTCTAACACTGAATACAAATAAATGCTGATTGCAACTTTGGTAGAGTTAAGAAGGAATCTATTGTACATTGAATAACTGGGATGATGATGACACACTTAGTAGATAGTAGCTTCTCCTTCCGTGCCTGCCATTTACACTGAATTGTTATTAAGCAGATGGAAACTTTATATTTGCGTTCTCAGAAAAGTATATTTCAGAGCTTTTGATCAAAGCTAATTGAAACTCTAATGATTTGTTGCACATGTGCAGCAACTTTCTCCCTTTCTAGCTGCTGACATGCAAGATGGTTATTTGAAAGAACTTGCTTCTCCATGGGTTACAAGCAGAAAAGAGATACTATCTAGGGGAGAAAATCTGGCTACAAAACCAGTTAAAATTGCTGTACATTCATTCTTTCTCTGTGCCTAGGCCAAATCAAAAGTTGCAGAGAAATAATAACTGTTGTCCACTTGCTGTCAGAAGTCAATGATTGTGGACAAATTTCAGAGAGGCCCCATACCAACCTTGACATGTTTGTGCTGTAAATAGGCTTTATGTCCTAGGAAGCAGTGCTGGTCAGGTGTAGTCCATAGTGCTCTAGTACATAAGCTGTAGCACACTCGTCCCAGAAACTACACGATACACGGTTGCATACAGTAATGTCACTTAACACATTACTAATTGAACTCATAAATCACAAAGACAGTTGTCTGGTCTTTGCAGGCATGGAATGTTTGCAGCAGAGCCAGCAAAAATGATCTTATTTTAGCACTGGACTATCAAATGATAGTGATGCTTACAGTCTTTATCACAGAGGGCAGGTTTGGTACACCTAGCTTCTTCTGAACTAAACACGGGGAAAACATATTTACCAGGTCTTTGCACTGCAAGGAAATGTGTTCCACATGCTTCTGTGATGCTCCAGTGGATGCTACTATTAGCTGATCTTTTTAGGAAGCTAAAGCATGACAAATTCAGCTATGCAATAACTTTAAAAAAAAATATTCACAAAGTGGCTATATGAAAAATACACAAGTCTATAACCCTTTTGTCAAAACCAAATTAGCAGCAGCAGTGGCCAGCTTCAGGTTTACTGGTCAGTAATAATTACTAGCTGAAGCTCTCATCCACAAACCTGGAAAATTTAACAAAATAGTATACTCCTATCTCACATATACCGAATCAAATAATTCAACAAAACAGAACTTTACTGAAGAAAAGAAAAATATAACAAGGGAGATGAACACACCAATATATAATTACTCATTCTCCAATGTACAACAGCAAAATTTATTTAAAGATCATTTAAAAATGTTTAAATACTCAGTATTATCCTCAAGGTACCTGCCATGACAGCTTGCTGTGTTCCAACTCTTGTAGTGGCACCTCACTCTGTGATAGCTGCTGTGCTCTGTCTGGCATCCTGGCCAGGAGCAAAACTTTGCCATGCTGCAGCAAGAATTGCCACTCCTTCTCCACTAGCTTGCTCTGCCTAATTGCCACTAACCATTAGCTGCTTGTGTTGATGATTTTTGCGTTTTATCAACAGTAAGTAGGGTAGAAAACAGTTCCCTGCCATGCTAGGGTGGGTTTTTTAAATGACTCACCTCTTCTTCTCTCACAATCTATGGCTCTAGCCTCCTGTTTTTATACTGATGCCTCAGATTTGGGTGCCTTTCACCTCAGGTGTGTTTAGGCATAGTTATTTTCCTAGACTTTTACATTTTGTCTCAGTTATTTCCCTGTACTTTATGGCAGACCTACTTTTTAAATAGAAATTTGTGATATGTAAATACAAATGTTCAGTGCAAGTTAAACATGAGGCCTATCTGCTTGTCCCCTTTCACTTGTTTCTTAGCCAGGTTAGGAAAGAACACTCCTTCTTAGCAAACACCCCTCTGAAGCTCTCTGGGAGGGATTACTCCTAAATTTTAAAGATTCCACAACCAGGCTGACAAATACAAAGCAAATACACACTGAGCTTGCAGTGAGAATTCAAGTCGGTACTGTTAGTTGCCTTGTGGTTATGGAAGGGATTAAGGTGTTAATCAGATTTGAAGGATATTTATGTCCCTAGCCAGCTGAGATACTTTGGGGGGTGTGGGGAATAATGAAAAAGTCAGCAAAGATTCAGCTGTTGCTTTTGGCCTGAAAGACTTTTGGAAGTCTTAATTTCTTTGCATCTTGGGTTCTTTTTGCTACATAACACTGCAACTGTTTCCTGACACTGTGGATATTGTGAGGATTATTTAGTGAACACTACAAAAATAATGAAGTACAATGAAATGGGAGCAGTATAAATACCTAAAAGGATTAGAGACTGGTAAAATCTCGTTAATGAATCATGGTCAAGTGACTTCTGTGCTTAAACTGGTGATGCCTTGGTTGCTAGCCCGTTACTGTCACTGCTTTTAGTAATAAAATAAAAGCTTATGTCTTAAAAATCAATGCCAGGTTACAAGGAAAAAATAGTAGTGCCTTGAAATACTGCAGTACAATCCTATTATGTACATGATTAGTTTTGACAGTTCTGTGGGTTCAGGAGAAAAGCCTGAAATGGTCTTCCTCTGCTAAATGTCTTTGGCGTTCAACAGTATATGCAGTGAGTGAGCAAAGCTGAATTATGTGTCATGCTATTTTTTCTCTAAAAAATTCAAGTAGAGGAAGTGAACTTACATATCTGGTAAGCAGCTGCCTTTAAAAATATTTTAAAATTTTCTTTATGAAGCTAGAGAAAACCCACTGATTCATTGGAAATTAAAAGTAGGCCTTAAAGAGAAATCTCTGTAGAAGGGGGTACCAACTTTTTGTTGCTGTAGTTCAAATGGTTTAAACGCTAAAAAAACCAAAATAATGTCTTTAAGCAAAACGCAAGATCAAAACAGGAGTTATGTACTAGCACAAAGCCAGCCTTCAGCACTATTTCCTATATCTGCAATGAGCCATAGGTGTAACCTTAAACTTTGATGAAATTCCAGTCTGGATCTGAGCTGTGCGGTTCAGTCTGATTTCAAATATGAAGAGCAATCTTCTGTGTATACCCATTCGACCAGTTTTGTTGCTATGTCTATTTTTTTTTTGTTTCTTTTTTCCTTTTTCTTTGAACATGAAAAAAACCCCAAATATCAATTTTCAACCATAGTTCTTGTTGCAACACTTTCTCAAGAATGCACAATTTGATTTGAATTTATTAAACAACCATGCTGACCAAAAAAAAAATAAAATTGTCCGCTTGGGTCGAGAAAACTTGTGTGGATGGTTTGAAGGCAGATAAAAGTTCTCATGCTAAAGTTGAAATATATTTAGGAAATGTGAAAAAAGAATAATATATATAAGGACTTGGAATGTATTTGTATTAGTTTAAAGCATGCTAGTTCCATCCTAAATATATATATTAGACTCTTTTAAAGTACTACGGGTGCTTTACTTTTATCCTAAGCAGACTGAGTAGGAAGACATGAGGACCACAAAGAATCAGGGATATATTGCCGTACTACAGAGGAACAAAGAAAACAAAAAATATCTAATTTATAAAAACATGAACTACATTTTTATCAGGAAAAACACACATAATCTACAAATTCATATAATTTTCTCATCTATGCTAGTAAGCATATATTTTACTCGTAAAATGTTGCAAGACACTCCAGACAAAAGTGACAATGTGAAAACTAAGAAACAAACTGTGAGAAAAGTAGTATTGAGAGGTTTTAAAAATGGCAGCTGTTTATCCAAAATGGAACACAATATTCAATTTTTCATGTATCATTAATAGAAACTGAAACACTTGGCAAATGAAAACCAACTTGAGGTACACGCAGTTAGTTACAGGCACTGAAATTACTTCTTAAAGTGTGGTAATACAACAAGCACCTTAGAGACTGCTGAAAGAATAGTATGACAAAACTGATGAGAGAGCAAATTTGAGGAGCAATAGCTATTGGCAGCTGAAGACAAATACAGACAAGATTTATGTGTATGAAACCCTGATTTTGGAAGGTCATGTTAGATGTTAGTATGTCAAAAATGACAAAACGCAAGCCTGAATTTGCCAAGGGCAGACCATGTAATTTTAGGGAGTAAGATTATAGGGTATGGTATACCAACACTGTGGATCTTTAAGGATTAATCTTAAGCCATCTTTTTGCACGGTTTTCCCTCAATAAAGCTGTTGGCAGAACACTGGAAAAACCTGCAGATTAATTTTTCTTTATAGTAAAACACAAAGCTTTGAGGAACAGACATTGCCTTTTGCACCTCATCTGCAATGTGCTGGGCATTTTAAATAAGCACCAAAAAGCGAATAGGGAAAAACATCCAGATACGGCTGAAATTAAACCTTGCATGAATAGAGTTTCAGATGTCATTATTAATGATGGGGGGAAAAAAAATCACAATCAAACCTGCAATCTGAACCATCCACTAAACATAACATCACAATCCAGGTGCCATAAATAGCTTCTTTGCTGACCAATACCTGTAAGAAAGACGTGTTCGCAGGCTTTGGGTTTTTTTACATCAGACTAAGAATATCATTTAGCAATTTAATGAAAAAAACCTTCTGTTAAATAAATAAAAAATGCATGCAGGCACGTTTCCTCTCATCATTGCAAAGTGAATTTGATTGATGACTTCTGGTTTAGTAGAAAGAAGTGAGTGTTACATTAGCAACCTTCTTACAAAGAAAAAAAACCCCAATTGTTAAAAATCATACTAGTTCAGATTCTCTTGAGCAACTTTGAAAATCTAAAAGGGGAAATATGTGTCAGTAGTTACAGATAAAAAATTTATCTTGTTAGGGGCTAGAAATTATCTTAGCATACTGCCAATAAATTGAATTAAAAGTCTTAGATGAAAAATGCATTAGAAAATACATAGATAAAGAAATTAACTGTCTGTCATTTCAGGAAAATCGGAGTTAATTCCACAAGGAACACATTGTTTAAAAGAATTCCGTTTGTTTAGACCTGTGATGACTTCAGCAGAACTTGATTTGAAAGGGAAATTAGCATTCTGAGTACAAAGGAGTTAAGCAGGAAGTGGATGAAAATAAAAGAAATAATACAAATCAGGAAATGAATTAGAAAATGAGTCATTAATGATTTCCTATCTGGTAGAAAATCAGTAGTTATAGTGTCACCTGCAAGAATAATGCATGAGGGAAACTAGATCTAGCAGATATGTCTTCCAGATAGTCTTATTTCAAACTGGACTTGTGAGACGTACTCTCTCTTTGATGAGTATTTGCATCTCCCCTTAATTCTAACAGAAAATATATATTTGCAGCAAGGGAAGAATGTGAATGTGAGTACAAATATGAATCTTAAATGTCAAAAGATACAGAGCAGGAAACTGACGTCAACTGCTCTCACTACTCTGTGTCCTTTGCTCTTGACCCACCTGGGAGGACAAGTGAAAAAAGAACTGAGGACCAATCCAACTTGTGCGTACGTACCTGTGAGAAAATTAGTATCACTTGATATTATTTATAATGCATTTCCCTTTTCTTTTAAATTTATCTCAGTGTTTCTTTAACACTTAAGTTTACAACTTTATTGTTTAATTATGTTTTCTGTATGCATGATGTTTCAACACATGTAACCACAGAATGTGAAATAGTTGCCCTAGAAAGCACAGCTGAATGTAAACATTTTATTTATTTATTTAGGCATTGTACCAAAGAAAAAACACACAGCCTTTGATTTTAATAGCTGACATTTAACATGTACTTTATCAGGCTGCAGTCACCTGTGAGTACCCAGGAGTAATCACAGAATCCATTTCTTTTGATTTTTTAACTTTTTAAAAATTTTCTGTATAAACATAATGCTTTGCTGTAAAGGAAGGTATTGAAAGTTTCATAGACTTTTGAGACCTCCTCCCTCTCCCTTTAGTGACCCAAGGACAACTGTAGAGCTACTGCTTTGTAAGACTGCAAAACTACAGGTTGTCTCGTATCTCCTTACCTCAATAATGAGTGAGATCATTGGAAATTTTTTCCATGTACAAGCATAGCCAACTTTCTTGCTGCTGGAAAACCTGATATCGGCTTAGTATTTGAGGATACAAATAATTTGATCAGGTTCAATAAAACCATGAAGATGTCTGAGGTACTGTGTAAACCATGATTGTCTTCAACACTTTATTTTGACTGGAAATGAGGTTATTAAATATCATAATTATGTATTAAAAATCCAATAGCACACCTAATTTGTTACTGAAGCAATCATACTTGGGAATAGAATTTAAGACATTTCAGTATTGTTTGGGAACAGATGCAGCCATGAGTAATGCTCAGGACATTAGTGAAAGATAATGCAGTGGCACTTCACAAGGCAAACGCTTCTACAGCTTATCAGTGAAATCTTGCCACATTTCAAGTTGTAGAGAGGTTTCCCCTAGATTTTAATGGAGTTAGGATTTTAGTCAATGCTACTAAAACATGAAAAAAGACTGAGTGTTCTTGAACTCAAAATTCAGTAGAGAAGACAAAGAATCAAAGGGTAAGAAAACAATTTTTATATCTTGCCAATATTTAATACAAGGTAATTGGTTTTCACCCATGAGAAACTGAATAGTGGGTAGACAGAAAGAGATTTGTGGAGAGAAGAAGGAAATAAATTTAATGAGGTGTGCAGCTAAAGAAATGGTATTGTAGGTCATGAACGGAAACATGCCCTCCAAAATAGCAAGCATAAGAAGAAAAGTGTAAAGGAGCTGAAAAAAAGGATATACTTATCCTTCGAAAGAAACGGTGAGAAAGTATGATCATAATTTCATGGAACTTCTGAGTTGTTCACTACCTGCGATGTTAAGAGAAGACCTACTGCAGTGCAAGAGGTACAGAAACTAAAAAATAAAAGCAGCATTCATATTACAGGAAAGCTACTCTGTTTTGACATTTTCAGGTTTGGAGTTTAATTAGAAAGAAAATAACTTGGATGGTTAAACAGACTCCTCATACCAAAATGCAAAGAAATTATGAATGGAAGTATGACTCATCTTTGAGTGTAACTGTTCAATGTGGAAAGCCAAAGAGAGGAGTAAAACCTTTAGATGTTGCCACAAACAAACGATTAACAGTCCATAGTCATAGCCCAGAATGAACAAAGTGAAAATTAGATTTGAAAGATACGTTAACAGAATGCTGGATGAAAAAGAGCGAACTAATTGAGGACTCACAGCCCATTTCCAGATGTTATCAAAAATCTGGACAAGATAACCATATTGGTGACTACACACAAACAAAACAACAAAAATTTGAGAAATATTTTAAGAATAAAAAATTGATTATTCTAACCAGAAAAAATAATTTTTCAGAACAGTGATGAAAAGGAATCGAAGGACCGCTGAAAGCAATCCCACACCTCCACAGCACCAAGGAGGCCTTGCTCTGTCCAGGCAGAGCAGCAAAAACTCTTTCATGGGAGACGTAAAATATGGCAGCAAAACTGGAGCAGATAATCATGTCAGCAGCTACACCACAAAACTGGCCAAGTTGGAGAGATAACCTCCTACTATCAGCCTATTCAGGTCTTCGAACTAAAGCTTAAATTGTTCACAGCCTTGAATCACAGTCATTGAGGTCAAAAGAGACCTCTGGAAGTTTTCTTTAAAGTAGTGAAAGTTTCTGCTCTGAGCTGGAAGTCTAAGGTAAATAACCTGCTCAGATTTGCATCACTACAGAAAATATAAAACTCAGATTTTTCAAGAAAGCCATTCTGACTCAAGTATTGAGCCCAAAGATAGTTCCTTGGTAGGTTTGGCGTAGTTCCACATCTAAACAGACTGGGCAGTGGCATGTTTTATTTTTTTCTATCATACACTGAATTAATTATTTGAATCTGACATGCTCCTGTTTTGATCTATATTTTCTAAAGAAACCTGTTATCAGTTCCTCACAATAAACAGAAATTACTAATTTTTCTCCCCCTTTTTCCTCTTAAAACCATGTCTTTAGCAGTCATATCTCATTTGATGAGTAGATTATCAGGGCTATTCGAGCTCTTTTCCTCCAGAAGATGGAAAGAATGTTCAGGACTCCTACCCAAGCAGCTAATGCCTTTGTACTTATTCCTGAAAGACTTTCATGATTAAATGATTTGAAAGCTTATACTCATGCTATACAGATGTCAAACACTTGCAACCTTTTCTGTTTTAAATGAAGAATTATGCTTAATTTTAAAAATGTTTCACAGATCAAAAAAACCTGTCCCCAACCTTTAAAATATATTAGTATGTGTAAATTAATCTTTTTAAAATGCATATTGATGTACAAATCAACTGCTGGCTTGAAGATATTTGATTTAAAATAGATACTGCTTTGTTTTTAATTCTTCCTATATTTAATACATTGGTCTTTTTGTGTGGTGTACTAATTTGAAATCTGGACAGCTAGAAAGGTAAGTACTGACCAACTTTATAAATCAGATTGATACAATTTGTGTAAAAAAAAGTAAATAATAGTGAATTACTACTGATAAATGCAAATTTTAATTCTCTAGTAACAAACTAAATCTGCATGAATACCACAGGGTAAGATAAAAAAGGAATTAATAATGATTTGAGAAAAAAAAAAGTATGACTTCTTGAATTATACTTCTTGAAAGCATATGTATTTCCACTGTTCTGTCAGAAATTTGGACCACATAACAGATCAAGAGCATACATGCAACCACTCAATGGTTTTGTCAGGATGCAATGGTTCCACAGCCATTCCTTCATTCCAGTGCTTGGGAGTCCAGAGAAAAACAACTAGGAAAAATACTAAATAACGGTAATGTTTTAGTACAGAAATATGAAAACAACACTTGTAATCAATGTTTTTAGTTTGAGGAAATAGAGTTTTTAGCCCTTTGAATCGCTTCTGATCACATTTTATCTCAGCAAGATGTACTAATTACGCATTTTACTGCCATCCATTGGAGTTAGGTGGGAATTTAGTTAAATAGCTACTTGTACTTCCAACTCCTGCCTTCCAAACAGCTTTCAAAGGCATGTGATGCTGCTAGACATTCCTCTTTTGAACAGCTCCAAGGCAAAGGTTATATCCGCCACATCAAACTTGCTGTCATCTCTGGAGCACTCAGCAGTTTAGGGTTTTCATGTATGTATTTTTTCAGGCTCTGCTATTGCTGCACTCCATGCCTTTTGTGTCTGCAGTTCAGTGGCTGTACCCTGGGGTTCAGCCAGCTTTATATGGCTGAACCTCTGCCTGCCTCTTTTCTGAGGACAAATGTATTATGAATGCTTAAAACTTGTCTTGCCTCCAGTTTCTATTTCATATTCCTTTTCTGCAACACTTGAGCATAGAATGTGAGAAACTGTTTCAGTATCTGTTTGGGAAAATAAGTTACTGTTTCTCTCTTTAGTTCCACCATTCTATCAATCAACATCAACATATTTATCAATAAATTCTGGTGCCAGTACTGTCCCACCAAAGAACAGACATACTGTAAGAAGTCTGATCCAAGTGAACCAAGAAAAGGATACACTGTATCCCTTTATTTTACTGAAAATGAGGCATACATACACATGACTAGAAGCATGTTTTCAAAGAATCATAACCATTGACAGTTTGTTTTGGACATTCCTCTACTTTGCTAAGCTCCTGAAGTAAGTAGTAAGTTCTGTGGGAGAGTATTAAGTGAGGGATGTTTCCTGTGTGCAGAATCACAAAGAATGAATTAAAAAGTAAAAATGTCCAACCTTTAATTCAGAGAGAGAGGATAAGTTTCGCTGACACATTAAAGCAATTTATTCTGAATAATTCACACAAGTCTACATCTAATATTAGTCTCAGAACATGTTGCATTGTGTTAATTAAATACATAAAACAGATTTTTATTGAATGGGCTTTGCTGCATGCTCTGTACCAAATGCATTTCTATAGCTGAGGTATTTTTTGCTTACTGAAAAGTACATGATGAAATTAACAGTATCAAATGAGATTGTCAATATATGGCAAGTGGGCAAATGTGACCATGTGTTACTCTCAAATTCCTGTTTGCTGTTATGGTCTGTTTCCATGTGTATATCAAAGATTGCTTTTTCCTTTATTTTTCATTGCATTCCTGAGTTGAGATTACTGAGTTAAGGCAGCACCTTCACTTTTAAATATATCAATTGTAAAAAACTGGGGAGGAGTGGCTGGAAAGCGGCCTGGCAGAAAAGGATCTGGGCGTCCTGGTGGACAGCCAGCTGAACATGAACAAGCAGTGCACCCAGGTAACCAAGAAGGCCAATGGCATCTTGGCCTGTCTCAAGAATAGTGTGGCCAGCAGGAGTAAGGAGGTGATCATGCCCCTGTACTCAGCGTTGGTGAGGCCGCAGCTTGAGTACTGTGTTCAGTTTTGGGTGCCACAGTACAGAAGGGACATTGAGGTGCTGGAGCGTGTCCAGAGAAGGGCAACAAAGCTGGTGAGGGGTCTGGAGAACATGTCTTATGAGGAACGGCTGAAGGAATTAGGATTGTTTAGTCTGGAGAAGAGAAGGCTGAGGGGAGACCTTATTGCTCTCTACAACTACCTGAAAGGAGGTTGTAGTGAGATGGGAGCTGGTCTCTTCTCTCAAGTAACTAGTGATAGGGCAAGAAGAAACAGGTTCAAGTTGCACCAGGGGAGGTTTAGGCTAGACATTAGAAAAAAATTTTCACGGAAAGAGTTATCAAATATTGGAAGAGACTGCCCAGGGAGGTGGTTGAGTCACCACCCCTAGATGTGTTTAAAATTCATGTAGATGTGGTGCTTAGAGACATGGTTTAGTGGCAGATCTGGTAGAATAGGGTCAATGGTTGGACTGGATGATCCTAAAGGTCTTTTCCAACCTAAATGATTCTATGATTCTATGATTCTAACATTATGACCACGAACAGATTTTACCTGGTAAGAACAGAGGAATAAGATGGATTTATCTTCCTAAGATGGGCTTCTCCAATTTCTCTCTTGACGGATATAGGTTAAAGAATGAGAAGCAAATTAAAAAGTTCAGAATTACATACCAGAAAAGTACAAATCCTTAAATATTCAACAGAGCGAATCACAATGTTAATGAAATCTTTACCAGGAGTAAGGAAAAGAAAATTACACCCTGTGGTATACCAGTAGCTCAGCAGACAACCAAAATCACTTTCAGAATGGAGAAACCTACTATACTTTTGGTAAGGAGATGATGGCTTGGGAAATGAGTGTGTGTGCTCTGTCAAGATCACTGTGTTCTTGTGTACCTTGAAGTAATGACTGATGGAAATGTGCAGTCCATCATTTCCACAATTCAGTGACCTGAAGAGGTCTTATGTATCAGAGAGAGAGGATGCCTAGGAGGTGGGACATGGAAGTGTAACTGTGCTGTTTCTGATTGTTAATATTTAATCTGATGGCCAAGAAAAGCTGGACAAGGAAACCTCATTTTAATGTAGATGTGATAGTCCAGGAAATGAAAGTATAATAGCCCAGAAAAAGTTCCAGAAAAGTTAAATTAAGAAAAACACCCTTTTAGCTGACATGCAGACCTATGTATCTCACTTTTTTCAGGCAGCTATGACTATTGATTCTTTATACATTCCTGAGAGAGAAGTTGAATTTAATCCAGAATCACTAGAAGTACAGAATGAGTGTATAACATCAAAATGTTGAAGAAGTTTATACAGTCATTCTTATAAATGCTAACTTTATTCTGAAAATCTGTACTTCTTTCTCTCTGTCACTTTTTTTTTTTTTTTCTTTTGTCTTGGAAGAGTGAAGAGGAATTTCTTCATTCTCCTTGATACAGGAGAATGCACTTTTCAAGGGTTAAGAACCTCTTCCTTTTCAAGCTGGAGTACCCCAGTATTGCTTTGGCATTCTTCATTTTCTCAGAGAAGCCCTTAGGAAAACCTCCACATGCTCAATTTTTTATTAAACAACAAAACCCCCCATATTCTTTTTCTTAAAAAAACATATCTAATTCTCAAATTCTGGATCCTGAAGCTACTGTTACCTTTAAGGATATACACAAGTTCTACAGAACCTGGTCCTTTAACAATTTAACTGCAGCAAGGAATACCAGCAGCACTCTGCCTTCTCTGTCTGTTATTTCAAGAGAGAATCCTTTATACCCTCAAGGTCTTTTCATTACAGACTCTCTACTATACCTTCTGCCTGTAGTAGGTATTGCGAAAATTATCTGACAAAAATATGTGAACAATGCTCATCCAATGGCCTCTCTTTAAAGGAACTTTAAAAAACATAGTAAGTCTTACTATCCTAATCACACCATTCAAAGTGTAGAACTGATTGGTTTACATAATTATTTGCAGTTTTCAGAGTATCTTCTCCTGCTGTGTTTTTTCAGCTTTCCTTCTTTCCTTGTACCACTCACACAGACACATATTTTTTCAAGAGTTTTTGTCAATATTGTCAGTGTTAAAAACATGTCATATATTCTTCAGAAAATAAAGAGCTTTTTTTTTTCCCTTATGGATCCCTCTCAATACTTTTGGGACTTTTGCCAGTGAAACTCATTAAAATGCATTCACCTTTTTCCTATAAGAATAAAATGCCTTTTTCCTATGAGAATAAAATGCTGCAGTGTGAGTTTGTGCACTGTTACTGTCTCATCTCTGCCTCAGTCTTCTTCTCCAAAAAACTAGCATAATGTTATTGCCTTATGCATAAAGCACTGGGCAAACTTTTAACACGGCTCAATTCTAAGGCTGTTATTCTGATCCAATTCTGATTATTTTTTCCCCTTCATTGTATAAATTGCAGGTAGAGTTTTTTCATTATTCTGGAATTAACTGGTCTCTCTCCCTTTCTCACTCAGTCTCTTACTCTAGTAAAGAACTAGTATCTTCCTAATGTCTGAAGGTTATGTTATAGAAAACCAATATTTTTCTAACTTTTATTTTTAACATGTTTCAATATTTTCAATAACCCTTGAAAGACAGAGTTCAAAAGAGAAAGTCTACTTTTTGTAAGAGATGAAGAAATAACATTTTTCCTTTTCTCTGCTAAGATGTTTAGACACTTAATACTTCTGTGGCTTCCTTTGATTTCAGAAATAGGATTTTCTTAAACTGTAGAGTGGAAAATACGAATCCTTTCATATGAAGTCTTTATCACAATCTGCTGATCTGAATAAAAATTTGCGCCTCTAAAAAGTTCTTTTATGGAGCCATAAATTTATCCAAATTAAGTACCACTAATTAAAAATTCAATTTAACATTCAAAATCTTATTTTAGAATGTGTCTATTTCAAATAAGTTACTTCCAGAATAAAATTCTTTTACAACATTTCACTTTTTCTACTGGATTATGACAAGTAAACAAAAATGTCTCTATAGTGTAAATGTAAATTATTCTCACCAGTTTATTATTAGGGTGAAGCCAGAGAAAAATATAGGGAATAGAGAGCTTGGAAAAAGGCACTGGGAAGGTGGGGACCTGGAGACCTCTAAACTACATAAAAGGTAGCAAAGCACATGCTTAATCCCAAAAAGTAAACAATATTTTATTGGGGTATACTAGACTATTTTAGTGTTTTAGATGTTTGCCAAATTCAAACCACAGTGACAATTAATAGGAAGTGTATTGGGTTTGCATGGCAAGGTCTTGGTAACAGGAGGGCTACAGGGGCGGCTTCTGTGAGAAGCTGCCAGAAGCTTCCCCCACGTCCGAGAGAGCCAATGCCAGCCGGCTCCAAGATGAACCCACTGCTGGCCAAAGCTGAGCCAATCAGCAACAGTGGTAGTGCCTCTGTGATAACATATTTAAGAAGGGGAAAAATAAAACACCACAGCAACTGTAGCCAGAGAGAGGAGTGAGAATGTGTGAGAGAAACAACTCTGCAGACACCAAGGTCATTGAAGAAGGAGGAGGAGGAAGTACTCAAGACACCAGACCAGAGATTTCCCTGCAGCCTGTGGTGAAGACCATGGTGAGGCAGGCTGTCCCTCTGCAGCCCATGGAGGTACACGGTGGAGCAGATATCCAACTGCAGCCTATGGAGGACTCCACACTGGAGCAGGTGGATGTGCCTGAAGGATGCTGTGACCCCATGGGAAGCTCACACTGGAGCAGGCTCCTGGCAGGACCTGTGGACCCATGGAGAGAGGAGTCCATGCTGGAGCAGGTTTGCTGTCAGGACTTGTGACCCTGCCAGGGACTCACACTGAGCAGTCTGTTCCTGAAGGACGGTGCACCATGGAATGGACCCACATTGGAGCAGTTAGTAAAGCACTGCAGCCCATGGGAAGGACTCATGTTGGAGAAGTTCATGGAGGACTGTCTCCCATGGGAAGGACACAATGCTGGAGCAGGGGAAGAGTGTGAGGAGTCCTCCCCTTGAGGACGAAGGAGCAGCAGAGCAACGTGTGATGAACTGACCACAACTCCTATTCCCCCATCCCCCTGTGCCACTTGGAGGAAGAGGAGGTAGAGAAAATTGGGAGTGAAGTTGAGCCTGGGAAGAAGGGAGGGGTGGGGGGAAGGTGTTTTAAGATTTGGTTTTATTTCTCATTATCCTACTCTGATTTGACTGGTAATAAATTAAATTAATTTTCCCCAAGTCAAGTCTGGTTTTGCCTGTGTCGGTAGTTGGTGAGTGATCTCTCCCTGTCCTTATCCTGACCCATGAGCCTTTCATTAGATTTTCTCTTCCCTGTCCAGTTGAGGAGGGGAGTAATAGAGTGGCTTTGGTGTAGAGTGGCTTTACAGTGTAGCTGACAATTTTTTCACAATGCAGATATACCTCCAGTTATTGCACTTCACAACCATATCTGCATTAAAGCTGGACTAACCACTGCAAATTATCAACGCTTTAGCTAAATTCAAAACCAAATTATTTTCAAAGTGTCTTACTTTCTTTTAGCAACACTTCATATTTTATTGTAAGGCTGTCAAGAAAGCTGTCCCTTTTGAAACAAAAAGGTGCTGTCACGAAGGCCACACAGGAAACATTTAACCCTGCTTTTGTGTATCATCTTGAAATCTAAGTAGAGGGCTAGGAGAAGGGCAAGAAGTTTGCTGTTTAGTTTTTTACAGCAAGAGGAGAAAAAGGGGCATCATTAAGTAACCACTGGCAATAAAGAGAGAGATTATCCTGTGAGATTGAGTGTATATCAAAGGTAGGCCCTTTTCCTCCCAAACAGACCAGGGTATCAGTCAGAGGGGCTTAACAGCCTTTTTTATAGGGTCCTGCAAACTCAGAATTTAGCACAAGTACTTGCTCTTGCAATAGAGTCCCAAGCACTTTTTTTTCTCCCTGAAGCTTGCTAAGCCCTTTTTAGTGTTAAGACACTAACTGACTTTTTATCTCCAACCTCCAGGCAAAACATTAAATTCAGGTTTTTCACTGTATCCTCCTCAATGAATTCCAAAGGACTACATTGCCTCTTACATAGGGATCAACTGCCTTACCCTAAGATAAACTGCATTTCAGCACAGTTAAATACCCCTTTCTTAGCAGTACCATCTCCATCAGAAGAGACCTGAGGACTAAACACAAGACACAATTGACAGGCCAAGATTTTACCCGTGCAACATTTAAGTAAAGTATATTATAGCCTGGCAGTATTTTTATTCTTGTATCTAAAGCCCCTTTGCAAGAAAACAAAATTATTTTTGACCATCCATTACTTACGCATTGCTAGGTTACAACACAAGATTTTCCAAATCTGAAAAGAAGCATCATTCCTATTTCTCACTCACAAATAGCTTCCAACGACTCTTTGGGAAGGCTTCTTGTATTGTGGCTGAAAGTCACCTAGGAAAAACTGACCTAAGACATGAAAAAATAATCAACAGAATCCCACTGATTTTAGGGTTGGCCCATGCTCACAAAAGTTGGTTTTAGCTGGAGTTATTGGTTAGCACACCAAAACATCTCATACAGCCTTGAAAGGCAGGGAATATTATCAAGTAGGAGGTATGTACTGCTTCTGCTTAAATGAAAATATACACTGATAAATACCAATTTCTCTTTACTCTTACACTGGCTGTGTTGACTGTTCCCTCATCTATTATATATTTATTTCTCTAGTTCTTCAGTCTCGAGGTTTGATTCAGCTAGAACTGCCTGTTGAATGGTTTTGCCTCCATCCACAATTACTGTGCTGGGAAGCAACAGCTCAAGGATGACTACAAACATGTCTGTGGGAGAGAAGAGGTGAATGAGCCTGTTTTTCAGGTAGTTGTTAGGGAAGACTTCCAACAAATTTTGCTCTCTGAATTATTTTAAAAGAAAAAAAAAGCAAAACAAACTTGCTCCCAAGTTCTCCCAGCACAGTCTGTAATATTCAGTGTACTGTGACCCCTGGGAAATGATGGAGATCCATGGATATGTGACGTTTCTTTCTCTGCTTTGACTACATATTTTGCTCTTCTACTGGGAGATGGTTTTGGTGCATGCACTATCCATGGTGCAAACACAATGTTCTCAGGCAATGAGCCAAATCAGAAACGCAGTACACATTATATGCCCAATCCTGTTATCGACTCTGGCAAAAATTGCATTTGTTTCAGTGGAAGTATTGCCCAAATGAAACTAGAGAATCAGAATCCAAGATCATCTGTGAACAATTTCTTATTAGATATCACAGTTCAAAAATTGCAGCAGAAAATTCTCAATTACTTGTTTAACATACTACATACCTAAATTATAAAAAACAAAAGCAATGGACAGCACAGTAATTATAGGAATAGAAGGCAACATTTTATTTGTAGGTAATCATAATTCAACTACTATTTTTGTTTAAAGGATATTTCATGACACCGAATCTTAATTTTAGATCATTTACTCCTGTATTGCCATGTAACACTGGAGAGGACTTCCACGTTTTGTTTCCTCCCTTGAACCTCTTCTGCTCTCTTACCCTTCCCTTCATATTGCTTGTCAGAGATTTGATCCCAGCCCCACTGGCCAACCCACTGAAGACACTCTGAACGTGAGCTTGACTTTCATCTTGGAGGATATATGCAATAAAGTGCAAATCACAGACCTTTAACCCTTTCCCCACAACATCTGAGACAGCTGCTTTTATGGCTGTGGCAATGCTATGGAGAAAATTTAGTTGATGCAGGCGGTTACAGTTCTACAAGCAGACAAAAAGGGAGCAAGGCAAAAAGCAGAACCACAGCCCTAGACTCCAGGAGAGCAGACTTTGGCTTGTTCACACCTCTGCTTGGAAGAATCCCATGGGATACAGCCCTGGATAGAAAATGGGTCCAAAGGAGATGGTTGACTTTCAAAGACCTCCTCCAAACTCAATAACTGGTCCATTCCAACAAGCAGGAAACCAATCAAAGGCAGTAGGATGCTTACCTGGGTAAATAAGGGGTTCTTGACAAAACTCAGCCATAAAAATAAAGCATACAAGAGATGGAAGCAGGAACCTATGACATGGGAGAAATATAAAGACACTGTCAAAGCTTGCAGGGATGAGGTTAGGAAAGCCAGTGTACCTCAGGGGCTGATATAGGGGACAATACAGTTTAACACCTTCATTCATGACCTGGATGATGATCAAGTTTGCAGATGATACAAAACTGGGGGGAGCTGTTCATACACCATATGATTGCACTGCCATTCAGAGGGACCATTCAGAATAACCCCCATCACCAGTACATGCTGGGGAGCAATAGTCTGGAAAGCAGCCTTGAAGAAAATGACATTGAGGTCCTGGAAGACAATAAATTGAACATGATCCAGCAATGTGTCCTAACAGCAAGGAGGCCAACAGCATCCTGGCCTGCACTGGGAGAACTGTTGATAGCAGGCAAAGGGTGTGACCATTCCCCTTTACTCAGCACCTAGAGTTCTGGGTTCACTTCTGGACTTCCCAGTGCAAAAAAAGAACATACTGGAGCATGTCCAGAAAAGGGCCATAAAAATGATTAAGAGACTGCAGCATCTGCCATATGAGAGGCTGAAAGACATGAGACTGTTCAGCCTGGAGAAGAGGAGCCTCAGGGGGAGAGGGGGAGAGAAGGAGGAGGAAATAAGGAGCTGATAAGGCTGTTGCAGTGATTTTCTTTCCTGTTTTTCTTTTTTTCCCACTTTGGTAAAAAACAAACAAATCAAAAAAAACCCAACAAAGAACAAAGCCAGTACTATAATACCTTCAAGGTGATCCTAACTAGGAGAACAGAAGAAACCTTTTGCTAATCTCTGTGAAGAAAAATAAATAAAAAAATAAACCACAAAAGATATGCCTTTTGAAATTGTAAGGCAAACTGGAAAAAAAAACCCCAAACTTTACAAAATTCTTGGCAAGAACAATATTTATTTGCTACTGCCTCCAGCATCTGTTCGGAGAAAATGCTGACGTGACACATATTGTCAGGGCCAGAAGTGCACTTTTCCCTTTCACAAGGTTACCTTGCTGTGCTCCTCCGGGTCATCTTGCTGGTAAAAGCTGTTGTGAAGAGCCAGAAGAAACCTCAGTGGGGGCTGCCCTCTGTTTAACTTAGGAGCTGCTTTTAAGCTGAGGCTTTTGTTCCTGGCTCCCACCTGAAATACCTGTCAAAGACAAATAAGAAGGGGCTGGTCTGCAAAGGAACGTGAGCCAGGACCAGAGAACTACTGCACAGCCAGTAGGGCAGTGACCTCACCAACAAGGGCATAGTCTCACAGTGGCCCTGAGCAAGACCAATGGTTCTGTGATAACATCCAGGGTCACCAACCATCCAGTAAGATCTCAGTGAGAAGACAAGGCAAAGACTGAACCAGTAAGTCAAGCCCATGGATTAGGATCATGGAGGTATAAACCTGGTGCAGATACAGCACCAATGCAGGCACAGTGTAGCTTACAAGGTAGGTCCCAAGCAAAAGGTGGTGGTTGGTTCTCATGGGGACTTCAATCACCCTGATATCTGCTGGGAAGGCTACACAGCTAGGCATGGACAGTCCAGGAGTTTCCTCCAGTGTCTTGATGATAACTTTTTGACTCAGGCGGTGGAGGAACCAACAAGGAGAGGTGTACTACTGGACCTAGTACTGACAAACAAAGAGGGACTGGTGGAGGACATTAAGGTCGGGGGCAGCCTCGGCTGTAGTGATCATGAGAAGATTGAGTTCAGGGTTATGTGCAGTAGGCATAAAACGACAAGTAGGGTTGCAACCTTGGACTTCAGGAAGGCTAACTTTGATCTCTTCAAGAAACTGCTTGGAGAAATCCCATGGGTTAGGGCTCTAGAGGATAGAGGGGCTAAAGAGAGCGGGTTGATATTCAAGCATCACTTCCTCCAAGCTCAGGATCGGTGCATCCCTAAGAGCAAGACTTCAGGCAAGGGAGGCAGGGACCTGCATGGTTGAGCAGGGAGCTTCTGAAAAAGCTCAAGTGGAAGAAGGAAGTGTACAGTATGTGGAAGAAGGGACAGACCACTTGGGAAGATGACAGGAATGCTGCCAGAGTATGCAGGGACAAAACGAGGAAAGCCAAGGCCTCCTTGGAATTAAATCTGGAAAAGGATGTCAAGAGGAAGGGTTTCTTCAAGTACATCGGAGGCAAAAGGAAAACTAGAGAAAATGTGGTCCCGCTATTGAATGAGAGAGGGGCCATGGTGACAGATGATGCAGAGAAGGCAGAATTACTGAATGCCTTCTTTGCTTCAGTCTTTACTGCTCAGGCCAGCCCTCAGGAGTCCCAGGCTTTACAGGTAACAGAGAAAGTCTGGAGGAAGGAGGACTTTCCCTTGGTTGAGGAGGATCAAGTTAGAGATCAATTAAGTAAACTGGGCAGACACAAGACCATGGGTCCTGATGGGATGCACACGCGAGTGCTGAGGGAGCTGGCAGAAGTCGTTGCTGGGCTGTTCTCCATCATCTTTGAAAGGTCCTGGAGAACAGGTGAGGTCCATGAAGATTAGAGGAAAGCCAGTCTTCACTCCAGTCTTCCAAAAGGGCAAGAAGGAAGACCTGGGAAAATACAGGCCAGTCAGCCTCACCTCCATCCCTGGAAAGATGATGGAACAGCTCGTTCTGGGCGTCATCTCAAAGCATCTGGAGGAAAAGAAGGTTTTCAGAAGTAGCCAACATGGATTCACCAAGGGGAAGTCATGTCTGACTAATCTGAGAGCCTTCTACGATGGTGTGACTGGATGGATAGATGAAGGGAGGGCAGTGGACGTTGTCTACCTTGACTTCAGCAAGGTTTTCGACACCGTCTCCCACAGCATCCTCATAGGCAAGATTAGGAAGTGTGGGTTAGATGAATGGACAGTGGGGTGGATTGAAAACTGGCTGGCAGATAGAGCTCAGAGGGTTGTGATTAGTTGTACAGAGTCCAGGTGGAGGTCTCTGACGAGTGGTGTTCCCCAGGGGTCAGTACTGGATCCAGTCCTGTTCAACATATTCATCAATGACCTGGATGAAAGGATAGAGTGTACCATAAGTTTGCTGATGACACAAAACTGGGAGGGGTGGCTGACACACCAGAAGGCTGTGCTGCCATTCAGTGTGACCTGGACGGGTCAGAGTTGGGCAGAGAGAAACCTCATGAAGTTCAACAAAGGCAAGTGTAGGGTCCTGCACTTGGGGAGGAATAACCCCATGCACCAGTACAGGTTAGGGGCTGACCTGCTGGAAAGCAGCTCTGTGGAAAGGGACCGGGGAGTCCTGGTGGACAACAGGATGACCATGAGGCAGCAATGTGCCCTTGTGGCCAAGAAGGCCAATGGCATCCTGGGGTGCATCAAGAAGAGTGTGGCAAGCAGGTCACAGGAGGTCATCCTCCCCCTCTACTCTGCCCTGGTGAGGCTGCATGTGGAGTACTGTGTCCAGTTCTGGGCTCCCCAGATCAAGAAGGACAGGGAACTGCTGGAGAGGGTACAGCAGAGGGCTACAAAGATGATTAGGGGACTGGAACATCTTTCTTATGAGGAAAGGCTGAGGGACTTGGGTCTTTTTAGTCTGGAGAAGAGAAGGTTGAGGGGGGATCTCATCAGTGCTTGTAAAGGGAGGGTGCCAGGAGGATGGCACCAGTCTTTTTGCAGTGGTGCCCGGTGATAGGCCAAGAGGTAATGGGCACAAACTTGACTGTAGGAAGTTCCATCTGAACATGAGGAGGAACCTCTTTCCTTTGAGGGTGGCAGAGCACTGGAACAGGCTGCCCAGAGAGGTGGTGGAATCTCTGACTCTGGAGACATCCAAAAGCCGCCTGGACGCCAACCTGTGCAACCTGCTCTAGGTGTCCCTGTTCTGGCAGGGTGGTTGGACTAGATGATCTCCAGAGGTCCCTTCCAACCCCTGTGATTCTGTGGAAGAGGGCATCTGCTGAGGCTTCTTCAAGCTCTTCACAGCAGCTCTTTCCACTCAGCAAGCTGGTCTTGGAAGCAGCCAGCTAAACTCCTAGAAGGAAGGAAGTACACTCTAGGTCCTGACACATAATGGAAGAGTTCCCAGTAAGATAAATGCTCCTCGGAGAAGGAAAGATCTCTCCTGGAAGATATATCATAACCTGATGAACGCAGAGATGCAGCCAGCTGGACAGCATTCAGTGGAGCAACCTCCAAATCATAAAACCATCAAATAAAAGTAAGGTCAGTTATTTTCTTTGTCTCCAAGGAAGAAACAAAGGCTTGCATATTAAGCATTACTCTTAATTTTCTGTCCATCCCCATTACTCTTCTGGGTTACTCATTATTCTTCTGCCTTCCACTGCACAAGAAGAAACATTTCTGCTTCTGATTACATCAAAATTTAAATCCACGATAACTGATTAGGGTTTAGACCCTGGAGAGACTTCTACGCAGCTTAGAAACTCTATTAAACTTCCATCATTTTTCCTGATGGGCAAGTGTCAATCTTCTGCTAGGTATTCCTAATCATGTAAAAATAGGCCTTTTTTACAATAAACATACGTGATGATTAATTAAAATTCAAATGTAGTCTATTAAGCAAAATCCTATGAATCTTATTTTCACTACTATTAATTGTATTTCAGATTCAATGACAGAAGTCACTGGATATGGTTCAGAAATATTTGCAACAATACATTTGTAAGTTTCTCAGTATTAAATACATTTTAAATACTAAGTTACTACTGTATTGAAATATATTATCACCTGACCTACTTTGTAGGTAAATTCAACTCCATTTGGTAGGTTGTTCTGTTTAAAACAAGACTGGTTTGTTACTTTTTTTTTTTTAATTAAACTTCCAAGGAAAACTTCAACAAAACAGCTGAAATCAGAAAGATACTGAAAATGAGTCCAAGAAATGAAGAAGTCTGTGAATACAATGGAGGATGGCTATCAGCTTCTCCAGTGTCGTTTGGCTACAGCCTTCTCTGGTACATAGCACGTATCATTTCCTGCTGTACAAAATACACTGGGCCACTGTGCAAGTTATCTTTCACTTCAATTTAAAGGTGGCATTCACATTTTAAGCCCTATTTTCAACAGTAGTGTAACTCTGCCATCCATTAGCGATTCAGAATAATGTTTTCCTGGCCTTGTTCTGTCCAGCTAGAGAAATAAACTCAAAATTTATTTTAAAGAATTAGATTGGTTTATAGTTTGTATTTATGTCTTTGAGTTTTTTTCAAGCATGCAGCAGGAAAAACATATATTCACACTGATGATATAATACAGATCTCAATTCTGAGTATTAGCTGTGTTTTATCATCTTCTCTGAATTTTGTGTCTGGAGCATTTGGACATTTTCTATTGTCTTCATTGTTCAGTAGAAAAATATTTGCGTATTGTGAGTCTAAATATTGAATGACAGGAATCTCACACGCTAAAGCTAATTCTTTGATAGGCATGTTTGCCAGAATTTGAAACCCCAACAAAAAACTCATAGGATATCTGGTTTTTAAATAAGAATAGGCCAAATTCTGCAGGCTTAATTTAATGGCAAGTTGCAATAAATATTTCACAGAAACATATTTGTGCTACAACACTAATTATATTTTGCTCTCCATTGCTCAGTAAGCACATTTTCAGTTAAAATTTTTTTTATACTGTAAGTTCTTGTGTTGTAATTTAGTATTGTACAGTGCATAGTGTCTAGACTCCTAAAAGGTGCTGCAGTACCAATAATAATAACAAAAAATAAAGTTAAAGCAACACTTTCCGCCATGTACATTTTCTTCTGAAATTTAAGGTTTACACATGTCCCAGAAGAAAAAATGACATCAATTTAAAAACCAGTACAAATTGTAAACTGACAGCCACGTAATCTACAAATACATTGTTGTTAAAAAATTGTTGTGGAAAGGTATGAAAATGGATATAGTACCCTACTCACGACAAACTCATAGTTCTTACCAAGCACCAAATAAAGTGAATTCAATCAAAATACATAAACAGTCTTGGACAACACAATCCCATCATAATAAGGAAGGGTTGAGAGCGTGTAGGTGAAGAGCACCAACCTCATGACATGATGGAGTTGCTAGTCCAGGAAAAGTGACTTTCTTAATTCCCAGCAAAATCAGGACTTGTACTATTGCATTCCTCCTTTCAATGTTGTTACCAGTTTGGAACTTTTAAGCCTTGCAAGGCATGGCTACTTAGCATAGCCCTATCAATGGAACCTCCATCTTTCGATCCTTAATGAAAACAGACTTTTCTCGTCAGAAGTTTCTGAGGCAGCTGCACTACATTTTGTCTTAGAAAAAGATCTTTCACTATGTGTCTCTTGCACTTGGGAGCTGAAATTGAAGACAATGGCAACACAACTAATTTACCTCTATTTTGCAAGACTTCGGTACCAAGAACAATGAAACTATGGGAGTACAGGCTGTGAGAAAATTTCTGTAACCAGCAGCCCCATTATACAGCATTGCCATTGTTAGTGACAGGCCTCAGACTTTGTACCAAATTTGCTGTGCCTCAGCACTGAGGTTTGTCAGGCTTGCTCTGTCTGAAGCTGAGCTTTGTTTTAACTTGTTTAAGTATAGCACCATTTTTAGCTTGGCTAATTTCTTTTGCTTGTTTTTGTATAGTGCAACCTTAGCTTTATAGGCATAATAGCAACAAATTTTAGAATTAGGTATTTACAACCACACCATAATGATGTAAGATAGCTTGGTATGATAGCAGAGCCCTTGAGAATTGGAGATGTAGGAGGCTGTAAAGTACAGGCATGGGACAACAAGATAGGGGGCAAAGACTGCCATAGGGATAGAGTGTTGTCTTTTTGTCCTTAATAACATTCTGAACTTCAAAGAAAACCCCAAAAAACAAACAAACCAAAACTAGCTGGCATACTGGGATCTGCAGTCAGTGGCTGAAGGTTACACTGCTAGAGTAAACATACCTTAGTGAGATATACATGTTACTGCAGTCACTTTCAGACTTCACTACTGTCAGTGTTTTAGGGAACAGAAACTATGTGCAATGAAAATTGGGTCTCCATGCAAATATTTAATTTGTGAAGCTAGAGGCCCTATAGCAACTGTGAATTTTCATGAAGATCCCATTCTTTTTAAATATAGGCATCACTTTTTCTGTGTTTTACTGAAAAACTCAAAGAAGTTCAATTGTACCGTACTGGGACTTGGGTAATTTGCATAAATTAATTCAATACTTGCCTATATTTTTAAATGTCTAAAAAAGTTTTGACCTAGGCTAACTCTTTGAAACAAGGCTTATGCAAAATTCAGAAATTATCACAAACATTTCCAAGAGGTAGCTTGGACACGGCCATAGCGTTTTGGGGAAGAAAAAAATCTTTAGCTGTATGAAGGAGAGCTTTTCCATTTCCCCTGGCCTTGAGGCTAGTGCAGCCCATTTCATTCACTAACATCAGTGTGGCCCTTTGAAGGTTCTGAAGTTTGTGAAAAAGACCAGTTCCTATTGTGTTAAAGACATCATAAATAGATATGAATTGAAAGTAGATCTGGTAAATTCCCAGATAAACATTTCTAAATTTGGAATGGATGATCCTCATCTTTGCATGGAGAACCAGAAGATAAATATAGCCCCAGAAATGTTGCATCTTGAAATTTGTTTGTAGCTGTATGTTTCTCTTCACCAATAGTGTATCACTGCCTTTTCGAGAGAATTATTTGTCTGACCTAGAAGCATCATAATACAATAAATATTAACCGTGTTGATAAAAAATAATGTCAATTATTTTAGTTTGCATTTTTATAGCAATGTTCATCCTGAAGCTCACTAAAGCATTCAGATAGAAAATAAGGTATACCATGTTTTATGGACATGTATTCCATTGTATCAGGTTTGTATACATAACTTTCACAGCTAAAGTCAAAGCCTTTAATAAATGGAGATTTACCTTCTCTTGTTCTCCAGCATGTTTACAGAAACTGAATACATACTTATTTATCTCTCATATCCTGCATCTTGGCTTCTTTCTTAAGCGTGACCTTCAGGATCTGAAGATCTTTAAAGACAGCTTTGTACCCCATCTGTGGAAAAAGACTTTTCCTAAGTATCAGTAAAACTATACATAATATTTTAGGTTTCTACATTGCATACATGAGTGTGCAGTACTCAATTTTAAGCGTGTGAATAGCCTGAGCATTTTAAGAATGTGTTAAGACTTGGTGGGACTTGACTTGAAACCTGAATGGTACCTATATTAGAAAAATATCACTCAGCAGTTGTACAATTAATAGAACCAGTTTTCAGGTTCAATGTAGAAAGCCCATTCAATTCATTCTTTCCAGGGAAAGCTGTAAAATGTACAACCTTGATTTCTATTTTTATTTTTATCATGAGGGAATCCATCAAAGGCACCTCTATGAATAGGCAACATCTGCTATTCCATCATTAGATGTTCACAAGATTTAGTCTTACAGAGCTGCATATTCTGGCTTTCCTTTGATTACTCAGTTGCAGAAGAATTACCTTGATTATTGTTAGAATCGTGAGGTAGGAAGCACATATATTTCCTCATTATTAATTAAATCTGAAATAGTGAAAAACAATTTCTCATAGAGAATTGCACTTAATAATATATAAAAACACAGCACTCACAAACAGAAGTGTTCTATGACATAATTACATGTTATTTTTCCCCAAATGAAACAAAATAAAATGAAAAGTAGGTGGATGTCTGGGCCTTCTTACTAAGGTATATACAGTATGCCTTTTATTCTAAACTACATTGACATCGTTTACCTCAGCGTTTTAATGTTTCAATGTTTCAAGCTTAAAAACTGGTCTTGATATTAAACACTGCAGTATTAAACATCTGTTTATCTAGATAGTAACCATTTATATTATTCACTAAAGATACATTTGTGCAATTCTAAATCATCATGCTATGACATGTTGTATCTATACATTCTTAAGACAATTTATTATACTCCTCTGCAGACATGAAGGTCAGAAAGGTATTTTCACATATGTTCAATATGAATGTGTTCTAATGCACACAAGTTCCATACAGCATATGTAGCATCTAAAGCTACCCTGTAGATAACTGCATGTCAACATTTGTATTTCCAAAGTATAATTAAAATTACTGTAAATATTTTTTTTTCAATCAGTAATTCAGTGTTTGCATAAAAGGTCAGCTCCTGAGATTTACACAGTCATCTTCTTTCTAAAAATGAGACCCTGACAGTCCTGCCTTCAGGTGGAAAGCAAAAAACAAACACTAAAATACCAAACTGCACAATGTATCATTTTGTAATAATACCTCATATATAACTACTGTTTGGTTTGCATGGGCTAGATTTGATTAGATGCAGAAAGAAGTTGGGACTTTGTCAGGAAGAAAAATTCCAGAAAGTTGTTTGGAAAGTGAGCTCCCTCCACTCTGAATTTTGCAACCATGTTCCTTCCATCTGTATTGGGAGCCTTGTGTATTGGGAGCATGAGCAGCTGCTTTAAGAGAACCTGTTGGCATGGTCCCTGCCAGCCTGTGCTGCACTGGTGGGTGCTATGACAGAGGTAACAACCCAACCTGTCAGGAGATGGCATGTGATTCTGTTTGTTACACAAAATAAAAGGCGCAACAACATGGCGGGGAGAAAAGAACCTCTCCATGGATGGGATCTGACAATGTGCTATAGGAAAATCCACCCATGGTCCGTGCTGCATGAAAGAAAGCATCCTGAAATTTTGTTTTTAGCTACTAAAGGACAGTACTGCTTGCATAAGTGGAGAACGCAGTGCAGTGCATGATAGGGTATGCTTTTAAAGTACAACAGCTATTTGTTTCTAACTCCACGTTTCAGTTAGCTCTGATCACTGATTTAGCAGAAAAAGCTGTCCCATGTGAATCTGTTGCTGAACAGATATTGTATCTCCAATTCCTCCTGTATTTGAACTTGTGTTGTTTCCATACAGACAAATTCTTAAAAAAAAAACAAAACAAAACAAAACCACACAAGCTGAAACATAAACAGTGTAGGAAAGAAGGCAGTTCAAGACGACAGGGGTTAGAAGCACAGTCTGTGAAGTACAATTGTGCCGCTTCTTGGTTTATGCTTAATTTCCACATTTGCCATAAACAGGTCTAAGTTACAAAACTTGCTACTGGATTTTTCAGAACAGAAAGCCTGAGGCTTGCTGTGCAGGTTTATTTGTAGATGGGGGGTGGGGAGAGCGTGTGTGTGTGTATTTTCTTTTCATTCTTTTTTATTTTTTTGATATGTATTCTAAAACACATAGAATGGGTAAAAATTTAAAAGTGTTCAGAATGCTAATGCAATACAATGTGCCTGTTTATATAACTCATGACAAAACACAGAGAGAAAGATAGCTTTGAACCTGGGCTCTCCTAAACAATTTTTCTTTAAGGGAGATAAAATAATGAAAAATACTTGGTTAAACTGCTGGCCAAACTCTTATTGTTTGTACCACTCCTGGAAAAGACCCTGGGGAGCAGCAGCGGAATCTGTGCTATTGATTGGCTGGTTAAATAGAGGCCTATTAGATTCAGACAGGCTGGATTGATTATACAGCAGCAGAAGGAGCTCAGACTCGGAGCTGAGTGAACGTCAGGGTGAGAGAGAGGGAGAGCAAGCGCGCAATAGAGGGAGACTGTACTCACTATAGCATCAGGATGTGACTGCTGGTGCCTGATAGCACTGATATTGAGCTCCTTCAGCAGAGAACTTGCTGACCTACCTTTTTTCATTTGCAAGAGGATGCCAGCTCTAAGCCAGTGCAACTGATAGCAGACTGGACATTGGAATAGTTCGTTTTACTTATAATTGCATCTCTTATGTTCTGCATCTCTGAAGAAAGGCTTATTACGGAAGACAAAAATTCATCCTGGCCCCTTAGCTCACATAGTACTGATGATATACAGAGTTTGATCTTTCCAGGTAAGGAAATTATCCTTTGCTTTTCTGAGCAGCTAAAAAATGAATTATTCTTTTTGTATATTGCATGTTAAATACAAGCTTTGGCATCACTTTATAGAATGCATTTATTGCACTTAAATTTCTTTCACTCACAGATGATTTGTATCAATACTATGTACAACTGAAGACAATTAAGAACAGGACATGGTTTGTGCGTTGTATGTATCATGCTTAACCCTTCAAATAAATGGGGATGAAGCAGCCAGAGAAGATGATTTTTAACTACTTGTGTGATGTTTTAATGTAACTTGTCCCACACATGCTAAGCAGTCTGGAGTAATAACAGCACATAAGATCTCTCCTATTATTAATTCATTATTGTACATGTTGTGAAGCCAGGTAGAGAGAACATTTACCTGGAGGATTTCTTAGTGCTTATCAGTAGTTTGAAACAGTATCCATCTTTTGACTGCAAGCTTACCTCTGCTGCGCAAACATGATCTGCCTTAAATAATATGGCATTAGACTGCCATCTTTTTATAGATACAGTAGTTATAACTAACATTCTGCCTGCAAAGCAAAGATCAAGTCTTACGACCTGAAATACGAAACCTAGGATGTTCTGTTATGCTGTGCTGCATGTTTGAAGCAGCAATCCCATGGACCGATGTGCTTGTTTTGATGCGACATTGACACCCCTGTCTCCTAACTGCCTGGCTCTACACAAACTCTCTACATATTTCCTTTGGCTGTGTTGGAAGTGGTTTTGCTGTAATAGGTGATAGGTTGTGACAAGTTGCTTTGATGTTGAAGGTGATAGGCTAAAACTGAAATAGCCCAGCTTTTGGTTATGTCGCAGGTCAGGAAGTTGATTGACTCGGGGTTTACAGGCCACGGGAGCATAATGCTAAGAAGACAGCAGTGTCACTGCACTAGTAACACATTCCTTCCAACTGTGATAATCTGCACCGCCTTACTCATCGGTTGTGCACTCCGCTCCTTGCTCCAAACTGAAAGGGATTTTTCATATACCAGCTACTGTGATTATTCCTCTGAGTGAAGTAGAGGCATCAGCCTATTAACCCAAGCATTTGAGCACCCAGCCAAGTACAACTTTGTAATGTTTTTTCCTGTTAAAACACTGCTTATGGCAGGCTATTCTGCTTGATTATACACCTAACTGTAAGCCACTTTATCCAATGACAAAAACATCACAAATACAGAAGAGTACTTACTTCTCTTTCTCTATCCAGGTATTTTTAATAAATTTCTATAAAGGGCCATACTCAAATACTTAGTGATGTCTCAGAATCCCAAATATGAAGTCAAATTCCCAGTTACCAAAACGATTATTTATAATTTGTAAAAACCATTATAAATATTGGGGTCCTTTGGCATATATGGATTTTTTTAAAAAATTGACAATAATTTAAAGGGGTACCTAAGTGACCACATGAACAAAATATGCAGGGCTTAAGAGACATCTTCATCTTTTGTAATGTATTATATGAATGAGCACTGGCAAAACAAGAAGTAAACTGATAATCCAAAACCAAAGGCTTACTTAAACTATAGCATCTGTGCTGTTTTATTTCTTTATATTTTCTCTGTGAATAGTGTCTATGTTGTTTTTTATATACACAATTTATCCATGCCAGCAATTTCAATGTTTCCTTCTGAAATTCTTTCCAAGTAGCAAGAAAATCACTTGGGGGCACATTTTGCCACCTTAGCTTTCATTGAGTGACGTTTTACTCCATGAAATACTGCCAGAGGTGAGGACTGCATACATTGACTGTGGAGTCAGTGTCAGAATCTGACCATAAATAATGGAGAGAAATCCTTTACATTTTAATTAATTGACTGAAAATTTTAACAGTAAGACAAAGGCCTGGGTATTGAGTTAGATTTACCAAATGTAGACAGACTTTTATAAGGAGCTAAGATAATTGGATGTCTAATTCACTTTGGCTCTTTACAAAATTCAAGGCCTGTCTCAAAATAGTTCATGTGCAGTTTGACTTACAAAAATAATCTTTTACGTATGCTCAAAAGTGCTCAAAAGCTTTCTTACAGCCCTTATTCATCTCTCTTCTCTCTGAAAAGCTTTATCTACTATAACCGTGCTCTTTAAATATACCTTATAATTTTGTGATTGGAAGTAAAATCATGCTAATTCTATGTTTTCAAAGACAGTGATATGATTCCCTCCAGATTAGTATCTGTTAGTATTCAGGTTACATCCTAACCATGAAACTCCAAATAATGCTAAAAAGTATTTATTTTTGCAAAGGGAATATTCCATTTGAACATTATTTTTTTAAAACACAAAAGAAAATCAGAAGCCCAAAGAATTAGTTAAGCTTATACTTATGATACATATTATTCATTTCCGCATTAAGGATATACAGTATAAGCATCTTCTCTTGTCAGATTCAGGAAAAATAGCTGAAAAAACTCAAATCAGAAAGATTTTAAAAGTTTACATATTACAAATTGTGGATTTTCTTTCAAGTGTATAATACTGTTGATCTGGACCTTTTACAACACTTTAAACTGATTCAGTTGTATCACCTTTTTATCAAAAAGACAAATCTGGCCTTTTTGAAAATAAATTTGCATTGTTTTTCAGCTTGAACTCATAGAAAGGGAAATTTATTTTCCTAGATATCTTGAAGCCATTAGGGGGCTCTTTCCTCCTATGATATCACACAGCAAGCTGCATTAAGCAGATATAGCTGGTTACTAGTCATTACCAAAAAAAAATCCTGCTTGAACGAATTTATTCTAGGTGTAGACCATTTTAATAATACAGAACGAATACAAATCTTTATTGGTTTGCTTTTTGGTTTGTTTTTTTTTCCTCCCCAGATAATTAAAAGAAGATAGTTTTTCCACTGCCAGTTAGATGGTTGTATTTTGAAGTTATCTTGTACCTCATAAAGGAGAAGCAGGGAACAACATTCAGCAAGAACACAGTACTTTGAAGTAAACTCTGGGGTTACTAAGTCAAGTTAACAGTCTGATCAGACTGAATATGAAGCACCACTAACGTCCAAAAAGCTTAAGTTTATTTATTCTAGTAGCTGTGACCAACAGTGCAGCTAGCATTGATAAGAAATTTATCCTGTTGAGTACTGTTATATTGTACTGATAGGAACCTTAAGTATAAAGAACTGTTCATTGCATGAAGTAAGACAGAAAGGCAGTTTAAATTCTGTAAACATTTACTCATGTGTGTAGCTGCACTGAAGTTATTGTGGACCAAATGCTAACGTTCTTTGTTCTGCTTATTACGCCTTTAGCAGTTCCTGTAAATTCATTGCACCACTGCACCTGAAATTACTTGTGTATCTTGTACTGTTCCTTGTGGTAGTTAGAAATAACTACTGAATAGTCAAATGTAGATTAAGGAAAAGTAATAAATTTGTTGTAAAACACAGTAAGGCGATTGCAAGGACTGCAGCAATGTGCTGAGGTGAGGCTAGGAGAAACATGAGTGTCAAAAGACATGCAAAATAGTTGTCCACCTGTTCTGGTTTTGAAGAATTTTCTTATTCCTGCCAACCTGGAGAGAAAATGTTGGTAGATGGCTTTACCCACCCTGTCCAACTTGTTACTTTACATATTTCAGCTTGGAGAGATTCCAATACTACCAGCTCCATTCAAGAAAAAAAAAAAAAAAGAAAATAAAAAAGGACTGACACCCTTTGTGGTGCTCTACATTCATGACACAGGAGAATAATCTGGTGAAGTTGAAATTTTTTTTTATGGTTTGGGGTTTTTTTGTGTTTTCTTTTTTAAAGCTAAAAAAACTATGTCCTTTCTTGGTTTTACTACAGATCTGAATAGTCTCTCAATTTATACACACATTTACAGCAACTATTTAATGGCATGCAAGGAAGAGCTTTGTTCTGTTAAACAGCACCTAGAATTTCTAACCAGGATCTGAAGACATTGCATTTACTGCTGCATAGACAAGGAAACAACCTTAGTTTGTTATTTGTGCAATATAATCAAATTTGTCAAAAACAGAAATAAATCAAGTGTTGTTTCTGAGATATATAACTGATGATTCAGACTCATGGCAGATGATCTTCAGTAACTATGTTAGTAGCACATAGTAAATATAGCATCATACAAATTAGCTTACCATCAATGGAAGAGGGCTTTTTCATTGCTGAAAGGCAGCTAAAGTTAACTGTGACTCGCTTGCATTTCAAGTAATTAACTGTATACATGAACAGTCATCAAAGCTGAGCTGGTATAATTATTAGTTATTCTGACTTTATTTAAGGTCTAAATCAGGCTAAGCAAGTTGCCTGAAGATGACAAGAGGTCTGTGGCAGAAGCAAGTAACAGAGACCACTTCTTTGTTAGGAGTCAGGTGCCCTAGCTTTACGACTCTTTTTCCTCTATAAAACACAGTTTAATTCAATTGTATGCTCTGCTTCCTTGAAATCAATGAAATTTCATTAAAAAAATAAAAATTAAACTCATACAAGATTCTTGCCACAAAGTTTCTGTAGAGCTTTACTCCAGAGGTAACTCTAATTTACTGGTTGGTTAATTTATCCCTTGTATACACATACTATGCAAAGCACTTTGAAATTCTTTTGAATGAAAACTGTTGTAAAAATGTAAAATATTATTATGGCAAACAGAAGTCACTCAAGCTTCAGGTAGTGAAACCTGCAAGAGCCTGGGATGCTCTATTAAGCATGAATAAATAATTTGTCTCTGATGGATGTTTAAAGATTGATAAAACACAATTCTTCAGATATATACTCAAATAAGAAATACTTTTTTTTTCTTGTTCCATACTTTTCTGAAATATGTGCAGGGAATCATTTATATGTCTAGATGTTAGAAACAGAGAAGTTTATAAAAGCAATTCATGTATGTATTGTCAAAACATTTTAAAGATAAATAGTAACAGTGCAGCCTAAAATACACACTATAATGTAATAAAAAGCAAGACCTCTTGCTCTTAGTTGCTGGAAAAAAATAACAAAACTTAACAAATGAGGGTCTTCCACAGCTCCTGTTTATGTTGGATCTAGCCATGTAACTTGCATTGAAAGAACAGCCTGCAGCTTCCTCATATTTGTATACAAACCCTGAGTTAAACCTAAACATATCTATATATATATATGTTCATCTGTCTCTCCATCTACCTATATTTAAGCTTATCCTTTACTGTCTGTATTCCACATAGATGTATATACACCCATTATAGTGAATTTGCAATTTTTAACAATACCGTCATGTACAACCCAGCAGTGTTCTCTGTGTTCTGTAGAAGAAAAGACTTTATCACTTGTGATTTGAAACCACTTGAGGGTACAAGTTGTGAGAAAAGTGCCACCAAGTAATGCAGATCAACAGATCATCAGATGCCAGGATCCTGACAGCAAAATGTTATTTTCCCTGATATTGGAAGTATTTGATTAAGATCATCTGCTTTAATACAGTCAGATAACAGAAAAACTTTGCTGTGCAGCATGCAAAAAAATACCATTGAAGCATACAGTACAGTTTGAAGAAAAGCTCTTAAAATTCTTGGGTTTACTTGAATTTCAAAATATTTAGAACTGAGCCAAAAATGCTGTTGCTTTGCAAAACACTGATTATGTTTGGCTCTGGCACAAGGCATGGACAAATCTTTCTCTGAACAGCAATTATTAACACTGGTCTGTGGAGTATGAAGTATGTGAACAAAGTCCTTCAGAGCAGCTGATAGTGAGAAGTATTTCATTGTCTTTTGGCAGATTTGTAACACTGAGAATTAATGTGTTTACAGCAGTAACAAAGCTATGGCAACATCTTAATTATTTATACATCTTCCTCTTTTTACTCCCCAGAACTCTTTGTAACTTTAGGAGATGGGACTCTGAAGTTTTTTTCTTCCCTCCGGTTATCAGATATTAAACAAAACAAAACAAAATCTACACCAAACCCCACAAATTCACCTTTTGGCAAGATGTCAGAGGTGAACGGCATTAACTGTCAAAAACTATTGTAATAAAATTATTCCTTGAACATTGTGAAACAATAAGTTTGTTCTTAATACTGTGCGGTAACCAGAAATAACAGCTATTTGTGGCCCAGAATATTTAACAATGACAGTATGAATATTTTGTACCCTATGGAAATTATGTATGCCAGAAAGCAAAAAAGCAATACAGTATCTTACTTTTAGTTGTTCTATAAATCTGTTTTTGTGGGGGTACATGAACTTCACCAAGCCGTAAAAACTACTGAAAATACATTGTAGTGTCTTGCCCTTCTTTGCTTCCCAAGACCCATCAATAGTTCTTAGTCCTCTGCAACACAGCTGTAGTGATATGTATGTAGGGAGAGTTCTGAAATCAGTGTTGTAACCTTTCACTGGAAATAAAACCAAACTCAATGGCTTGTAGACAAGTAGAGGAAAACATGTAACTTAAGTGAATGGATGTTACTATTTTGGGGTTTTGGTTTTTTGGGTTTTTTTTACATCACCTGACAATTCCTGCATATGGTGCATTTTCTTGAGTTAGATTAAATAATATAAATGTATCTTTCATATTCTTATCATTTAACTTAAAACGGACTGTACCTTTTCAATATTGTATGGGAAAGCAGCATACAAAATTATCTTCTTAAATTAAATCACATGAAAACATTTTACAGAAAAACCTGCTTTCAAGATCCCTGCCCTATTTTGAGACACAGAAATTTTGAAACAGCTTCAGGTAAGCTTGGGTGATGTTCAAGTCACCCAGTCTTGGATGTGTGCCCATGAATACTACGCACTGCTGTACATCAAGCCCTTCCTTGATGATTTGCAAACAGCATCTTGTAGCGAAGTGTAGAATTTAACTAGCAAAATTGCAGCAATGCTATCAGTATGTACTCTTTATTACCTTATCACAATAAAACAAGTATCAGTGGCCAGAATTATAGTTGTCATGAAGCTGCTTATCACTACCAAAGCTGGAGCAAAGCGTGAAAGCTCTACAGCATCCATTAAAAAAAGGAAAATCGTTCCTGGATTGCATGGCCAGAAGCCTCTCCAAGAAGATGTGTCATGCAGACATTACTTTGAAGGTCAGACAGAACATTCTGGGGATAGACATGTTCCTTTTGCATTGCATATCGATGTATTATTTGACTGTCACAGTATATCTAAGACCTCGGACAACTGCTTAACAGTTATCTGACCTGACTAACTCCCAGATACATGGGACCAGGAAGATGACATCTGTGAAGTGGTCCAGGGATATAATTAGTAGATCTTGTCACAAGTTATTTTCATACTGTTGAGGAAAATTGTTCAAACCAAAGTTGTACCTTATTCCTAGGTAGCACAGTAAAGTGACTGCACTTTTCTGGGGAGCAACTAGATACTTACATCCCCTCCACCCCCAACATAAGGTGCAACCTCCTCCCCACTCTAGCTCATCTTTTCAACGTCTTGCCCAAGCGCAGCAAATGCAACATGTCTGGGACATATCAATCTTCTTAATAGGTTAAAGAATTAGATCAAATGGTACTAGGCAGAGAGAAAACAGTACGTACAAACCCTATCTAACTATATTATACATCAATCTAAAACAAAACAAGAAAAAAATCCCAGTTATTAAACCCTTAGTCTGATGTTTTCATAATTCTCTTAGGCATTTAAATTTCTACCACTTTATTCTGTATCTATCTATCTATCTGAAACCCATGAACGTCTGTTTTCACAACTAAGTGTTCCTGCCAAAACTTTAGAGAAGCTCCACTGCAAGAACTGCTGTCAGTTTATGTGGTTGATATACACTGGTACGTGCGAGAAGTGAATGTCAGGAATTACAGGATGTCAGGATTAACTCACCCACAAGCTTTTATTATGCAAAACAGTTTAAACACCTTCCATGGAGGAGAGGTTTCTTTCATTGTTTCATATAAAGCTTGGCATAAGAGTATGCGTACAGATAGTTACCAAGAAATAAATGACATACTGTAATTCTCCATTCTGGTTTACCTTCATGTATTTTCTTTGACTCTGTCATAATTTAACATTCTCAAGAGGAATGTTTCAGCCATGAATATTTTTCAGACATTGATTTGAACTCCAATCGTACTGGCTATGCAAATCTGAGGAATATTGCTACAGTGTTTCCTGCTTCTCTAACTATTCATCATCTTTACTTTCATAAGATATCTAGAGAAGTTTTAGATCTACACTAAAATCCAGAGAGAAATGCTGTACAATATGTGAAAGTATTACAAGTAACAAATATGTATGTATCTGAAAGGAGAAATGAAGAGCACAAATCGTAATGAAGAAGTAAAAATGAGTTTGTCATGAATTACTTGACACGGACAGCATCAGTTATTTCAGCCTGCATGGTATTTGGAACTCTTATGGGTCAATAATACTTCATTTCTGCTGCATGACATGGCTGCACTTACATATTAAGAAAACAGTCATTGCTCTTACACAATGCTGCAAGACTAGAACTTTTTGCTGAAAGGCAACTGGCATTTTCTTGGATGGTATACTGCAAAATCAGCCTGAAGTGCTCTCTGCTGAAGATACCTATTTTAAAAGAAAAATTTCTTTGCAAGTCTCCTGTACCCAGGACTGGAAAGCTGCTAGTGTCCTGATGTAACTTTAGTTTATTTTTTCTTTTTTTTTTTTTTTTTAATTTAACAGAATACAACTCAGTTTTCTAGGTGCCTTAATTTAAACTCTGCACTGAAAGCATTCATCTAAGGCAAAAAGTAATTCTATTTCTACTCTTCAGATGTTGCAATGATGGCACAAATATATTCAACTTAACTTTTGCCTCTACCATTGCCTCTACAAAAAAGAGTATTCCTGTCCCATAGTGTGTTTCACCAAATTGCATGTGGGCTCAGTGACCCATAATGAATTATACTGGATGATTTATATTCACTCATAAGTAGGTGAACAACTTATTTTATTATGTATTGTCTAGACTGAGAATTCTATTTGACATGCCAGGATGCAACCTCCACGGGAATTACAATTTGTTTATGTGTAAACACATACAAACAAGTGCATATAGATACCCACAACTATACAACCCATGTCCATACAACCACAATCCAGAAGGTTCTATTTGGAAATGGAAAAGTCCCAATGGTCCAGGACTTTCAAAAATAAAGTTTATCTACCTGAAAAACTGAAATGGAAACAAACTGTACATCATGACAAAACAGCATGCTTGTTCAGCAGTAATATTGTGCTGTGAAGGGCCCCCTTACCTGCATTTAGCATTTGTTGATTGCTCAGTTCACTGAAGCGCATGATGCTGAGCAGAGTCATGGGTCAATAAAGTAATTTATAATGATCAACCTTTTAGGCAGAATATGGGATGAACTAGCCTTTATTGTTTTCTTCTAGCTGAGGAAATCTGTTCTGCTGTTGATAAATATTCTCTAAACAATCAGAAAATCTGCCAGCCTCTGTAACTTTTACTCCTTACAGAGAAGTGAGAAGGTGTATTCAAAACGGATACATTTCACTTGAATACAGTGTAACAATAACAAGTATCTATTTTTAACGTGCATGACTGATAGGTATACTCATCAATAACATGATTGGTTTGACGACAACAGAAGCTGATGCCAGGATGACTTCAAGTCAGGGAAAACAACTTCCCTTAAATGTGGCAAAAGCAATGTGCAAACTGTACAAAGAGCAAAATACAGATAAAACATTTCACATGTTTCCACTGAGCATAACTGAACATACCTTGCAGATGTGCGAAGGGCTGGGCTCTCTGGGAGTACCCCAATAAATCCTCTCCGGCTAGGCTGGTAACGAATAGCTTCATTCCAGACCCACCAAGGCTCCTTCTGCAGGATGAGTAACACCCTGCTGTGGGAGGGGTGGGGCCGGGTGGGGCCTGGCAACCCCAGAACCTTCTGGAGTGGGGCCATTAGCATGGGAAGGTGCCACTTGTGCCACTCACAGAACTGTTGGGGTGCGGGGAGTGTGCCTGAGCAGGGAGTGGGGTGTTGGCGGGCGATCTCCTGTCAGCAGCAGGGCTGTGGGAGCGGTCGCTGGAGTCGGTCAGGGAGACAACAAAGAGGTGAGGAGCTGTGCTGTGAGGTATCATAGAATAGAATTATGGAATCATAGAATTGTTTAGGTTGGAAAAGGCTCTTAAGATCATCGAATCCAATTGTAAACCCAACACTACCAAGTCCACCACTAAACCATGTCTCTAAGCGTCACATCTACACACATCTTTTAAATACCTCCAAGGATGGTGACTCAGCCACTTCCCCAGGCAGCCTCTTCCAATGCTTGATAACCCTTTCGGTGAAGAAGTTTTCCCTAATATCCAATATAAACTTCCTCTGGTGCAACTTTAGACTGTTTCCTCTTGTCCTGTTGCTTGGGAGAAGAGACTGACCCCCACCTCGCTACAACCTCCTTTCAGGGAGTTGTAGAGAGTGATAAGGTCTCCCCTCAGCCTCCTTTTGTCCAGGAGTTGGGGTGAGTCGTGTGCATAGTTTGTTTTTGTTTCTACACCTTCTTCTTAGTCTGTTTGAATTAGCAGGTGTGGGGCCCTGTTTTAGAAGGCTGTGCTGTTGCAGTCTGCCTTTTTGTTTGTGTGATTTGTCCTAGTGCCGGGAGTGTGGTGGGGATCTTATTTTTCTGTTGTGTTTGCTGTAGTAGAACATTGGCAGTCCTGGCTGTGACTAGTGAGGGAGCCCAAAAGCAAGGCCTTTGCAAATCCAGGGTGCCAAACCTCAGGGAAACTCACCTGGGATACTGCAGCCAAAACCTGTGTGCTGGAAGGTGGTGGGTGAGATGTAAGCTGTTGAGGTTGAATTTCTGTTAGACAAGAAGGAGTGTAAGAGAAAGGAAGGGTGATGGGGAGGAGGCAGGGGCAGACTCTGGAGGTCGTGGGAGGCAAGGTGGATGCTGAGGTGCTAGGGTACCAAACTTTTAGTATAAGAGTTTTAACTGACAGTATTATTTGCAAGATAGAGCAACATTGTTGATCCGTAGCTCTAGGGCTGCATTACATCATGGGCACTCCTCAGTGAATGTAAGATAAGGAAGGAAAATGTATTCAGCTCTGAAGACTAGGATTGTGCAGAATTGCGTTTAGTTTCACTTTCTTCTTTTTACCCTAATCTTAAATTTTCTTGAATCACACTCCCCCACACTGCTGGTAAACCAGTCTAATTGAAGCAAGGGTGAAAGTGTTTCAAACTTTGGGTGCTTTACCTCTGTTCAGCATGCAAATCCAAATGAAACAACATCACAAGAACCTCAGAGAGATGTGCAGCTGATGCATATTTCAGGGGCTCATGTGCTGGGAATTAATTCTGCTAGACTGCTGGCAGATGGAGGGAGACTCTGGCCTTTGCCTTGTTTAATCTTGCCATCCCATTGACAGTGGCCAGAGTAGTCCTTGAACAAGCTGTCATTACTCATTGCTGCCAGACCTGTTGCAGGTGATTCCCGTGTCACTCCCTTAGCTATCTGTGACCTCCTTGTTGCAGAAGCCTTTGGTTTTCCAAAATTGTTTCTTTTTTCAAGCTGTCAGTCTGTTGCAAAAAAGTAGAGAAATGATGGGCAGTTCATGAAATGACAATGACTCCATGGCATAGGTTCCCTTTCAGAGATTAATTTTGCCCCATCGCTCAAGCACAATCTGTCATATTGATCTCAAAACAGGTTATACCTGAATTGGAGATAGGCATTTCCTGCAATTCCCAAGTTCACCAGGAAAGCTGCGTCTGAATTAACGGACTCCTAACTGATCCCATTTGAACTGCTGTTGTGAAAATACTGTTTGTAAAAATGTGTCATGGGAGTGAAAACAACCTTCTTTCTGTCCTCCCTCCTTATGTGTAATGCCTAAGTCTCAGATTTAGTTGACTAGTTAACTTCAAGAGTTAATTAAAATATTTTTGCTTAATATTACTGAGCGACTTTAGCTTAACTGTAGCACTTTTTCAGATGTGATAACTGGGAAAAAAAAAAAAAAGGCCTACATTAGACCTAAGTTTTCACTCATAGTGCCAAATTCTGCCCTCTTCTTTAACAAATGTTAAACTGGGCGGGGGGGAAGCGGAGATATAAAAAAAAATATTAAAATTATCTGGGGATGGTTCTCAGAGGAATTTAAGATTATGATGACTATATCAGTGGGAAAATAATATTTGTCCTGTAAAAGAGCAGTTTCCTTCTGCTTGAAGATTTATGGACTGTTGAAGAAGTCACTTCAAGCATTACTGTTCTCTTTGCTCCTTGTCTAGATTGAGTCACCCACAAATACGTGTAAGACTTAGAAACAGTTAGATAATAATTTTTTTCTTCTGAGTCACTGAAGTCCTCTATGAATTTTAGAAAGGCTGTAGAAAGTGGTCTTCTGTGAAAAATGAATCTATGTGGATTTTTTTGATGGGACTGTAAGAGAAGAAACAGGTGATTTCTGGAGGTCTTGTGGTGGATTTTGAAACTACTCTGGAGATTGGAAGGTGAAAAAGAAACAGTATATTTCTTGGGACCTGGTGATGGTAAAAAGCACAATCTCTTCACTCTGCTGCTGTTGAGGAGTACAGTTTATAGGTTTGTGAGAGTTTTTTTCCTTCAAGTACACATTAAGATGGATAATTTTCTAGGACTGTTCTTTCAGATTAGTAGAAAGGAGCATGATTTAGATAAAACCAAAGAAGATAAATTCCTTACTGTGTTCTAAGCACAAAAAAATTTTGAAATTCCAGAGCTTGTGTCATCTCTTAGTTTGGGTCAAATGAAAAGTCTGCTGTCTGGATTCTTTTCTTCAGTTCAACTTCTTGTAGCCAAGGGTCCATAACTTAAAAATAAATTGTGACTCTTAGGCATTTATTTGACAAGTGAGAGCAGGGATTTTACTGCATTGTGATGTTCTTTACAGGTTGCTGAAATACCCGTATGGGTCTGGTATTTTTTCACTAACAGGTGCTATTATATACAGTCATTCACTGAATTCAAATTGTGCAGAGTCTAGGAGATTTCTGGGAGCCAACTGATAAAGTACCTTATTCTTAAGAGCATTTCCATTCCCTGCTGGATTTTAATACAACAGCCAAGCACTCAAATTAAAATTTTCAAAACTATATTGTGAATTATTACCAAATGCTGATGAAATATCCAGAACCCTGTGCCATCTGTTCTTTCAAAATTACCAGTGGGACATGGTCAAGTGTAAGAGCTGTTACTTATCCATATTACTTCGTATTTTATAGGGCTGCCTGGTGTTTTCATTTTCTTCTCGTTTGAAGTCTTACCTATATTTTTGACCTGTAATACAATGCTTTCTTTCCTTTCCCAGCTAAGTTGTGATGTATTTTGATAACACTGCACCCCAGGCATTATTATCCTGTCAGGGATACGTGTGGCAGTCAACAAGAAAGTATTCTGAATTGCATTCATAAGAGAAGTCTTTGGGGAAGATGAACAAAGATTTTCTTTGCAAATCGGGAAGAAAGATGTACAGGTATAAAGAACAGTGGCTATTTAGAAAAATTCCCTCAACAAATCTGGTTCTCTGGTTTTTATATGCTCTTAAACAAAAACTTTGTGGCTGTGTTTGTGGATATTCTCTTCTATTGCAAAACCATTAGATAACAGCCTACAATTTCCTCAGCTAGTGGGGTTATTCTGATATAGTATAAAATCAAAGTTGGTGCAGACCATGTATTTAAATTCTAATCCAATCTATATCAGAGTATGACCTAATCCATGAACTAGTACATAGTCCTAGTCCCCTGTGTAGACTAGAGGATCTTGAGCAGTTGTGGACTTTTAATTAAAATTGATATGGTAAACTTTTAACATTTACCAGTTTACATTGCAAAATTTCCCTTTATCAGACAGTATTATAAATTTGACAAATTAACATTGATTCTTAGGCAGAATTGCACTGCTATGTCACTGGTACCAGCGCTGGTGACATACACAGCTTTGTTACTCCTCGGGCAAAAATCTGGTCTGAGTTGTGTTTGGAATACAAATACGGAAACATGTCTTGATACTGAAACTATAACACTAATTACTAGTAATTATTATTAAGCTGTTTCTTAAGGGAGGTGATGGATTATTTATCATGTGACAGTTTTACATAAAGACTTAATGTCTTTCAAGGTTTATAGTACAGTTTAAGTAAATAATGTTTTTTTTCATGAAGAACAGAGTTGATTAAGTCCTCTGCTTTTTTTTGTTTTGTTTTGTTTTGTTTGTTTGAGGGGTTTTGTTATGAAAGAGGATCAGTCCAGGTAATCATGATATTCTCCTCTGTTGTCCTCTTAACTTACTAATTTTTCAAGGAAAAAATAGTTACTCTCATGTCTTCTTAGATCAGATCCTTTAATTTTTTAAATCTTTTTTACATCATAATGGTTTTGTCTCAACCTTACATCATTCAGGATATTTTTTAAAGCATCATTGGATCAGATAAAAGTTTTCATAGCTATTTTTATAGTGTTCTGCCATTTGTCTTAATGCTTTTCTGTCTGAAGAAAGGAAGAAGATATATTATCAACAAGTGAGTTATACCTTCCAAAATCAGGAAGCTTGGGTGGGTTTTTGAGATTGATGAGTGGCTCTGGGTATTTGTCAAATGTTGATACTTCTTTTGTCATATCTGTTCTCCTGTGTGAGGAGAATAAACGTGACTACACTGTGCATTGAACGCCCCAAAACTTTTTTGGGAAAAGTAGGTGAAGGTCAGTGCTCTAATTCTTAAGCTTAGTAAAGCCCTAAAACACTTTTCTAGAATGTACAAACCCTTGTATATCTCTCTAGGCAGGAAGGGCACAACTGTTACTCCTTAGGTCCCTGTGAGCTATGTCTTCGTAGAAGGTAGGCAATGCAATGTACTTCCAATATTGCTATCTTATACCATCTTTCTTAAAGGTGGAGGGCAATTGAAGACATACAGAAAGCTAACATGTGCCTTTCTGAAAGTGTCAGTGGTAGTGCCTCTATGATAACATATTTAAGAAGAGGGGAAAAAGTACTGTAGAATGGTATTGTTCATCAAAACCCAAAAGACAACATTTCTCAACTATTCTCATTGTTTAGGAGAAAAATTGAATAAAAATTTTGCATACCATAACAAATAATTCCTATAAGGCCCAAACAAGTAAAAGAGTACTTTCAGAAATTGTTTTACAAGTCTTGGGTTAGATTTTCCCAAGACAGTTTGCTTTTCATAGGGACAAGTCTTGAGATACTGGAATTCTGGAAACACAGATAAATTATTAGAGGGGAGATGGCCCTTGATTACAAAGAGAAGTTGGAAGATAAAAGAAGAACTAAAACACAAATAGAGTCCTATTTGCTGCAGGGGACTAGGAGCAATAGTTGTTTCCCCACCCTCATATGTTTTGTGAGTGTTGGTATTTCTTGTTAAAGATGGGATGTTTGTCTAGGAAGAACTTGACAAATGCTTCATGCACATGTGTCGTGGTTTCAGTTGGGATAGAGTTAACTTTATTATTAGCAGCTGGTATAGTGCTGTGTTTTGGATTTAGGATGGGAATAGTGTGATAGTGTGATTGTTGCTAAGCAGTCAAGAGCTTTTCTGCTCCTCACACCGCCCTGCCAGCAAGTAGGCTTAAAAGATTGGGAGGAGACACAGCCAGGACAGCTGACCCCAATTGACCAAAGAAATATTCCATGCCATATGATCATTCTCAGTATATAATGCTGAAGGAAGAAGAAGAAAGCGGGGGAAAGCTCAGAGTTACAGCATCTGTCTTCCCAAGTAACAGTTACCCATGATGGAGCCCTGCTTTCCTGGAGATGGCTGAACACCTGCCTGCTGATAGGAAGCAGTGAATGGATTTCTTGTTTTGCTTTGCTTGTTTAGCGCAGCTTTTGCTCTACCTATTAAACTCTTTGTCTCAACCCATGAGTTTGGTTTTTTCCTTTCCCCTCCTTTTCTCCCTCTCCTCCCTATCCTTCTTGGGGAATGGAGGGTGAACGAGCAACTGCGTGGTCCTAGTTGCTGACTCCGGTTAAGCTATGACAATATATTAGGAAAAGATGACTCTTGTGTCAGCAGAATAGTGTGGAAAGAGGTTAGCATGGTTAGCAGATAAGAATGAAAGGGAGGGGGTGTAAAAAGTGTTGTAGATCTGTATCATGTAACTTACTTTTTCAGCCTTCACCCTGTGCAGTTACTTCCTCTCATTCTACATCTTAAGGAAAGTAGAAGGTGGCCACTAAAATCAGAAATGTGACTTCCTGCAAATGAATAAAATTTCCTACTTGTGTTTTGCTAGTAATTTTGCTGACACTAATTCCTCTGTTGTAAAATCAGCATTGAGGCAGTGGGGTGTCATTTTTCAGAGTCAGCCACTGTGAACCTGATGGGTAGTGACTGGAGGGTTAAAAGCAGCTATTGTGAATCTGAACATTATTAAAGTCTAGAATTAATAGTGCTCTAGTGACAAGGAACTTCGTAGTAATTTCTTACCTGTTTATGCTTTTGCTTTAACTAATGTATAAACATGATCAATCACAAGATATTGTTTCACTATCTCTCAAACAGTATATCACTTAGAACTTAACATAGATCTGACAAAGCAGGGTGTGGAGAATGGAAAACGTGGGAGACTCTTTGAGGAATTAATTTGTTATGAACTGAAACTTGTGATTACATCCTTCCTGTCATATGGGCCTGGTCATCTCATCACGTCCTGTGGTACCACAAGCAACAATGCTCAGCCTAGCAACATTAATGAATGACCACTGAATACTTCTGAATGCTCTCCAGCAAAATAATAATCAAAATAAAGATCCTGTGAAGGGCAGCTCTAATACTTTGTAGCAGAGCTCAAACATAGTGTGTCCCTGTTGTAGACAAAATTCTCAGATGATCGCAGGAACCTTATGGTACAGATGAAAATTAAAAATGTTTAAAACACACTGTCCCTCAGATTTGGTAGAATATTCCTTCTGAATGATGAATCTGGTGACAAGTCTAATCATAAACATGTATCAACTTATCTAAAGTTTATGTATAAATTTAGGCAACTGTTGAATTTTTCTGTTGCAGCAGCATGCTCTTACATTGTCCTCATCTGGTCTCTAGCTACTGTGATCTCAAAAGTGTTGGGAAAAGGAAGGCGAGACATCTCAATTGCCAATTGGCATTTCAAACTGCCTTCTTTAAATCTGCCTTTAATTTTTTGTTTTATGTCTTTTTTTTTCTATATATAGTTTATACAGTAATTAGACTAAGATTTCAGTAATGTAGCAGGAATTCTGAAATTTTTGCTTGTTTTTCTTTCCCTCATTATGAAACTTCCTTTCCTCCACCTCCCACCTGAGACTGAAATAGCACCAAACTGGAGCACTAAAAGTCAGTGGTGAGGAAGAGATGTTAAATCCTTTTTAAAAGAAGTTGTAGGAACTAAAAGAATAATGAATTAGAGGAAAAAGTAAGCTGCTTTTATTCTAAGTAGTTAAAGACAAATTAGCCATAGATGTAATAGGTTTACAAGAGTGTCTTCTCTCTTTAGACCTTATGATATAAACATTGCAAAATGCTAAATATGTTTAAGATGTCATAACTGATGTGTAACTCTTGGTACTCAGTGTTGCAAATCTTTGCTGATTTCCATGATGGAATCTAATGAAAAAGTATGCTACAACTTCAGGAACATAAAGGTGGAAATCACTGCCAAGGCAAAAGAAATTTTAGAAGGTGAAATGCTCATCATCTTTTGAGAGGAAGAAAAGTGAACTAACTGGGATTTCAATAGCTCATTCTTCACTTAGAAACAGTGATACTGATTCCTAGGCCTGACCTCAAGTTCATCAGTTTGTCTGGAAAACAGGCACACTGGTGAAGTGAGGACCAACTTTTCAGAAGGGATAGGCAAGGAAGGAGAGATGGTGGGGTGGCCCTCTATGTTAGGGGCAGTTCTGAATGCCTAGAACTTAACATTGTGAATGACAGTGTCGAGTGTTTATGGATAAGAATCAAGGGGAAGACCAATAAGGCAGACATCATGGTGGGAATTTGTTACAGACCCCCCAATCAGGATGTAGAGACTGATGAAATATTCTATAAGCAGCTGGCAGAGGTCTCGTGATTGCTCACCCTTGTTCTTGTGGGGGACTCAACTTCCCAGATGTCTGCTGGAAATATAACGCAGCAGAGAGGGAACAGTCTCAGAGGTTCCTGGAGTGCGTGGAAGACAATTCCTAACACAGCTGGTGAGGGAATCAACTAGGGGAAGCACCCTACTGGACCTACTGTTTGTTAACAGAGAAGGCCTTGTGGGGGATCTAAAGGTTGGAGGTCGTCTTGGGCAGAGTGACCACGACATAGTAGAGTTTTCAATTCTTGGAGAAGCAAGGCGGGGAGCCAGCAGAACAGCCACCCTGGAATTCCGAAGGGCAGACTTTAGCCTGTTTAGGAGCATGGTTGAGAGTGTCCCTTGGGAGACAGTCCTGAAGGGCAAAGGTGCCCAGGAAGGCTGGTCATACTTTAAGCAGGAACTCTTAAAAGCACAGGAGAAGGCCATCCCTGTGTCCCAAAAAACAAGCCGATGGGGAGGAAGACCAGCCTGGCTGAATAGAGAGCTTTGGCTGGACCTCAGGAACCAAAGGAAAGTTTACATTCTTTGGAAAAGGGGGTTGGCAACTTATGAGGAATACCAAGATGTAGTGAAGCTATGCAGGGGGAAAATTAGAAGGGCCAAAGCCCAAGCAGAACTCTGCTTGGCCACTGCGGTTAAAGATAATAAGAAGAGGTTCTTTCAGTATATCAACAGAAAAAGGAAGACTAGGGAAAATGTAGGCCCACTGATGAATGAGATCAGCACCCTAGTGGTGGAAGACACAGAGAAGGTGAATGACTTCTTTTCTTCGGTCTTCACTGCTAAAGTTGTCCCTCATGAATCCCAGACCCTGGAGGCAAGGAGGAAGGTCTGGAGTGAGGAAGACTTTCCCTCAGTTGAGGAGGACTGGGTTAGAGACCACTTGTCTAAACTGGACATCCATAAGTCCATGGGCCCTGATGGGATGCACCTGCGAGTGCTGAGAGAGCTGGCAGATGTTATTGCTAGACCACTCTCTGTCATCTTTGGAAGGTCATGGGGGACAGGAGAGGTGCCTGAGGACTGGAAGAAGGCCAACAGTGCTCCAATCTTCAAAAAGGGCAAGAAAGAGGACCCAGGGAACTACAGGCCGGTTAGTCTCACCTCTGTCCCTGGGAAGGTAATGGAGCGACTCGTTCTGGATGTCATCTCCAAACACTCTGAAGAACAGGAAGTTATTGGAAGTGGTCAACAGATTTACCAAGGGTAAATCATGCTTGACCAATCTGATAGCCTTCTATGATGTTGTAACTGGTTGGCTGGATGATGGGAGAGCAGTAGATGTCATCTACCTTGACTTCAGCAAGGCTTTTGACACTGTCTCCCACAGCATCCTCATTAGGAAGCTGAGGAAGTGTGGGCTAGATGAGGAGAGAGTAAGGTGGACTGAGAGCTGGCTGTGTGACAGAACTCAGAGGGTTGTGATTAATGGAGCAGTGTCAAGTTGGAGGCCTGTAACCAGTGGTGTCCCCCAGGGGTCAATACTTGGTCCAATCTTGTTCAATATATTCATCAATGACCTGAATGAGGGGACAGAGTGTATCCTCAGCAAGTTCGCTGATGATACCAAACTGGGAGGGGTGGCTGACACTCCAGAGGGCCGCGCTGCCATCCAGCCATGCCACCTGGACAGGCTGGAGTGTTGGGCAGAGAAGAACCTAATGAGGTTCAACAAGAGCAAGCGTAGGGTCCTGCACCTGGGGAGGAAGAATGCTAGGCACCAATATAGGCTAGGGGTGGACCTGCTGGAAAGCAGTTCTGAGGAGAAGGATCTGGGGGTCCTGGTAGATAGTAAATTATCCATGAGCCAGCAATGTGCCCTTGTCGCCAGGAAGGCCAATGGCATCCTGGGCTGCATAGGGAAGAGTGTGGCCAGTAGGTCGAGGGAGGTCATTCTCCCCCTCTACTCGGCACTGGTGAGGCCACAGCTGGAATACTGTGTCCAGTTCTGGGCTCCCCAGCTCAAGCGGGACAGGGAACTACTGGAGAGAGTCCAGCGTAGGGCAACAAAGATGACTGGGGGATTGGAGCACCTGCCTTATGAGGAAAGGCTGAGAGAGCTGGGACTCTTTAGCCTGGAGAAGAGAAGGCTGAGGGGAGACCTTATTCTTGCTTCTAAGTATCTAAAGGGTGGGTTGAAGGAGGATGGAGGCAGGCTCTTTCCAGTGGTTCCCAGTGACAGGATGAGGGGCAACGGGCACAAGCTGGAACATAGGAAGTTCCATTCAAACACAAGAAAAAACTTCTTTACGGTGAGGGTGACAGAGCACTGGAACAGGCTGCCCAGGGAGGTTGTGGAGTCCCCTTCTCTGGAGATTTTGAAGACCTGCCTGGATGCAGTCCTGAGTAATGTGCTCTAGGCATTCCTGCGTCAGCAGGGGAGTTGGACTAGATGATCTCTAGAGGTCCCTTCCAACTCTGAAAATTCTGTGATTCTGTGATTCCGTGACATGCTTCTAGGCAAATACATTATTCAGAAGTATTTTCCTGTCTTATGAAATGTGTCTGGTGAGTTGTTTGATTTGTGCATTGATTGCAAAAAAAATGAAAAAACCCAAAACCCAAACAAAACCAAACACACACACACACAAAATAATCCCCCCGCATCAAAGATGTTCACATCATATTTGAAGCTTGCAATTGTCACTGTTGATGCAATGCCATTAATGGTTATCTTCCTGGACTTAAAAAAAAAAAAAAAGTGTTCTTCCCTCCTCTTTTGAACATTCCACTGCACAGTGCATAAAATAACATCCTTTAAAAGTTAAAATGAAAAGAAAATTCCTTCTTAAAATTGCATCAATATGTCTATATTAAGTGATCTAATTTTTTTTTTAATTAGTAGAAAGAGAATTCTTACTGTTTAGAAAGAGGCATAATTTTTTTAAAGTAAATTCGTTTTGGGTTTGTTCAAGTTGCAGGAATGAAGGTGATCAACAAGGATGAGAAATTACAAGTTTGGATTTGGTTTTTTTTTTTTCCATGAGAAGATAACACGCAGCTTATTTTTTTTGTCATTCACTAAAAGGGATAGCAAGAGTGATGACAATTGAGTGTCTCTGTACAGATAGTTCATCCCTGTCAAGGCAAATGTGGTGTCTTTCATTTTTATTCTTCCTTGTCCTCTGCTGCTTATTGTAAGAATACCTAGGAAGTTGAAGCATGTGTTTGTCAACTAGGACATCTTTTTGTTATGACCTGGATATTCATCATCAGTCTTACTTTAGAAATACTGAATAATGATAAATTTGGGTGCTAGCTGGTCTAATCTGGCTGCCAACCAGCAACCTTGAGTTGAGATCTTTTATCTTGTGAAACGTCCAGGTTCATGAGACATTCAGTCTTTAAACAAAGCTGGCTACTTAACTTTTCTGTCCAGCTCACCAACAAGGTGTGATGTTGTTTTGAACTTATTTTATACAGTAAACAAAAAATGAAGTCTATTTTTGTCAGTACTTCCATCTTGGAAAGAACAAAACAAAAAGAGAATGTAGGGCAGTGATTAATGATTGTGATTAACTCCATGCAGGTTGTGGCTTCATGGCCCAGTGATTGTTCTGTCATTTTTCTGGATAAGATGCTGCATTAAGCACATATGCCTTTATCCACACCTCTTGATAAAAACCTAAAGGTTAACTTTTAGCTTTTTATTTTTCAGTAATGTATTTTTAATGTTGAGTGTGTAACTTGTGGTTTATTCTGTTGAATTACCCAAGATGCTAATGTATAAGAGCTAAATTTGCTTTATTTAAAAATATTAATTCAATATGAAACGGGGAATAAAGTGATAGTAAAAAAGAAATAACTGTGCAATTAAGTGCTTCAGACTACTTTTGGAGGTGCTGCCTTCTCACTTCAAAGTAATTTTAATGTAGCCTCTGTTTAGAGTAAGTTGAACAAAGAAATTCTGTGAATAAGTGACATAATACCAGTTGAAAACTATGAGATGTTAATGCTAGATATTGGTATTTTTTATCAAGTGTGAAGACTTTTCACAGTAGTCTTGAATAAATAGTTAAGATCACTTTATTTTTGTACTGAAAACATAATAACTTCTAATTCCAGACACTATATAAATTACATATTTACTGTACATTCCATCAAATGCATAGTATGTCCTTTGTACAGTATTATTAACTGGATGTTGCTGAGGTGATTCAGACTTCTTCCTATTACATTCTGAGGAAAAAGTTGATAAAGACCTCACTGTAACCAAAATAATTCAGGTGGCCAACTCCATAAAACGTTTGTTTACATGTTACTAACACAAGGGACTTCACCACTGTAGAATTTATATTTTAAGAACGTACGCAATATGTAAATTTCCATTTCTTATATGTTAATCGGGGGGGAGGGGAAAGGGAGGCAAGTGAATTAATCATTCCTCCTAACTAGGATGACTTAGCTAGCCAGTTAAGTTACCTTATAATAGGAGGGAAAGATGATGTGCACTCAACTTGGTTCAGGAGACTTATTTTTGTTTCTTTTCAATAATAGAGGAGCTTAGGCAGACTATGTAGCTGGAGAAGGTGTCAAGGTTTGAGGTAAAACAACCAGTTTTCTGTTCAGTTATTTTACTTTGCAACTAAGCCTTTTCTAACTACTGAAATTAACAGCATGTTGTGCAGAAAACTCTTCACTCTCAGAGTGATCAGACCCATGTTTATAGTAGATGCCAAGGAATGGTATGCAGAGAGGCTCCTGCTTATACTTATTGCTATAACACCCAAGGGCAGCCAGCTTTGTTATTTGCCCGGTTGGAGGGTTGGAAGCAGAAAAGCGTAGAGGGGTCACACCTGCAGGGAGGAGCGGACAGGACAGGTGACTTGCAACTGACCAACAGGGTATTCCATCCCATCTGCCTCATGCTCAGTATAAAAGCTGAGGGATCAAAGGGTCAGCTCTTCATTGGCCAGCATCTGAGGAGGACTCTGTTCATCTGCCTTTGCTCCCGATCCCTACATTCCTGAATCCAGATCCAGAATCCAGTTCCTGTCTGTCACTGAGTCCAGTCTGGGACTTCCCCAGTGCCTGCTGGTGACATGACCGTCATCCTGGGAGCTTGATATAGTTTTGTCTGTATTTCATTATTTCCTTTTTATTATTTTATTACTAATATTTCATTAAAGTAGTTTAGTTCCCTCTAAACTCATAAGTCTCTTTCTCTCTCTCTCTCGTCTCCTTGAAGAGAGAGGTAGAGGAGAGCATCTGTCATTCACCTCAGTGGCCAGTCCAGCCCAAACTTTGACAGATTTATTGACGCCCAATGTGGAGCTCAAGCAGAGCTTGGCCAGGGCTCTGATAGATTGCCTGAATAGTTTGAATTCCAGTGTGCTCAGAGATTTAAAACAGACAGCTCACATCATGTCATTCTTAAGTGAAATGTTGTATCATGCCTTTAGAGAGCTTTGTTTGAAGTTAATTGATGCAACTCTGCTTAACCTGCCAAATGTGTTGCACGGTTTATTTGCTCTTTGTGTTTGTATGCAGTGGTTTAAATGTGTTATTTTGGTGTGGTTCAGAATTCAGATGTATGGTATGATTACTTGGATAACGGTTCTACCTGCGTATCTTGGGCATCATGTGATGGCTTCTATTACTAATTGTAAAATAGTCTACATTCTTTCTCCTAAGTTTCCTCATAAGCTACGTACTATGTCAGATTTGTGACCATTTCAATGAATATCTTAACATGTTTGATGTAGGCACAATTCCTGTTACAGAATACTTGAAAGTCTGCAAAACACGTCTTAAAATAAAGGATTTTATGTGTGTTTTAGTGAATGATGGCTGAAGGAAAATGTTTAACAGTTATTTCTTATTATGTTTAAACAAAATGTTATGAATGAAACAAAATATTGAAGAAACGCTTCCACTGGAAAAATGAACATTTATTTCAAAATTTAGAGAATATTTGTCTGCACAGAAGTAAGTATACATCCTGTATACTTACTCTTAACCTAAAATTACAACTTGATGTACTGTAGTCATGCTCCTGCTCACTCTTGTCAAGTAAGTAAATTTCTAAAAATATGTAAAGTAAAATGTAGATATCTCATGACATTTTATGGAGTGTCCAGGTGCTGAGGTTCAGCAAAGAAAGTGCAGAGTCCCACACCTGGGGAGGAGCAACCCCATACACCACTATATGCTGGGGGACACCCAGCTGGAAAGCAGCTAGGCAAAGAGAAGGACCCGCAAGTCCTGGTAGAAACCAAGAATAAGATGAACCTGCAATGTATCCTTGTGGCAAAGAAGGTCAATGGCATCCTGGGCTGTTTTAGGAGGAGTGTTGCCAGCTGGTTGAGGGAGGTGATCATTCCCCTCTACTCAACACTGGTGAGGCCGCAGCTGGAGTGCTGTGTCCACTTCAGGGCTCCCTAGTACAGGAGAGACATGGACATACTGGAGAGAGTCCAATGAAGGGCCATGAAGGTTATGAAGGGACTGGAGCATCTCTTCTATGCGGAAGGTCTGAGACAGCTACGACTGTTCAGTTTGGAAAAGAGAAGGCTGAGTAGGATCTCATCAATGTGTATAAATAGTTAAAGGGAGAGTACAAAGAAGGCTGAGCCAGGCTTTCTTTTCAGCGGTGCCCAGTGGCAGGACCAGAGACAATGGGCACAAATTGAAACACAGCAGGTGCCCTCTGGACATCAGTATCCTGGTTTGAGGTTAATCGAGCACTGGCACAGCTTTCCCAGGGATGTTTTGGAGTCTCCCTCTTTGGAGATACTCAAAAGCTGTCTGAACATGGTCTTGGGCAACTGGCTCGAGGTGGCCCTGCTTCAGCATGGTGTGTCGGACCAGAAGACATCCAGAGGTCCCGTCCAATCTCAACCATTCAGAGATTTCCCCATCCCTTTGTCCTTCTTGGCAGGAAGGAGGTAGAAGAGTTGGGAATAAAGGAATGAAGTTGAGTCTTGGAAAACAGGAGTGGTGGTAGGGCAAAGGTATTTTTGTTTTTATTTTTGTTTGTCATCATCCTACTCTATTTTTAGTTGGTAACAAATTAAATTAATATTCCTCAAGCAGAATTTTTTCAGTCATGATGATAATTGGTAAGTGATCTGCCTGCCTTTATTGCAAAACATGAACTTTTCAGTCTTGTTTTCTTTCCCTCTCCTGTTGAGGCGGGGGAGTGAGAGAGTGACTGTGTGTGGGTCTCATAATCTGCCAAAGTCAAGCCACCACAGACGTAAATAGAAATAAAAGCTTTTAGCTTGGTTGAAGCTTATTACATTTCTAATTTTTAAAAATCAATTAGAGTGTATATTAACAGGAAAAGCAGAGAACTGAGGTTCACACACCAATTACCACAGAACATGTCTAGAAAATGATTATGATTTTTATGTATATTAATCATGTTTTAGGACTAAAGAAGATGAATCTTACAAGTTGTGAAGTCTTGTGTGTAGTCCCATATATATTACAAATTTACTTGGTGCTCCCTTTATAGGGATCTCATAAGTAGATTTTTCTATTAAAAGTTACCCTTTTTAAGAAAGCTCATTTGTCATATTGTTTCATAGCTATTATGAAATCAAAGTAGTCACATCTTTACTACAAGAAATCATAGAATGGTTTGGGTTGGAAAGGATCTTTGAAGATCATCTAGTCCAAGCCCCCTACCGTTAGCAGGAACATCTTTCACTAGATCACGTTCCTCAAAGCCTCATCCAGCCTGACCTTGAACACTTCAATGATGAAGCATCCACAACTTCTCTGGGCAACCAGCTTCAGTGTGTTACCACTCTCGTTAAAAATTTCTTCCTCATGTCCAGTCTAAACCTCTTTCAGTTTAAAACTGTTGCCTCTTGTCCTGTCACTACAGACCTTGATAAAAGGTCTCTCTGCCTTTCTTACAAGCCCCACTTATACATTGAAAGGTCACAATAAGGTCTCCCTGGAGCCTTCTCTTTTGCAGGCTGAACAGTCCCAGCTCTCTCAGCCTTTCTTCATAGGAGAGGTGTTCCAGCCAACAACCAAATACCTCAATTTGTTTGGTGTAGTGTTGTTCTGCACTTCATTCTCTATTTTTTGGTCTGTTTTCCAAAACACAAGTCCATTCTATACTCCAATTTGAGTTAGTATCACCATCAAAATGTGAGGAAAATGTGTTCTTGCCCTTCTTTGCAATATTATTACAATTATTACATTATTTTTTTTTTATCAATGCCTTGTTTTCCCTGGAAGCTTTTACTACAAAATAAAGATAATTTTTAACTCTGAATATAATAACTATTTAGATCCTTTGGTAAATTTTGGGAAATAAACAAGTTATGGTTCCATAACAAAGGAATTGTCTATTCCAGCTACAGCTCCACAAAATTTTGGGTTTATGGTGAAACAAACTCTCCTGGAAAAAGAAGCATTGGTCTCTGAATGCTCTTTAAATGCACAGCAAAAGGATGGTTTCATGTACTGTTAATGAGGTTATCAAACTCTTCTGGCATACAGTGAACTCTCCTTATACCCAACATACTGTAGCTGACATTTGTAAGAAGATAATGGGGTTTGGGTGTGGTGGGTTTTTTGGTATAGCCATCTCTCTTAAACTGAAGACAACAATGCTTTTGAAATTATATTGGTCTTTATATAGTATTGGTCAATGTTTTTAATATTTAAACAAACAGCACAAATATGCTGTCCAACTGTAGAATTATTATAATAATTCCAACCTTTTTTTAATACACTCAGAATTTTACAAGACACTTTATAAAGAATATAGTAACAGTAAATCCAGTTTTAATCCTGTAGTCAAAATTTATTATTAAAAGATGTCCTGTCATTACAGCTTCATAGCTTTTGTTAATCACTGTTATTGTGTGTAAGACACTCCAGAGGAACTTAAATTAATTTTTCTAAGAAAGTGAAAATTTTTGTGGTTTTGAGTTACGCTATTGATTCCTTTTTCTCTGTAGTATAACAGAAAACCTTTTTTCTGTCCCCGTCGCCCTTCCCCCCAGCTATCCACTGTTAGTAAATTCTACCATGTCTTGCTTTAGATTTTGCAAATACATTTTGAGTATTTTTGTCTCCCCTTATTTCTGCTTGACAGTTAGGAACACCATTCATGCTTTGCAGCTTCTTACATGGTAGAAAACTATTCAAGCTTTGATATCCATTTCTTACATTTGAAGAAGAAGAGCTCATTGTTAATGCTGGTGTTGTCAGAAAAAGATCCAGCAGTACGGGTAATTTTAAAATGTGTAAAGTCTATTTCTAAAATTCCTTTTCTTCTCACTACCTGATGAGCTGTTGATTTGAGTAAGCCCAACAAACTGCTGCACCCTAAACCAGGGTGTTTAATGTGACATTCTGAAAATTATCATTCAGGCTCTAGTTTAATTGCTTGAAGAACCAGTCTGATTTCAGAACTCATCATCTTCCAGGGACTCTCAATAAAAATTAGACCACTTAGTTTGCTAATACAGGAGCCTGTAAATATATATCCATCCAAGTGAATTTGGTTAAGTAGTGCCACTTACAGGGAGAATCACCTAATTTGCTATACAACATTGACCTTTTTAAAAATAATTTGTTAACATAAATTTAACACAGTTTTACTGTGCTAAGTGATTAGACAATCAATGCAACTTGCCATGTGCCATAATTAATTCATATTTTACATTTCTATGAGGATAAGAATATAGTATGAACTGTGCTGAATTCTGCTTGGTTCTGTTTAATACACTGGTAGGTCATAATATAGTTCAGATGAACTCCAGTCGCACTGCATGCTGAGTTAATGAAGATCGGGACAACTGACAGTAAATGCTATGACCTTGGAACCAGAAAGTCATTTAACTTGATTTTACTAAGGGGATACTCCAGATAAGTCACAGCTGATAAGCTTGATCAACAGTTAATTCAGAGAAATCTTACCATCTGTAATATATACACAAGTTGTTCTGATAATAGACATTAGGCTATTGAAATGTTGCCAGGTTCCTTGTCAATGATGTTGATGAAGAAAGATGAATTGTGAGTGAGAATAAATGGAAAAGTTCATATGCACAGACTCTCATATGAAGGTTTACATATGCAACATGCACTTGCAAGTTCAACAATTTTTTTCAATAGTACAGTAAATGAGTTTTTTTGATTATGGGGATGTCCTTTATAATGCACTGTTTTTTCTAGTCACAGATCATTTTAATAAATTATAAGATTTTTTACCCTTTTGGAGAAAGTATGGGAAAATATATATATTTTTAAAATTAATTTAATATGAGTAAATGTTGTGGAAAACTGTTGGCATTGTAGCCTGCTAGTTTCTTAGTTTCTTACACAGAACATGGAGAGCTTACACTATTGTAACTTAGATATTCTTGAGCTCAACAGAAATATGGCTTGGAGAAGTTTGGTCAAAATAAGCAGAAAGCTGAAATTTATAATCCTAGACTTTCTTGCCTCACAATGGAAGACAGTTATAGAAAGTAAAAATGGAGTCATCATAGGACCTATATTTTTGTTCTGGAAACCTCCCACATTCATCAAACACGGTATTTCTAAAAGTTAATAAATTAATCGTGATAATGACTTAATTTGTGAAATCATTCCTTGGGTTTTTTGTTGTATTTTATAAGTGTATGTAAATGGTCTATAGTCCTTATATTTGTATAGTGATCCACTCTTCAACTATTCCTTTAAGTCTGTCGTATTTAAATGACCTCAGAATCTAGAAAGTGGATTCTAGACAACATGGTATTCTGGATATCTGCAGGATGAGACTAATAAAATAATTTTAGTTCTATCCAATTGTTGTGTTATAAGATAATAGATATTTTTGACCTGTGGGTAGAGCGTAATTTACTCAATGCTTGATTCTTAGTTTATTTTAGCAGTTCCATGTGACTATTGTTGTATTCAACTTAAGTGAAAAAAAATAAATCAGTGGAATGCATTCCTTGCACTTCACCCAAAGACGCCTTTTGAGAAGGAACTTTAGTCATAGGAGAGTTTGGAAAACTACTCTTTTTTATTTGGTTGGTTGGTTTTTGTCTTGGGGTTTTGGGGGCGTGGTGGGTGGAGTTTGGGTTGGGTTTTTTTTTTTTTTGGTAGTCTTGAACCAGTAAGTTCAAGTTCTTTTACTTGATAGCGCTTCTTATATAATAATAACCTGGAGAAGAGGTTAGAATGGACTGGAAAAGGTCAAGGAAATGTGCTTTATTTAAGCCTTATGTGCATTAAGATTGTGAGGAAAGAAGGCTCCAAGTGAGAGCTTTAAGACGCTTGCTCCTTCTGACAGTTACCTTATGGATGATCGTTAGTGATCCTGCAAAATGGATAGTCACAGGAACTCTTACCCTTAAGATAAATGTGAGAGATCTCACTGGGAAGCTTGTGTTTGATGCTAAAAAGATTGGAAGGAAAGCCTTTTTCTCTCTGACTTAGTAAGATTTTAGTGATGAAGTGGATATATTCCAGATTTTTAACAGTTCTAGGGATCCATTTTTTTTTTTCCTTGAAAGGAGAGGGATATGCAGCACTTTGTTTGATACTTCAGTGTTAGTTTGGCAGTGATATTCTTGCATGACATCCTGAGGTGAACTCCCAACATTTGCTAATGTTTCTTGAAACAGAAGGCTGCTGTCTTTGAAGAAGCAAATTCTCATCTGAAGTGCCTTTATCAAAAAGATCGGAAGTAAGGGCACTGGACACCAACTGAGGAATGATCTTAATGGAAATAATGCAAAATATTGTCAAGCTAATCAAGATAGATGTCATTTGTGGTGGTCATATGATGCAACTAATAAATCCTGGTGTTTCACTTTGAATTGATCTTACTTAACTGTTGCAGTCCAGCCTAACTTGAAAGAAAGGTCATCATCTCTGGAGGGCAAGTCCCAAATTAATATAGAATGTGTTTCTGTGCTTTAGTAGTTGTAGAATTTAGGTTTTCTTCCTGTGCTGTGGTATTTAAATAGAAATTTTTATCTTCAGTTCCATTGAGTATTGTGACTAACATGAGTATATGTCATTCATTCTTCTGTCCTCTTGCAAAAGGAGAATTATGTAAATGGTGCAGTTACTAGCTTTGAGGTATTCCTCTGAAACTCAGATTTTCCCAGTCCAAGATCTTTGCTGTTACTTTGATGAAGGTAAAAAATAAACTTGAAAAATTATCTGCAGGAGCCTTATTAACAAACAAGGTGGTACCAGTCAGCACCCAGTAGTAAGCACTCATGAAAATTTGAAATGCTTTGAAGAAAAAGGTTTTTTTCTGTGAAACATGTGAATGTGGTTATTTAAAAAAAAAAAGTAAAAATTGGTTTTAAAGTTTTTCTAAGGAACATTTTTGCATGGTTCTGGAAGCTCTTTTGCATACAGAAGATTGTTCACAGGTAGTCGCTCTCCTGTAGTATTTTATAGTGTAGTTCTTTTTGTGTTAACACAAATCCTCCAGTATTGTTCTCTCAAACATATGCATATTTGGTGGTTAGGGAGAACAAAATAAAATCCACCTGATTTCTCTCTATCAATACAGATGACAAATATGCCTTTGTTTAATAGCTGTATACTGTTCTCTGAAAAAGTCTATAGTTTGGTTGAACTTAGCTTTTACAATTGATGACCCATCAATGTTTATACTGGTGGAAGCTGCTGAGGTTCTTAGTGCTAGGGCAGGCTTTGCTAACAGTAATGGGGGAAACAACTCATTGAGATTTGGGGCTAGTTTTAAATTAAAATAGATATGGAATACCCTAGCTGACTTTAAGTTTGAATTTCATCCACAGTTTAGTACTACCAGAACACCTCACAGACTAATAAAGTATCTCATGGTATATGATATTATTGATGTTATAAAGTGCAGAACAGGGCTATCAAAAATCCTGGTTTTCTTTTTTTTTTCGTTTTTAAATGTATTGGCTCATCTGTGGCAGAAAGGAAGCTGTTGTCATTCTGTAAATGTAGAAATTTCTCCTCTGTATGTGATGTCTGCATTTAGAAGAAAAGTTCCAAAGCAACTGGGCACTCATCTGGAGCTTCAAACTATGGGAAAACTTCAGCAACCTTCCTCCTTTAACAGGTCCCAAAGTACACAATTGTTGAAAAGAACCACCATAAGCGTGTGTTAGAAAGTATGGCCTATTTTGAAGCATACTTTCCTTGTGGTAGTTGCTGGATCAAGAAGACAAATTGGAATTGAATATAGCTGATTCCAAAAACTGAATATTGAAACCAAGTGATTTTGTTGCCAAATCATTAAATGACAATTCTAAGCATATGGAGGGAGGAAGAGAATTGTGTACCCAGGTCCTTTTCTGAAATGGTAGGACTACCTTTATGTTTAGAATTAACCACATACTTAAAATTATTCACTGAACAGGAGATTCTTTGTGGCTTTTCACTATTAATTATTTCTAAAAAGCATGGGTACTTCAACTTTCTGAACCACCTGGCAGCTAGATTAATAGCTTCTTGGCAGCAGATTACAACCACCGGTATGTAGTGGCTACCAGATGAGCATTAATTTAGTTTTATATTAAGCATGCAAAGCAAGTAGGGAAAATATAATCATTTATTATTATAATAGTTCTAAGTTATAACCAGCTGCATGATTTATGCTTCAATTAAACTATGCAGCTTGTACAAAGTCTTCTTCCTGTATTAATCATGCAAACCAGCTCATTATTTATCACTAAAAAAAGCAGATGAGCCAGGGTTTCCAGTGATGATTGGGAAAGGTTTCATATTCGCAACACCCCACATATTAAGCATGGCAGGGAAGATGAAGCATTTCATAAGAAAGAAAAATTTGATAGTGTAGAATTTTCCAGGTTTGCATTACAATACTCTCAATCTGCTGTTACTCTGTAAAATGAAGTTAAATGGTGCTATCATTTACACAACTCAAAGCCCTCAGACTGCTGAAAGTGAAGGTGTTGTTTTGTTTATAGCTTTTTTCAAATTTGGTTGTGATTGGTAAATTATTCCTTAGGAAAGACGTAGTGAGTATCAGTGGACATGACAGCAAAGGGAATTTGTGATAAATCTATGGCTTTACTTTCCGAGTTCATTTGCATCTTTTTGGCATATTTGATTGAGGTAGTCTTGATGAATAGAAATGTCTTAAGATGGAAAATGTTTTTCCATTTTACGGAACTTTTGTGAATTTCCAGATATTTTGCAAACCATTGGAATGATTCAACTTTTCATGTTTTCCAGGGAGGAAAGGTAGTGTGGGATTACGGAGACTTTGTTAGTTTAAAATTATTCATTGACACCAGAACCTGTCCTGCTCTGATTTTAACTAGAGACATGAAAAACCAGCTCTGTCAGCTGTGTGAATACCCTGCGTACCTGGTGAGTGGCTGATTGCTGAAGTATTTTTCTGGCTTTGTGTCTCTTGGATTTACATTATGAAAATTTCACTGAAACCAGCATGTTGTGCCAAAAAAAAAATTGAGGCTCACACTAGATTATTTAATATGTGTTGTAGGAAACAAATCCATCTAACCTACCTATTTTTCATAAATTGAAAAAATTAAAAGGCTGCAAGGTAAAATATAAGAATGAAGACCACAAATAAGCATAGCTTTATTTCTTCATCATCCTCCCTCCTTTTTTTTCTTCCCCTTCCTCATCCTTTTTCTCTTCTCTTTCCCCACCCCCCACTTTCATTCACCAAGCTGTTCTCTCTGTGTCTGGGGTGACTTAGGACCAGTCTTGTGAGTTCTATGGTAGAGAGAGTAAGCCATGCAATTGACCAAAAAGAATGCGTTTTATAAGATGTTGTTATTAATCTGTAATAGTATATTGTTAAATAGATGTGACACACACTCAGAGTCATGGTGCCACAAAATGCCTAATCTATGGGTCCAAGGCTTTGTTATAGCCATGCAGTTCAGTGCACAAACTCTATAACTTAAAGTTCTGAAGCATTTTTTTTATTGGTTAAAATAGAAGTTGAGGGTTTTTTCCCCTGTTACAAGTTATTGAATAAAAGTAATTCGTGAAGAAAAAAGGCCTTCAGGAAAATACAGTCATCTTTTCTTTACTTTTCTAAGCCCTAAATATCAATAAGTACTACATTTGGTGACAAATGTTGTAGGAGCTGATATTAAAATGAAATTGAAGTTTAACTTGGTTATATTACAGAAGATCTTTCTAGGGGAGTCACAAAAAAGAACAGTGTGGAATACTAGCTTGCCTCTACAGACTATTACGTGATTCAATGTTCACACTTTAGAATTTCATTGTATAAGTCTGGTTTCTGCATTACCCCACATCAAAGTTACTTAGTGAAGAAATACCAAAACTCATAGGTCACCCATATCGCTGCCGTAAGGCAATAGACATCCATGGCAGCAGGTTTCTCTATTGCTGAGAAGACAAACACTGAACCTAGGAATGCCAGTTGACACCTTCATAAGGGTATTTTGAAAACAAACCAGGAACCAAAGGAAATGGTATTTTGTACTTGAACATGTAGTTGTGTGGTGAATACAGTATAGGGAATACAATGCCTTGTACTCAGAAGAAAATTTGACACCAGCTAAGGTTATATGTATATAATTATTTCAGTGATTTCTCAAACCTGCTGTGAGACAGAAGTGGGAAAAGTATAAAGTTGGTATATTACTGTTGGTGAAACTCAGTTGACTTAGTCAATATGAGTAGAATGGTGAACTCATACTAAGCTGTGTTTTTAAGATAATTTCTTAGGTAGATTTCTGATTTAAGAAGCTACTCTTAACTTCAGTACTTTTCACGTACCATTTAGTATTTTTCATGTACCAAGAAGATCTGAGACTTACAATCTTTCCCTCACTCTTCAGTCTCAAAAAAACCCAAGAAGAAATCCCCTAAACTAATTTCTTAAGGTGATTTATTTTCAGTGTTGCTGTACCGACCATTGGCTATTCAAAATATTTATGTGAACGATGACTTTTTTTCTGTCTTCTTTGGCCTTTTAATTCTAGCAATTCTTGGATGCAAAACTGTTGGCAATGTCTAGAACAAGTAAAACCCATTCTTTAGGGGCAAGTGAAAAAAAAGGTGAATTCTAATCTCTGTTAAAACTTCCAAATAACTTCATTGTATTAAAAACTTCCATTCAACAATTCCTTTGGTACAGATAAACATGAAAATCTCTGGCTGATTTAACAGTTGTGATTTGCAAGACCTTAAGGAAATTTGTAAATGCATTCGTGTTTTTACAGTCCTCTTTTCCGATATACATATAAATTTGTTGGAACTACCATGTTTCCAGGTTACCAGGTAATGAGCGAGAAAGACCAATGTGTAACCTTGACTGACAGAATGCCTACTGGATATGAGGCACTGGATTCAAGTTCATTTCTGACTCTTTGGAAGATAGGTTTTAAACTTCTTTTAATTTAAGTACTCTAAGCAGGAGATATTTGGCCTTTCTGGCACTGGTTCATTTTTATTCAGATGCCTTGTAGGCATCTCTTCTTTTGGCATTGTTTTATGCCAATGTGTTTAATGCACTTTTGTTGGGTTTTTTTTAGTCTTGAAGTTTTTAAGATGACAGATCTTGCAACTGTTTCTTCTATGATTTTAGTTGGATGGTTTGTCGGAGTAAACTGGTGATTTTTGCATTACCAGATCACATGCAGCTTAAACGCAATAACAATCTTGGTGACATCAGGGGACAGATGATGGCAAAGAACATTTATTCCCTGTGGGTAAATTATATTATTTGTCCTTACCAACCATTACTAGCTTCAGCTTCTTCCCATGGAATATTTTGTGCTCACTCTATTACTTGAGCTCTTTAATGATTTTCCAGCTAACTGGGTTTCTGTTTCTTCCCTTAGTATGCACAGATTGTACAACTTGTTCTGCTTCAAGAAAATGTCCTCTTTTGGGCACACTGAGTGATTTCTATACTGTTAGCTCATAAAATCTTTGGTTTAGATTTGTTTGTTTTCTCACAATTTCTTCTATCATATTTTACTCCTTCACAGATTCCCAAATTTAAGGGGTTTTTTAGATAGGTTTTCTTTGATTGTGCTTTTTTTTTTTATTTTGGCATTTTTTGTTTGTTTTTAATGTATTCAGTACTATCCTGAATTTTAAATTAACATTTTAATTTATTCCTTTTGGCACATTCCCTTTTGCATTTATACCTTTCATCTCCAGGTCATCTGCCATTTTTTAATTTACTTTTATCAATCTCTCTGAGTCCTTTAACTGCCAAAAATCACAGTGTAACAGCAATACCATTTTGCAAGTAAGTGAAGCAAACAACAGAAATCACATGCTCTTAGTAAGTCTTCATACTAAGACTTAGAGTTGTCTTGTGTGTATTTGTTCTCCTTTGTCAATGTGAGGTTCCCCACACAGCACAGTCATGTTGCATATTGGCCTGATAGGCAAATGACAGTGAATTGACAACATGTTGAATTTTTTAATAAATTACTTGAGGGGCAACCCCCCTGCCCCATTTTCTATTTGGGTAGACACTAAATGCATGTGCATCCGTATAATTGTATAAAACACAGGTAGATCCAAATGTATTATACCTGTTCTGTGTGTACAAGCATATAAAGATAGATATTTAGGATCTTAAACTCAAATCTTGAACTCCTTGGCTACTGCAGCCAAGACTTCTGCTGATTATCACATCCCCAACATGTTATTCCTAGAGAGCAGTAGATCCAGCTGTACAACATGCCTAGTTGGCTTGTCCAGTACCTGCATCGAAGAGTTATGTCTGACACCGTCCAGAAAACCCCTTGACTGCTTGCATCCTGCCACGCTGCCCTTCTAGCAGATGTTAGGGAGCTTGAAGTTCCCCATACAAACCAAGGTCTTTCATCCCTGCACTTTCCCCAATTGTTTAAAGAAGAGTCTGTTGACTTTGTCACCCTGATTGTGTGGATGCAACACATTTCCACCACACTGTCACCCTTCCTGGCCTCTCCCTGGATCCTAACCTACAGCATCTCAGCCAGCATCTCCATCTGTCCCATAGAGGACCCTTATAAATTTGAGCTGCCCCTTTCTGCAAAGGGTAAACCCTTCCTTTCTCCTTCTTGTCTTTCCCGAAGAGCTTATATCTGTCTATCACAGCACTCCAATCATGCCAGCCATATCTCAGTTATTCCAAAAATTTTGCATTTCTCTGACCACATGCCAAGCTCTAGCTCCTCCTGCTTTTTTCCCAGGCTTTATGCACTTGGGTATAGACCCATAAGCTGGGTAGCCTTCCACTGTTTTATTTTGCTCAAAGTCTCTCTCATGCCTATCACCTTGCACCCTTTGCTTTCCAACACAGTCCATCACTTTCTCACTTGACTTTGGGTTGTAACTTCCCTCCTTTATCACTCCTACTCTAGAGCTCTATTCATTCTCCTCACTAGGTCTGTCAGCCTGTTGTTAGAGATGCTCTTGCCCTATTTTGTGAGGTGGATCCTCTTTCTGCCTAGTAGCATCTGTCCTGAAGGAGAGTCCACTGGTTGCAAAAGCTGAATGTCTGTTGTCACCACCAGTTGTGTGGATCCACAGGATCTATCTGCTCTCTCAGAGACCTTTTCTCTGCACTGGCAGGATTGAAGAGACACCACCTTGGACCCTTGATCCTCACCCTTGGAGCCAAGTAGTCACATGCCTAGTGTCCACCCTGCAGTATCGTTGATGCATACATGGATGAAGCACGAAAGTTAATAGTCTGAGGACAAGCCTCATCAGTCTCTCTGCAGCATCTTGAATCCAAGGCTTCCCTCTGCAGCAGGTCAGTAGGTCTGCTGTCATCCACAGGAAGGGAGTATTGTGCAGTGAGCACCTGTAACTTCGTGGTGCTACTTGGAAAATACCAACAGTGAACATGTCTTGTGGTTTGCCTGAAATCCAAGCTACCATCACTTCCAAAACAGTGGGCTCTTGTACTTACATCCAGAACATACAAGTTATTACAGCACGACCACATACTGCATAGGCAAACTATGCTTTTCTTGGTATTGGGCTCGATCCTGATTATTAAGCCTGCAGAATATTCAGGCTCATCTGATTTTGATATTTCACCAGAATTATATTCTACAAATCTGCTACCAGGGCACTGAACCTGTTCTGCAGTTGCAGATCTCTGGATGAAGGAAGAACACCTTCTTCTTGTCAGAAGTGACAGAATTCCAGTCTTCCACATTTTGGGAATCTCCATGTGCCATTCCAAAAAGCACAGAATCTGTCTCCTCCTTCCTTCTGTGCATTTGGTGGCTCAGACTCTTGTGTCTGTGAGGTCTTGGAGAAGATGTGTCTTAATTTGCTCTGATGTTGTACAATCTGTTTGACTCGTACAAATCCATGACTTGATAACACAGTTCCTCAACCAGGGCACATATCCTCTAGGAAATTATATCACTTCCCGCTGCCCTAGCCTCAGCGAGTGGTCCCAGGCATTCCCTCCTGCCTGAGACCTAAGGAACTGCACCCTCCTCCTGGATCTCTGAGTCACGACCTCTGATGTGGCAGGGGTAATTGCTTCAGTTGATGCTGGAGACCATGCTCAGATCTTTCTGGCTCAAAACATTTCTTTTATTTTTTAAAGAAAATTAATGGTTTTATTTTGTTTTGAGAAATGGATTCTGTCCAGAGCTATGCTTGCTGAGGAAAAATAGGATTGTTCTGTAAAACTTTATTTCCTCCAAATTAAGTTTTGCGAGATGCAGAGGTGTGTTCAGGGATGGATGGAGTTGTCTAGCTTGCTGCTTCGACCAGGGTGCTGTTGTTGGTAGTTTGGCTTGGTTCCGTAGAGCCACTTGTTTAAAAACATTGAGCACTAGCTCCTTCTGCTGCTTTCTCTCCTTTCTTCCATCAGTAGGTTACTTCTTGTGCGTGATTGGGTTGGCATCTTGTCTTGATTACCCTCTTCCAATCTGTTCAAGTTTTGACTCCAAACACCATAAATAAATTCTACGTGATGTCCAAACACTGTGGTGGCCTATGAAATGAAAGATGCAGTGTTTCAATGGAATGGCTCCAGTGAATCTTGAATGAACAGTTTAAACTTTGGAAGCACTAGTTTGAATACCAAATTTTGAAATACGAAAACATTTCTTCCCAAGTAGCTGAATTACAGCTGCTGTAATTACTATACATTATCTCCCAGAAACAAATAGTAATCTATTTAGAAAATTAAAAAAAACCCCACCTTACGGTGATGAAAATACCACAAGACTGAATGCCTTTTGTAAACATTTGGACAACATTTACGCCATGAAGTACAATCTGCTTCTCTGAGCTCAGTCATAAATGAGAAGGTGAGAAAGAAAAAGCTCAGAACACTCAAGCAGGCAGAGGCAATAGCAAACTAGTTTTTGATAAAATGTTTTAGTGAATTGCATGAAGATGATGACTGTGAGCATGCCTAGAAATAAGTCGTTGTTCTCAAAAACTGCAGCAGTGCATATATCTGCATTTAAGGCACGTATTTCCAGTGAGATCTTTTTGATTTTTTTCATGTGTGTATATGTCTTTGATAAAATAATTTGGTGTCTTGAAGTACAGGTAAAATAGACTAAACAAAGGTTTGCATTGAATTAATTACAAAGTTCTTATATATTGGGACCTGACATGTTTTTGGATAGCATATGTGCAGGGTAGGATTCTTGCAGCATTGGCTTTGAAGACAAGGAGGTACATGAATTTGTTTTATTTTGTTTGGCTTTCCCTTTGAAGTAGATAGAATAAAACTTGTAAAGAACAATGTCTATATGAAAAAAATTCTTAAGAATTACTGTTTTAGTGTAGTGTTGACTCTTGTTATTTCCTGTGAGGCAATATGTTTTATTCATTAAATTGAATATGAGCAGAAAAAAGTGAATTGAAATACTCTTAGAGGATAAAGGTGTTAAATCATGGTTTAAATTAAACAAAAAAAACCCCTAAAACCCAAATACCAAAACCAACAAACAAGCAAATATGAATTTGCTTTTGTCTTTCCAAGTTTTTATAATTTTATTTGTTTGAATTTTTCTTTCTTGTTTGTTGCTGTTAATGTTTCTAATGTATTTCATTAAACAATCATTATTTGACTAATGAAGTTAGTTAAATGTGTTTGGAGTTAGTAATGACTTTTTCCAGGCGCTTATTTTCTAATTCTGAAGTCTATCAAAATGATCAAAGAGCTAGAGGAAATAGCACACTGGTGCTTTTTGATGTATTTTCTTTGCACAGTATGTAGTTTCTGTTATCCTGTGATCAAAGGCTACACAGTGAATGCCATAGTTACTTGGTTGCCCCATGAGTGAAGAAATAAATGAAGAGTGAGTATAAATTCTGATATTTGTGACAGCTTTGGGCTCTTGAAATTTGTAGTACTTGGGCAGAGTAGAATTTACCTAAGTGTGTCCTGAATGGCAAAGGAGTGTGTTTGGGAAAGGAGGCCTGTATAGGATGACACTCTGACTTTGTTTAACAAGATAACTGGAGGAACATGGTAGTATCTATTAAGAACATGTCAAGTAAATTATGTAAGTCAGATACTACTTTCAATTGTTTTTCACTTTGCAAATCTTAAAGGAAAAGGATGAAATGTGAAAACAACAAACTTAGAGGATGTTTTATGAAGCACTATGGCAGCCTTTTGTCTGCTGCAGGGATGGAAACTCTTGGCTTGTCATTGGTTACAAAATCACAGCATCTTTTCTCAAAGTTAAGGACTATAACCAGAATGTATCTTCAAAATGTATCAACTCAGTCTTGCTATCTGCATCTGGAATACCTGACAAGTTTTTAAGCAAGTCAAGCTATTTTGAGCAAAATAGCAGTCACTTATAGTTAGAAATAAGATCAATAAGGGAAATACCACTGTTTCTTTCCATTTTTATGCAGCTCATGACACATTTGAAGATTATCTGATATTTAATACAAATGAGTGCATTATCTAGATGTAAATATTGGCATTTGCATGTTAAAAATTTTTAGGGTTTAGTTTATGTTTATTGTACTTCCAAATATTAAACTATCTAGTATTATGATTTTCCGTAGTTCTAGGTCTGTAAATTTAGAGTTAAGCTGTTGGCCTGATCATATTGTCTTATTCAAAGCCATTCCGAATCATTGAAGAGGAGGTATAGGTGTGTGTGACTAATGAAGAAGCAACAAGCCAGCTAATATATCTATTGAGTGAGGAGGCTATTGCATAGAAACTGGGTAGAGAGCTGCCTGATCAGTGAGAGATGGGTGGTTAAGAAAAATCTCTGGAAGTGTTTGATCAGTTTGATGTCCCTGGTGAATTGTAGTCTTGGCATCTCAGGACAGATGTTCGTGGCCTGTTCCAGGGCAGTTGTTCTCATTGTTTGAAAATCCTGCAGAATATCTTGGCTGCTTACTTTCAGTACCAATCAATATATAAACTTAAGACCTTCAGAAGTCCACTCAGCTTAACTTTACTTCTGACAGAATTTTGTGATTTATATATATCTTTTTGTTTTGTTTTTGTTTTTCCTTTGAGGTATAAGCAGATGTGCCATGAGGTACTTCTGTGTTGTCCAACTGAATAACCTAGACAAAAAGTTGAGAAAGTGAAGGAAATGCCCTTTAAATTTTCTGACTCTCAGGAGAGGTGGTGCACTTAATACTAAAATTTAAAACTTGTGAAAGCATCTCAGTCTGCTGTCTGAGCAGCCTTGATGAAAACAGTAAGTGCAAAGTGTAACAATGCAGGGACTGGATATGTTTAGTAATATTAGTCTTCCCTGTTGTTTTGGATTATTTGATATTACTTAAAATGTTTTCCCATCAATAAAGATTGTATTTTCTGTACAATTTCTCTTAGACACCTGATTTTGAAAGCTGTTTTTTGATTATAATCTGTTACGTAATTACATTATTTCTTTTTTCCCCACAATTTTTTTGTGTTCTGCAATGAAAAAAAAAAGATACTCACCAAGATGATTTACTAATAGATCTGCCAGTGTTTCTAACCCTGCTACTACTGCATAAGAGAGAGGAAAGGAATATTTGTGTCTTTTCAGGTTGCTTGAGTAGCATCTTACCATATCACAGAAGTGTTGAGATTGGAAGACACCTCTGGAAGTCATCTGGTCCAAACTGCCCCAACCCAGAACCACCTAGAGCCAGTTGCCCAGGATTATGTCAAGATGGCTTTTGACTATTTCCAAGGACGGAGACTCCACAACCTCCCTGGGAAATATGTGCCAGTGCCTGGTCACCTTCACAATATGAAAGTGTTTCCCGATGTTCAGAGGGAACTTCTTTTGTTGTAGATGGTACACATTGCCTCTGGTCCTGCCACTGGGCACCACTGAAAAGATCCTGGCTCTGTCCTCTTTGTACCCTCCCTTCAGGTATTTATAGGCATTGTTCAGATGCCCCTGAGCTTTCTCTTCTGCAGCCTAAACAGTCCCAGCTGTCTCAGCCTTTCCTCATAGGATAGATGCTCCAGTCCCTACATCATCTTAGTGGCCCTTTGCTGGACTGTCTTCAGTATGTTCACATCACTCCTGTACTGAAGAGCCCAGAACTGGACACAGTACTCTAGGTGCATCCTCACTAGTGCTGAGTAGAGGGGAAGGATCACCATCCTCAACCTGCCAGCAAAACTCTTTGTATTGGTTTTGTGTGGCAAGGTTTTGGTAGTGGGGGTGCTACAGAGGTGGCTTCTGTGAGAAGGGCTAGAAGCTTCCCCTATGTCCAACAGAGCCCCTGGCCAAGGCTGAGCCAATCAGTTACAGCGGTAGTGCCTCTGTGATAACATATTTGAGAAGGGGGAAAAAAAATGCTATAGAATGGCAGCTGGCAGAAAGGAGTGAGAATATGTGAGAGAAACAATTCTACAGACACCAGTCAGTGAAGGAGGGGGAGAAGGTGCTCCAGGCGCTGGAGTGGAGATTCCCCTGCAGCCTGTGGTGAAGACCATGGTGAGGCAGGCTGTCCGTCTGCAGCCGATGGAGGTCCACGATGGAGAAGATATCCACCTGCAGCCTGTGGAAGACCCCACACTAGAGCAGGTGGATGCCCGAAGGAGGCTGTGACCCTGTGGGAAGCCCATGCTGAAGCAGGCTCCTGGCAGGACCTGTGGTCTCATGGAGGGAGGAGCCCACACTGGAGCAGTCTTGGCACTTCCATTTGTTGAAATTCAGAAGGTTCCTGTCAACCTATTTCTCCAGCCTGTCCAGGTCTCTCTGGATGGTGGCATGACCCTCTGGCCTGTCAGCCACTTCTCCCAGTTTGGTATCATTTGCAAACTGCTCTGGCCTATTATCCTGGTCATTAATGAAAAGGTTGAACAGGGCTGGAGCCAGTACTAGTCTCTGGAGTACATCACTAGTTACTGACCTCCAACTAGACTTTGCACCACTGATAGTCAGCTTCTAGGCCCAGCCATTCAACCAGCTTTCAATCCACCTCACTGTCTGCTCACCCTGCCTATATTTCACCATACTTTTTTATGACCATCTCATGGGAGACCATGTCTGATTTCATCATACTTCTTTATGAGGATCTAATGGGAGAAGGTGTCTGAAGCCTTAGTGAAGTCCAGGTAGATAGTATCTACCACTCTCCCCTCATCTACCAGACCAGTGGTTTCATCATAGATGTTTATCAAGTTGGTCAAGTATGACTTCCCTTTGGTGAAGCCATGCTGACTGCTCCTGGTGATTTTCCTTTTGTTTGTGTGTCTGGAAATGGTTTAGAGGATTTGTTGCTTCATCACCTTCTGAGGGATCAAGGTGAGGCTAACCAGCCTGTAGTTCCCTGGGTCATCCTCCCTGCCCTTCTTGAAGATGGGGGTCACACTTGCTTTCCTCCAATCTTTGGACACTTCTCCCAATCACCATTATCAATCAAAGGTGAGTCACAGTAGTCTTGCAATGACATCAGCCAGCTCCTTCAGCACTCGTGAGTGCATCCCATCAGGGCCCATGGACTTACGTATGTTCAATTTGCCTGAGTATTCTCTGACCTGATTCTCTTCCACCAAGGGTACATCTTCCTTGCTCGAGTCTTTCTTCCTGATCTCTGAGACCTGAGATTCCTGAAGGCTGGTCTTGATTGTAAAGACAGAGGAGAAGACGACATTCAGTACCTCAGCCTTTTCCAGGTCCTGTGTCATCAAGTCCCTTGCTCCATTCAGCAATGGGCTCATATTTTCCATAATCTTCCTTTTGTAACCTATGTATAAGAAGGCCTTCTTGTTGTTTTTAACACCCCTGGCTGGATTCAATTCCATTTGGGCTTTGGTTATTCTAACGGCATCTGTGCATGCTCAGACAGTGTCTCTGTAGTCCTCCCAAGTTACCTGTCCTTGCTTTCACTCTCTATATAGTTCCTTTTAGTGCTTGGGTTTGGCCAGGAGCTCCTTGTTCATCCATGCAGGCCTCCAGGCATCTTTGCCTGACTTGCTGCTTGTTGGGATGGACTGCTCTTTAGCTTGGAGGTGATCCTTGAATATTAATTAGCTTTCTTGGGCTCCTCTTCTCTCCAGGGCTTTGTCCTACAGGCCTCTTTCAAGCAGATCTTTGTTCTACAGTTCTCAGTATGTGTCTAGGTAGTCTATTACTTCAACTGAGACTTTAGATACTATTAAATGAGGAAGTAACAGGTAAATGTTGGAGTACTTCATTGCATTTGCAGAAAATTCTGGCCATGGAAATACTGAAGATGGATTTTGACTTCTCCATCCAAAAGAACCTAAGATCCTAATACTCAATCCCACGTTTCTTCTTGTTTTGTCTTGATTTTCTTTTATGAGACCTTTTCGGTTGAGCTATGTTTCAGGATGCTATAATTTTACTTCTGTTTCATTCCGTTGGGCCTTTATATTGACATGAAATGCAGCATCCAGGGGATTCCCTGTCTCAGAATGAAACATCAACTGTTACATTTAACTTTCCAAAGGTTTTAAAACTGCTTAATAATCCTTTAAATCTGTTGGCAGCTTGCCCATCAGAAGAGAAAAGTACTTTTTTTATCATGTGAATGCCTGAGTTCAGAACAATGTCCTGGCCTCTGTTTTGTTGAAATATTATCTAGTTATGTGAGACACATGGTGGAATTAATAATGAGTACAGACTTTTTTATTCTGTTTATGGGATAAAAGATATGATAGAATATTAATCCACTATATCTAACTGATGAAAAAGAGAAAGAAGGCAGTACACTTTGTAAGCAACCTGACTGGAGGAAACTGAGCAAATGTGACTATAAAAAGTATTTTATTAGAGCCTGCAAAATTATTTTATTAACAAGGTAAAGGAAGTGGGAATAAACTTAATCACTGAGATGAAATTCTTCATTTAGTCTTCAGTTCTGTCATTAAAATCAATGGGAGCTCCTAGCTAAACCACTGGAAAAGTAAATAAGGCTGAAGTAACTACTATGTCTTTTAGAATACATTAAGAGTAACAGGGGATAAAATTGTATGTATTGAGAGATAAATTTTTGGAAATTTTCACTAACTTGAAATATTGTGTTCAAGAATTGAGATGTCTAAACATTCTTCCATTTAGATTCTTAAAAAAAAAAAAAGACACCCCACATTACCAAGCATTTGGAAAACGGTGTGCCTGTGACTGTTCATTCGTATGTCAGAAATTATAGCAAGAAAATTATAGACAGTATTGTATATAGTCTGTATTTAAAGTTGCTTAAAAAAAAAGCCTGTTTGCAGATGAATTGACAGAATAGTTGTAATATATGGCTGTCAGATTCAGGTCTCAAAATTTGTAATGCTTTGATTCCTAATCTATTTGCTAGTTGGTCAGCCTCAGCAAAATTTGATGTGCTAATTTTAACAAGAGGTTTTTAAAAAAGTTTATAAAATATCAGAATTGTAAACTATGTACTTTACCAAACAGTTTTCTGTGCAACTTTGATTTCTGCTTTCTTTCCCATGAACACAACACTCTAATTCCATATGTAGATGTTTAGTTGCTAAATGATATACTAAGTGGATTTGTTATAGCAGACAACACCATCAGAAGTGTCAGCTGAGTCTGTGCCTCTCATGTATCAACATTTTATATCTAAAACCAATGGAAAACTGCAAACGTATTCCATATAGGTTAGTTCCTTTTACTGTTTATCTGGACAGGATATGAATTTGTGTTGTGGCTTTGAGAGATGTTGCTCACAACTTATGTTCTTATGTGGGTTACTTTTTTTCAAACTATATAACAGATCAATGTTTTTAATATTCACTAGTAGCTTTCAGTATACCTTCCAACTCCAAGGTGAAACCAGCAGCTAAAAAGAAGATACCTTTTTGGTTTGAATACTCTTTGAATGGTAACAACTGATTTAGGAGGGAGAAGAAGAGGTGATCTGTTGTTCCTTGTTAAACCGTGTATTATTGCCTTGCGCAGAACCGCTAGGGAAGGTGTCTTTTCATAGGGAAGAGCGGATTAGGTTTGCCAGTGTAGCGCACCATTTCTGTAAACTACCAAGTAATGATTACTAAATGAGGTCTCTTTTCCTTTTACTTCCAATTATAAATCATTCAGGCAGAGAAAATACAACGCTTATGCTGCTCTTTCATGTATTAGTATTGTTAGAGGGCATGCTGTTTAATCATTAGCTTCCTTATGTCGCATGATATGATAGGCTGTTGTATACTGGTGCAACCCTGGGCTTGGTGCCCTCAGGGATGCATGCTTCAGGGGAAAATTAGTTGTGAAAGCAAAAGCAAAGTTGTAACTTCACCCTTTACAGAGGTGGCTGTATCTGGTTGATTCAGTGAAGAATTCGTTGTGGGAAATATTTGGCCAAAAAAGCATTTGAAAGGAAAATTTTGGGGAGATCTGTTTTAACACTTATACTATCTCAGCTGTTCTTTCAAGTCTAAATTCTGTTTCACTCTGACTCAGCTCTTCAGTCCCAGGTAGCAGCTGAGTAACAGACAGGGTGAAAGACAAGTCAACACAAATGATAACTTCCTGAAAGTTTCTTCTTCCTTTTAGGTCCTGGTTCATGTCAGTTTTCAAAGCAGTCTGACTTTTACTGAGCTATGCTGTATTTTCTCTGGATACTCTGAAATCATTTACCGGGGAGCTGAACATAGTTTATATCCCACTGGCCCAATTGCACAGGTTTTTCACACCTTGTGAGAAAAAAAAAAAAGATTCAGGAATCATTTGGAGTTAGTATCCTCATCCAGCCATATTAAAAACAAAATTTAATACATTTATTTAAAAGCAGCAGTGGAGGCGTTATATAAAACATTCCAGTATTACTGTTGCACTTAACTACAGATATAACTCTTGGTTACATGAGCATAATTTTTAATCTCTTTTCTTTAGACAGACCATCTTTGCTTAATTAGAAGAGTGAGATAGGGTAAAATTAAACCACTCTGTGCTGTCATAAAATAGAATTCAGCAGTCTGGTTTGCTTTTTATTTCTATGATTGGGCACCATATAATATTATGTAGGGAGGAGAATAAATTTCTTTTGCTTGTTTCCATCTACCTATTTAATATAATTTAACTAAGTATTTAACTAAATGCCCTAATTAACACACCCCTGGCTTCAGGCTGCTTTTCTGTAACAACCTTTTGAAGCTGCATTGTTCATAATTCAATGTGTAGTTTTACCTTTGTTATACGCTGTTTTAATCAGCTTATTCCACACTTCCTCATCTCCCTTTTCATTAGAACACAGATGCTTTCAGGCAAAATCTCAGAAAAATGACAAGTGCAGATTCACCTTAATGTCATTGCGCAAGTATGTTGTGAGCTCAGCCTGTTTGGATCAAGTAAGCTTGCATAGTTCTTCTGTGACTTGACAGTGTTGGGAAATCTGCGAATATTGCCTTTAAGTTTCCCTTTCTAAGCTTCCCTTAAACAAAAAAAAAATAAAAATCAAATAGAATGGACAGGTTGGATGAAACACACAGGGATCCTATTCTGAAAGAGTTTGTTGCTTGTTTGAGTCCTCCCATTCTTCGGATATGGGGAGTTGTATCAGCTGATGATTGCGTTACCATTTCCTTATCCATATAAATGCACACATGGTAAGAACGGAGAGAGTTTGCTACACCAGTGGGTTAGTTTAGGTGCTGTAGGAGGTTGTTCTTGTTCCTGATGCCCTTGTTTCACTATCTGGTGTCTGGGATAAGAGAACTGTGATCCTCACTCTTGAATATAGTGCCCGTTCTGCATTACACTGTATTAGCTGTTACAAAATTGTAATTAAATTAGAATAAACCCCAATGAAATAGCACAGAAGATAGCCCATGACTTTAGTGGTCATTTTGAAAGCTTGGCATATGCTGAAAGTCCCAAAATGATATGTAGCAATATAAAAGGCCTACAGAAGGAATGAAAGAAATAGGTTTTTGGGGCAGTGGTGGGGAGGCAACCCTTGAATATTTCTTAGTCTTGCTACCTTTCCAACCAATTCTTCAACCAAACATTAAATACAAGCAATTTCACCAGGCAAAAAAAAAAAAAAAAAAGAAAAAGAGAAGTGTCTTCCCCTATGAAATGGAACTAATTACAAATTTGCTTATTTATATATAAATAGATATTCAAATGACATACATTTAATTAAATTTTAAATTTACATGAATGTGTAAGAATCTGGCCCACAGCATGCGCTGCAGATAAAGCTTCACAGCGTGACATGCTCTATGTGGTTCTTGGGGATTCAAGTGTGTGCAGCACTGCCTTCCTACATACTAGAAAGTGCGTGTCCTCAGTTATTGCAGGTTCCTACCATGCTTGTTTTCTTTCTTGTCACTAATGTAGTCAAACCAGATCAAATATTACTCCTAGGAGTGAATGGTGAGGAGTTAGGTCACCTTTTAAAGTGCCTCACTACACATTACAAATATTGTCACTCTGTTGAGTGAGGAATGGCTGTTTATTTCTGCTTAAGACACGTTGTATTAAAATGCAAGTAAAAGTACGTAACTTTTATCCAAAACAGACAATGTAATTTTATTGTGTTGCCAGATGTTAATGGTTACAGAAAGTACTGTGGGCAGGAGTGTTATATTTAGATTACTTCTCTAAAATAAGTAGCAGGGTAAACTAATTCAATTAAGTATAAAATATGTATATATTTAAAGCTGTCTATAATTACCAGAATAAGAGAATTTAACTTTCAACTACAGCTGTCTGTATACCCTGTGTATGTTTTGAGCTGGTACTTAATGGATTTCTGTAGGTCTAATAGGTGATCATGTAGTAAATCCATGTTTCTTTTTCAGTCTTCTTACATATTTGGTAGATAGAATGGTAAGAATGGAATGGGAACAGCCCACACATTCTGACAAAGCACTTCTAATAAAATTAGGCTAAATATTAAGGCTATTTTTATTTTCCACCCTGAAAGCCCAGAAATCTTGCGATGCTTGAATTGGGTGTCAGTGTGTTACAGCCTCCCATTATGCTGGTCCCTCATGCCATAAAGGGGAAGAGGGTGGGGAGTTAGAGGGATGCAAATGCCTGAGCTGAAAGAGAAATAGAGACCATAAATTGTGAGTCGGCATTTTCACACCAAATGGGCAATTAAGAGCATGTTTTCCACTTTCTGTCTGTTTATCAAAGATAAAGAGTTGACCAGATTTTAAGTTGTCCAACTCAAGACTGAGCCAGACCAGGTGAAATTAGTGATCTTTTGTACTGTTTTCCTGTGGACTAGAAATTAAAGCACTTCCTGAAGCAGAGGTTTATAAAATTCCTGGCTGTGTTTTTGCAAACTTTGGTTGTAATTTCTTAAAAACCAGTGCATTTGAGAGCACTCCTTAAAAGCTTGATACCTGTTTTACAGTGCTTATTTTATACTTATTCATTATTGTTTTGGGGAAGAAAAAAAATCCTCTTTGTTTAGCTTACAAAACAATACTAGTTATAATATAGGCTTGCTGTGTGGAAAATAATGACAGTGTCTAAAAAAGGAGGATGGGCATTGAAATTGGAGAATTCTTTTCTTCTTTGTTGACTCATTTTAATCCACTAACTGGAATGCAGTTTAAAAACACCAGTACTAGAAGTTAGAGCTTAGGAGTGATCTTTGGAATCTTACATTTGAATCTAGAATTTTTGGGTTTTGTTTTACAATGGTGTGTTTGTAATTATCTCAGGGAATTTTACCTTCAAGCATTTTGTATCAAAGCAGTGTGTTATAACGTGTAGGGAGCATGAAGAAACTCTTGATCTACTATGAGTTACTAAAAATGCTTCTTTAAGATTTCGTCTCAGGATTCGGCTGGTTTTCAGGTTCTGGTGGTATTATGTCAGGGAAAGCCTGTCTGTAACAGAAAAGGAAGAGTTTGACTTTATCGGTCAGCTATTGCAACCTACATCATGGGACTGAGAACTGAGGGACACTACTGGCCTCCTTGCCTCTTCTGGGAGAAGGGAAAGTGGGATGAAAGGAGAGAGGGGCTGGTTTTTTCACATGGGAGATGATGCTGTTTCTTAGGATGTTAAAAACCCAATAAACTAAGAAACATCCATCACATCTTTGCATTTTGTTATGTAACTCCTTACACCTACCTGTAGGAGAGAGGGAGACTTGCTCTTTGCTGTGTGAGTCCACGTGCAAAGACGATGCCAAAGTTGCTGAGAATTAGAACAAGCTGAATTGGGAAGGCACTGTTCTTCATTGTTCTATTCTTAAGATCTTGAAACGCTTAAGTAATTGATTGTTAAAAGGATTTGTAATTTCAGTTGATCCTTACTACAAGGTAGCTTTTTGTGTGAGCAGTGAAAGAGAAGGGGGGAAAAAAAGCCAAATCCAAACCTAGATGTCACTGCAACAAGGCTTTTAATCACAGAGCACACCTTGCAAGTTTGTGTCGTAATAAAAATAAGATAAAATGTGGGGGGAGAGTGTTTTCAATCTTTGTAATCTCTTTTTTTATATGTAGGGTAGTCTAGAACTAATGGAAAACATGATGCTTACACTTGTAAGGTTTGTTAGTAAACAGTTATGTTTATTACTATTAAAGAGAGAACATTCTTAAAACATATTTACAACTGTTTGGAAATAACATTTTTGAAGTGTCTCCTGTGCTAGTGGCAAATGAGAAGTGCTTCAGTTTGTAGCTGTTCTAGGTGCAATAGGCTTGGTGTACAGACTTAAATGAAATGAACATGAGTGTTACAACTCAAAATACCTTTGGGTTTCTGGCTTTTGGTCTTGCTGACTGTTTAGGTTCTCCAGTCTGACACTGTGCCCAACTTTTGTGTCCATGGCATGTGACCAGACCCAGCCAAGTAGAGGGTCACATCAACACACATCATTTCCACCCCATCAACTTACGCCATGGATTCCACAAGAATAAAAGTGGTTCCTTCCATTCTCAGGGTTGCATCGCTATCTGAATAGATCCATCATCTTCTAAATACAATACTAGGCAAAGAACACCTTAATTCTCATCAGTAAACAAAAATCCCGTACTGGGATGTTGTCAGAGTGTAGTGAAGACTGTAGAGCATTAAATTATACTAGCATATCACAGGGTTTTGTCTCTTTTAGCTACTTTTATAATTATTTTTAAGGAAAATCACTATTACAACATTGATACATCTTAAATAGATTCCTCTCTTCTCCCTAAAAATAATGAAAAAGAGTCCTATTTTAGCAAAACTCAAAGCTAGTCAACTAGAGATTCTCTCTTGTCTCTTCCAGTAACATAGACATTGTATTTCAGAATGAATTAACTATGGCATTTTCAGTCCATTTGACTAGAATGATCTAGCATATATGTCTCTGTGTTGTTAATATTTTCTCTGTGTTTTGTTGCTGAGTCTTTTCCTCATCAAGTTCTTTTTCATTAAAAATTACAAAAATCTAATACAATGACAATAAAGTATACATCAATAACTTCATGGGTAATCTAGAATTCCTATATTCCTCACTTACTTCCTTGACGTTCTTGAGTAGTTAACCTTCAGAACATAGTCAGGTTTTATGTAAATTTTTTTGTCAAGCTTCTTCTACAAGAAATTGTAACGTCCTGTCTAGCATCAACTTCTAGTTAGAAACTAGTTTCAGCTTGAGAAGAAAACTATGTTGTGTGGAGCTGTGGTTGTTATTTTGGTTGGGGTTTTTTTTGTTTGTTTTTGTTTGTTTGTTTGTTGGTTTGATTTTTTTTTTAATGGTCTGGTTCACAGTTTTGGCTGACAAAATCTCGTGGTTTGATTAACATTTCTCCCTTTATCTCCGTTTTTCCTCTTTTGGAACTGCAAGGCAACAAACTAAACTCTTCAAGACTAGAAAATGTTAATCTCTGGATTTTTTTTCTGTAATAAAAGTAAACCTGGATTTGTATGGTTTTCTTTGGCATTGTATTGCATTTTTACTGGATTTTGATCTTGAAAATACCTTCTGTTTCTTCAAAATAAAATCGTTTGGAAAAAAACCCATAAAATTATAGGTGATACAACTTTGAGGATAATTGATAAGGAAAACAAATGTTCTGTGGTGTAAAGTGGAGGTATTTTGAAAGCATTGTGTTTGCATTTTTATCATCTTAAGAGTTTCATTTTGGGTGTCGAGGCCACAAATAATTATAGCTGTTAACAAGTGCAGGGATGCCACTTATTGATACTGTTGTATCCTAGGTGTTCTTACTTTTTTCATTTACTCAAAGCAAGCTCTCTATAGCACATCCCATTCCATCAGTTTGCAAGAAGGGTAGAAAACCAAACAAAACCCTGTTTAATTCATGCACTTAACCTCATTTAATTAATTTGTTTCAGTCATGGTAGAGAGCAGATTAAAGATCACTAGTAACAGCAGCCACATGGCGAAAGATTACAAATTTTCAGAATGCAAGAGTGTGCAATAGAACATATTTAGGTTTCTAACACATTTGAAGTTTTAAATAATAAAAATTTATAAAGAAGTCTAGCACTTTGATAGTCAAAAGCTGAAACCAAAAATTGTGTGTGTTTTTGTGGTATTCAGGTAATCCTCTGTGTTTTAGGACTAGGTCGACTAGATCCATTAAACATGCTGGAAGAATGTTCAGTGTGTAAAATGTTAGAATAACTGAGATTTTTGTTGATAAGCCCACTGATAACTGCGACAACGGGGCACTAGTGTTAATTCATCAGTTTTACAGACTTGATTTCCATGTCTCCTTGGTCGGTTTTCCAACAGAGTAGTTATTGCAGTGACAGATGTAATTTTAACAATATACATAGAGACCTCAGTAGCATATTCCCATTAACACCATATGATTTTTTAGACTAGAGCATTTGAAGGCCAGAGAATTTAAAAGGGGAATCAAATATTGTGAAGCTGGTGTGCATGTATACCTCTAGAAGCAATTAACATCTCTCCCTCCATGGACCAAGTTGTTTGAGATAAACCTAATAATAGAACTAATTAAAGACAGAATTTTCATTTTTATGGGGTACTCTACAGTTTGGAAGGGAATTAAAATATTTAGATTAGAAAATCCATTGTGATGTAATGTACATGTCAAGTTACTTTATGTGACTATAAAATATGTATTATCATTTGAAAATACCATTTGAAAGTATCGTAAGAAAAAATCCTTTAAATTACATTACTCTTATGCTCTCAGCAAATAATAATGTTGACTTAGTGTGGAGTATTTCCAATTATGATTGTTTATAAGGAAAAAAAATCACATTTATGTTGATAATCTTTAATTATAACTTAAACCAAACTGAATTATTACTGAAACTTTTCAAAAAATACATGTTTTTATATTGTTGCAATGGCTTTGGCAATATTTTATTTTTGATATGCAGACTTACCTTCCCCTGAAACATCACTTCAAGCATATGTAAAAACAGTTCTTATATGAAATTCATGGATTTATTTACTTCCAGCTCTTAAGTGACCAAATCTTCACATATCTTTGGTGTAAAGCTCATAGTTAGGATTATTTCTTCACATAATATTGGTAGCTCAAAAAACATAGGAAGAAGAATTTTCTAGTTGTAACAAAACCTCAAATTACCTTTTTAGTCCTTGGAATTCGATGTCATATTTAACAAGGGCACAAGGTGCTGGCATGCGTTCAAGCTCTTTTATGTTGATCTATTGGTTCAGAATAGAATAAAAGATTTCTAAACAAGCGAAGTATAGCTAATTTTCTCGCTAAGGCTGCCTCTCACGGATTGTTGATATCCAGATAAATTGTCTCTGTACTAAAGTTAAGGCTGGCCTACCACAGACCAGGCCAGTGTCCTGTTGTTCTTAACACTGGTGGGAGAAGGCATTAAGGTGATTTGAGACACGTCGCTCTAAGAAGACAGACAGGTTTCTAGTATATTGTCCTCTCCTAGATGTGCTTTAATGATCACTTTCTTGCTATTTTTTGCTAGTACCTGTAGTATTTACTCCCTACAAAGTCTAGCACTTGTGAGTTTACCTTTCTTTTCCTCATATTTCTTGACTCTTTCTGCTTCTGGGCATGCCAGAAATTTAGAGATACTGAGGAATATGGTAATATGGCTACTAAATCAGCAAGAAATATAAAGCCCAGCACGGAGAAGGCAGTACGTCAAGTAAACCACCCCTGGCACCAGGGAGGTTATTATTCAGATCAGGACTCCATTGGGAGTAGGAAGTAGAAAGTGTTTCTTGGGCTTCTTGTTGGCATCTTCTAAGTCAGATTCAGATCCCCGTGAATCGTGTTCATCCCTCAGTGCTTTGTCTTGCTTTTTGTCTAAAGGGTTGCTTATCCAGTGATGGATCTCATGTAGAAGGTTTTTCATTACTCCATCAGGGATTGCAGTTTTCCATCATGACCCCGACACTAACTGTTGGGGATTGGGCCACAGGCTCTGGAAGCAATCCAAGTCAGTGATGCCTAGAGCAACTTATGCCAACATGTACACTCTGCCAGCCCCCCCCAAGCATATTTCTGCATTCTGCTGCTTCCCATGCATGTGGTCTTGTGGTGAACTGAGTTACTGAATTAATCCATAAGAAAACTTCTTTCTTCTAAAGCAAGGTAAATTATATGTTCAGTAGGAAATGTCTTAACGCATGGAGTGAAGTGTCTAGAGCAAATCTGAGAAAGAAACATGAGTAGTAACAATGAAAGGATGTGAACAGAGAGGAGTAGGAAAAATACAGTTTCATAAAGAAAACATGGATAGTGTGTAAGTACACATTGTTTTGCAGACAGTAGTCCCTTATTCATTGAGAAGAGCCTTCTCCCAGTGTAATTACCATCCTAAGGAGGAGGCTTGAGTATAATATGAATTCTGTAAACACAGTGAAATTGCTGCATGCAGGAATGAAAGTTTTCATTTATTATTCCTTTAAAGGATAGCATTCTTTCATCAATAATTCAGTTTTACAAATCATTATTATGCTGTAAATTATTAAGTTACATAAATTATTCTTTGTATGTAATGTGTAAGTTCGAAGGTATAATAGAATTTTATACTTTTCACTAGATGACAGAAGACATTCTGCTCTTGTTATTCATTCATTTGGAAAGACTGCAGTTCTTAATTTTTTATTTTGTTTTATATAACTGAATCAAGCTTTGACCTAAGAGTTATTTTGCATGTGGTACTTACATCAGTGAACAGCAGAACTTCTAGAGGAAACAATTTTCTGCATATTGGAAGGGAAAAATTATAGGTCATTAAACATGTGTATGTCTTTAAATATGTTTGTAAAGATGAAAATTCTGTCGTGTTGGCGACAGTGTTTGATCACCACCACCCGCAGTATCCCCTTTCCTCCCCAACCCAAACCAAAAATCCTTTAAAAACAAAACAGAACCCCACAACAACAACAACAATAACAAAATAAAAATCCAAGCCTTGGGCTGAGTTTACTCCCATACAGATAAATCACAGGTGGTATTGTTAATCCAATTGGAAGCAGGCAGCATACAAATATAGTTAGCATTTTTAGAAGAACTAAGGAGACTGTGTTTTCTTTTTCTGCTAAAACTTGTCGGCTAATATTTCAAGGATAATTTGTCAGTTAGAGTCTTTCCCAGTATTATCTGCACTTTCATATAATGCCAGCTAATTTAAGGCTTAACTGTAAGACTGTCTTTGGTTTCTAATGGATCTGTGAGGTGTTTCCTGTGACTTAGCTGGCCAGTGCCATCTTGCAGAATGTCATTTTGTATTAATTTAATCCATTTATTTGTTTCATTGTTTTTTTTTTAAGAGCAGTATTAATGTATATGCCAAAAGGGAAAAATAATCTCATGCACAATTGTTCTGCTCACAGATGCTATCTTTGTCTTTACTGTTAGTAGTCACACTGCAGTCCGATGGACAACCTTTCTCTCCTTGTTGAGCAGCAGAAGGTACAACATTTTACATATAGTTAGCTGTCTATTTTCAAAATGATTGTGAAGTATTTCCAAATGATATGAAAGTAATATTGATGGTAAGCTAACATTCTGAGGAATGGTGGTCCTTTTGAATTATTAATAACTAATTTATTCAGTTAATTCGTCATGTTCATTTTACTCTTCTGCATGGTTTTATTTCATTCTTCTCTATCTGCTTTGCAGCAGTAAGTGCAGCGACAATATTAACTTGGACAAAGGAAATTTGTAAAAAAAACTTGACTTGTAAAAAAACCGATTGCAATTGTCCATGCATTATTCAGTTTCCAGGCAGTATGTCATTACAGTTCTTTTCACTGTAGACTGCAGCAAGAATTAATAGATAAGAGAGAAATACAGCTCATATCATGCTGGAAGCATCCACTATGTTTTGTTCTTGTACATAGGAAGAAATGCAACAAAACCATATTTTTCTCTGTCAATCTCTGATTAGTTGAAATAAGTCTGAGTGATTTCCCCAGATAATTTTCCAGGAGTGTGAATCCTTTGAAATCCAAGGCCCTGTCTTGAATATTTACAAACTGAGAAATTAGTCTACCATATGAGTTGGGATGCAGCCCCAGGTTTAAGATGCCATTATTGACATTCAGGTTTTGGTTTTATTTTAGCTGGCAATGAGACCACAACCTGGTAGGAACAGTCCAGCACAAAACTGATGTCCGTTTCCAAACGTTTAGTTTTTGTAAGAAAGACATGTCTTTAAAGGAATGTTGCTCTAATTAGAGGTAGGCAGAAAAGTTGAACTTCATCCTTGGTTTGTAGCTGTTCCTCTCTGAGTGATTTGCCTTTTCCCAACCCTTTTTTCCCATAGGTCACTTTCCTGTCTTTCCACAGACAGGAAAATGGAAGACCTGGCATAAATTTTTTTTGCTCTTTAAGGATCAAATACTATTCTTGTATAGAATTGTTTTGGAAGCCCTAGCAAAGCCCTAGCTAGTAAAAAAGAATGGTTTTTTGTGTTGTCTTTGAGTGCTCCTCAGTAAATAGTCTGTGTACATCTCATTAATATTTCTTACCAAATTAAAGAAATGTTGAGGCTAATGTACTTGTATTTGGTATTCATTGTGGTCTTTAGATAGTGTAATGTTTCCTTTATTTATTCTTGAGATTCTCAGAAGTATTCTGGAAAGGTGTTTTCACATGTAAGAACTTTATGAAAACAAATTCACATTCATTTCAAGATAATGGTGTTCAACATTGAGAATTCTGGCAGTATAATTCAGTATGTTGTTTTTGAAGCTCATTGGATACCCAGGAAAGATCAGGAGACGGATTTTTTTGTTTGTTTGGGGTTCTTTGTGGGTTTGGTTTTCTTTTGACTGATCTGAAAGCTTTTACAATGTGCCTCAATTGGAACTATGCCCCACCCCTCTATCCAGTCAAATGAGAACACTGCTTTCTTAGCAGTACCTCAAGCCCCATGCCATCAGCTATCCATCTGACCCTACTGGTCTGTCAGAATTGGAAAATGAATTTAGATAAGTTTTCTTTAAAATATGATGACCTAAGGGGAAAGCCATCCATTAACCCTGTAGGCTTCCCATTAGGCTGATGCTGAGTTACTAAGGATAGTTTTATCAATTTATTCATCAACCAAGGTAACTGGAGAGGGAAGTTTGGATAGCAAAAGGACTGTTCTTGACGTGCATGGGTTAAACTCTGATCCAACATTGCTTAATTTTTGATACTTGGTGTCTTTCAAATATTTTGGTGCACTTTGGGTTTCAAGACACCTCTTCTTGTCTTTACCTAATTGAATAAATAGGTAATTCTTTTGTTTCTAAATCACAGTACATTTAGTTATGAGAATAAGAAACAACAGACAGCAGACTAAAACAAGCATTTTGATAAAGTTGGTCCTGCTCATTACAAAAATTGGTAACAATGTCTACATCACCCATCGTCTGTGATTTGATGGAATGGTGAAGTAGACTAAAGATTATGTCAAGGAATGGTGTTGTACTTTAAAGTTTGTCTGTGTCATATATTTCTAGAATGCTAGACTCCATTCCACTTTGGAACCGAACATGTTGTTTGTAGAGTGCAGCATAGGGAACAGCTTTCTAACATCGAACCCAAAATGGCAGCTTGACACAAACCCATCTGATCTGACTGTAGCAGAGGTCTGAGGTAACTGTGTATACCCTTTCTACCTTGGCAGCAAACGCAGCTTGCTGAACTCAGGTGTTTATTTGGAGGGACAAGCAGTCTATCTGACTGTGTAGCCCAAGAGTGAAATGTGAGGGTGGAAAATGGCATTGTAATTTGAACTTAATAAACTTGATATTGGGAAAGAAAAGAATTCCTGTGTTGTTTCAGGGAAAGGGGTATAATCTCTTGGTAAGAAGGTGGACAATCTTTCAGAGACATTAGTCAGCCTGTAGTACAATGCCTAAAATGATGTTAGTCTGTAGGAGTCTTGGAAGTCGTTCTTTAATTCAAACTGTCTTATAATAAAGAGAACTACTTTTCAAAGCCTTGCCATGTCAGTCAAGGCAGAATTATATATGTAGTGATACATAGGAAGATAAAGAAGTGAAGAACATACATACAGATCCATGAAGCAGTATGTGTGGTGGAAATCTGTGTCTTTTAAATATGACTCAGAACCTGTTGTTCTTCTCATACTTGAATGCTCTCCATGTCAGAACTGGAAATGAAGGTCAGAAATGTTTGACTCACACAAGCTTTTCAGTCATGTAAGCTGTATCATTCAGTAGTTGCTCTTTTCCTTCTTGAACACCACTTTCAGAAGATTACCACATTTTCATAGCATAATCAATTACAAAATGTCTTTAGATTTGATTATTTCAAACCATGAAAATATCAGTTATGCAAATGGCAGAAGATTAATTTTGTTAGTTGTTTGATATTGGATATATATTTGCTGGCATTAACTGAAGTCCACAGTTGTGGTGGCTTAGTGGTGCAGACAAATCACAATAGGTATCCTACAGAGATCTAACTACTACATAATCTGTTGCCAGTTAATGATATTGTATATGACAGTAACCCATATGTCATGATCTATCAGAACTGTGAGAGCATTGTACAAAAACTGTTTCTTCCACTTTGGGTGGAATTTGAGCCCGTGTTTTTTCTGGCCTTCCCTGTTTTATGAATAGATGGAGTACCCCAACACTGATAACTTTGCACGTTTTTGGAGCTCTTTAAAAATGAAGATTCAATAGTGAAATGCCAAATGAAAAAAATGACCTTATGATACAATTTGATGTGCACTGCAAATTTCCACATGATAAAAAGATTTTCTCCACTTCTTGGAGGTGTTTCCCACAGCATTATAATAAAAGGGAGAAGTATGATTCTTTGCATATGTGGATGTGTGCATTAAGAATGTCTATGTTTTTAATGAACATAAAGGATAAAAACCTGAGTTCACTACAAAAGGGTTTTAATAGTACACAGTTCTAATAGCACAAACAAGAAAAGGCATTCTCTGTAAAATTTGATAGAATAAGAATAAAAATTTTATATGATAGGACACAATAGGTCAAGTGCAACATTACACAGTGAAGTAAGTTCAGGGAAGACTTACTTTAGGCTCAGCAACATTAAAATATCATAATGTTCTCTAATGGGTTTGGAAGCCATTAACAGCCACTGATTCAGCACAGGGATGAGTGTTTTTGTTGAAAGGTTTCACTAATGCTGTCAAGTATGATTTCTCTGGATAGAGAACAAGGTTTAGGTGTATCAAGCCATCAATGTTGGAATTTTTTTTCTGAATATTTTCAAGTGAAAAGTTTGCCTAACTAGAAACAAATGGATTATATAAATCTATTCTAAAGCTGGAAGATTTAGCTGAAAGGCAAAAGGTCTGTAAAGGATTTGCTTTTACTTGTATGCACTGTAGAGGCATAATTGAATATTTATGTGTGTAGCTATGTTGCTAACCACTATGACTGTTTTGTAAAGCAAAGTTTTAATGGCAAATAATATAGTCCAGAGTCCAAGGGAAGAATCTTTTCATCAGTACAGACTGTAAAAAGCTGGTAGTACTTCAGACAAAAGTGACATTTACTAAACTAGACTTTTATGCAATAATGGCATGCAACTGTGAAACTCGTGCACTAAAGCACATTTATTACCATAAATCTGTTCTCTCTAAAATACACAATCTTACTATTTCCAAATAAAAATTGCAATCAGAAAGTTGTAACAATATGACACCTTGTTGAAGCTAGAGGCAACTCCAGTTAAAACTTTAGATTTCTAAAAGGCCTAACCAACAGATTGAAATCCTGAAACGAAGGAGAAATTGAGATATCTTAAAAATCAGTAGCTTTCCAGTTGATGAAACCACTTTTTCAACAGAAAAAATAGTGATTGTATCTAACTTGCTTGAGAAATATTATGGTGTAAGAATTCTCCCTATTTGGGGATGATACGTATCTTACTTGTAGGTGCATCCTACAGTAAGCTGAGTAAGAATGTGCTGGACTGTGTCAACCAGTCACCACCAAGGGCACACGCACATTGCTTTCAGGAGACTGAACTTTTTGACATGTTAAGGCTCTCAGTTGTGATTTGAAGATGACTGCAGTGCTTTTTGTGGATGACAATTTGTAAAATGGTTCTTAAATATGTTGTTATTTTGTTCTTCAGGTATTCTATTACATTATTGCAGTTACTATTTAGAAAAAATATGTCTCCATCCTTTCTATAAATAGGGTTTTGTGTGGGGTTATTTTTTTGGTTTTTTTGTTCTTTGTTTTGGGTTTTTTTGGTTTGGTTTGGTTTGGTTTGGTTTTTTTAAAAGGACATTTTGGAACTTCAGAACCCTAAAGCAGAAACGTGTTTTTTAATTAATCATGTGTGTTATGGTTGGCAGTCTAAGGGTGGAAGCAGCCTTTTCTCCTTCCTTTCCCCTATATTGTCTCAGAACATGATTTCACAAATAAGACAAAGTATTTCAAGGGTATGATAAGAAATCAGCTTAGCTGTTTCAAATGAGTGACTCTGAAGGTGTATTAAACTCCTGATCTTCTGTCACTACAGTGTGACATTAAGCCAGTCAGTACATCATTAAAGCTTTGAGTAATTTAAACTAACAAATTTTTGCATTTTGGTGTTTGTTTGGGGTTTTTTAATCAACAATAAAATGTATGTTGTGTTTGTGTATTTTTTTTCTTTTGAATAGCTGAGGTGTAATGAAATAAAAAATAGTTTTGCTTTTATTTAAAAAAAAGTTGGAAAGACACTTGAAACTTGAATTTACAGATTAAACAACAAAAATTAAAAAGTTCTTCTCCACTTGTGTTTTCTTTATTTTTTTCTATAACTATCTATTTTTTAAATGAAAAACTTTCCTTAACATATATTAAGAATGTGGGAAGCTACTTGAATTATAATTGCTTTGAGACAAGAATGTCCTTTTATTAGCTCCCAGAACTGGTGGTCAGAACTTCTGGGTTGTCTCCCATCAATCAGCTGCTGTGTGATCTTGGATTTTGTATATATCAAGTAATGGGATGGGAATAATAAAATTATCTATTTCACATGGGGAATAATAATGACAGCCTCAGATAGAAGATGCTGTATGGCTGTCACGTACTAATGTGTTTGATGTATGTTCAGAGATGGTTGTTTTTGAACATGTGAATATTTTTGTAGCCCAAAACAATTCAGAAGGATCTTTATTAAGACAAAGGATGAGCTACATTATGATACTCTCCACCGTTTTACTGCAATAAGCCTGTCCTTTTTTGTATTGTAGGATTGTGAATGGTTCCCAAAAGAATAAGATACTTTTTCCCATGTTATGATAAAGGATGATGCAGTTTATCATTATGTTGTTGTGTGTTACAAGAGGCTGATAAATCAAACAAACTAGTATCTTTTGTTAAAAAAAAAAAGTTAGTTGAGACTTCATAGGGCTAGTAAAAAATGTCAACAAAGGTCTATTTTTGTGCAGGTCTACAAATGTACAACAAAAGTTAGCTACAAAATGTAGGGTCATAGTTCATTAGATTCAATGGACTTATATTTCCTATTCTCAAATTTTGTATGTGTTAAATTTTGTATGTGACTTTCAGGGGAAAGCAGCCCTGTCAACAGAGTATGCAAAAGCAGTAATATTCTCAGTATGGTGAGCCAGAGATGACTGCTTAGTTCTGCAGATATACCTCAAACTACATCAGCAATACTAGATGATGTGTGGAAATGGTGGTGCAGGAGGATCCATCATTCTTACCTCATTCTCTGTCTCTAGCAGGTTAGGCCATTCTCCTTCCATTTTCATCATGTTACTTGAGAAACACTGGAAGAAGAACAAAAGTAGAACACAGACTAATAAGATGGCAGTTGAGGTAAGGATGTAGGTTAAGAAGGGAAAACAGGAAATTAAAATGGAAACTACAGATTGTTTTTTGCAGTTCAAAGGGCATTCAGTTGTACCAAGAAGAGAATTCTAAAGATTTTTTTTTTCTATGTCTAGTACATCATGCAGAAATATTCATCATTTTATCCAGGAATACAAGTTCATGTAACTTTCACTTAATAAGTTTTAGGAGATTCATTTCAGATTTAAGGCTTTATAACAACTCAGTTTCTGACTCATTGGATTATGCTTGAAATGTTTTGAAAACATCATGTTTAGGATTCCATTCTAAATAGAAAAGGATGTGTAGTTTAACAGCACTGGATCAAGGTCAGGGACTGAAGAGTAAACTCAGGTGAAATATTTCACTGAGATCAGCTGGGAGCTTTAATAGATAATAAAGCACTTGATCAGGTCAAGACTTTTTCCTAAGCTTGGTTTTTTGGATTAATTTAAGATATTTTTTTTCCTTACTTGTTTTATGAACTACTGTGGGTTTGGGTTTTTTGTTTTTGTTTTGGTTTGGTTTTGATATGGTTTGGTTTTTTGGGTTTTGTTTTTTTTAATAGCACATCTACATGTGCCTAAAATGACAAGTCCGTTTTCAGTAAGACTAAAATCTGATGTTGCAGTAGTACTGAAACCCCTTTAAAAGCCATGTTCACCTTCCAGCATGTCAATGGCTGCCTAAACCAAAGTAATGACAGCAGTTGGCCCTGGGCTAGATGAGAATGGCTTCCCAGTTTTGGGCTTCCATCTAGGCTGGATGTGTTCATCAATAGTTTATTCATTGCTGATTTTAGAATTCATATCTCCAGTGACTTTTAAGTCACTATACATAGAAGTAAAAAGGGCTGCTTGACTATAGTAGTACTTTAAGATAAACTCCGAATAAGAAATGTGGTCCACAGACAGGAAGCTTTTTGTATTCTTGAAACGTTGTGTCTTGTAATATTTTGGCATTTATCACAGCTAAATAATTAAAACAAGAAAATCTAAGTTCTTGTTAAACTATTTCAAAGAGATTATTTATAATGTAATAATTGAAGACTGTACAAGGAGAACTGTCAGTAGTGATACAAGATGAGTAGGACACTAGCAGCTGGAAATAAGCAGAGGGGAAAAAAAGGAGGAACAGTTGTAAGAAGATGGGAAACAAATATATAAGAGGGGATGGCAGCAGGAGGAGGGGAGTGTAAATCATAACAGGAACAGGAGTATGTTTCTTGCCAGCTTATAAAAAATTAAGTATATCAGAACGCTGGAATATTTTTGCAGAACAGTTAGATCCTAATGCTGGTTGCTGAGCTATGAAGTGTGTCCAGTGGGTTTTTTTTGTTCATTTTGTTTGTTTTAATGTATAATGTCAGCCATTTTAGTAAACTTAAGATTTATTTATTTAAAACACAATACACTGACACTGATTTTACACCACTGTTTTTGTAAACATAGCTGTTTAGAAAAACTGTGTCTTTAAAACTACAAGTAATTCACCCTTCTTTAACAGCTGCTGTTTCATATTCAAGAAAAATTTATCCTATATGTTTTCTTGAGGAGATGCTACTTTCATTTTGTCTCTCTTAATATGAGTTAAATATTCAGATGAAAGAACTTATAGATGTTTACTAATAGGGAGTCATGATTCATCCAACTTTTACAGTACTGATGTAAGTAACATTTAAAAGAAGGAATGGACTGGTTTTGCTTTCATCAAATTTTGAGTTCCTTGTAAATTGTACTTCACAAGGCAGAAGCTACCACTATGTGGGTGGTGATCACCTAGAAGTCATGACTAGGACTTCATGAGAGGTCTGCCTTTGTACACAGTCAGAAGAACTCATATGTGGGTCTTGAGAGTCCCCTGGTGCCCCAGGTTCTGTGGGGCCAGGCTGCAAATTATCCTGACCCGGATCAAAGGGAAAGCCCCAAACAGAAACTCTGAAATTGTTAGTGTTTTGCTGACGGAGCCCACCAATGAACTCAACCTCCTATTTCATCCAACATCAAGATTCATTGACATCTTTTGGAAAATGATTGAAATTTAGTCTCTTGCTTAAATTCTTTTAAAGTAACAGCTACAACTAAAATAAAACTTCTGAAGTTATAAAGTGCAGTGAGGAATCTATCTTTATACACACCTTTTGTATACCTGAAGTTTTGCAGTAAACTGAATCCCAACCACCAAATTTAAAGTCATGTGTAACAAAAACATTATTCCTAGCATGTAGTCATTATTAACTCTGATCCTGTAATGCAAAACTGCAAGCAACCACCAAGTGTTGATTAAGTTTATTCACTAGTTCTTCTTGTGCATACTTCTGTCCACTTAATGTCTTGCTCTTCTCTACAGAAGCTTTAATACACAGAACAAGCCTAGGAAGGAAATTAGCAAACCACCAAAGCAGACCTGTGATACTGAGAGTACCTGAATGTCATAAGAATAGTAATCTTTTAGAAGGAAGATAAAAACTCATGCATTTACATTTGGAAAAATATATTTTTTTGTATTTAAGTGTATCTGTCTGCAAACATTGATATGGAAATGGAGTAATCAGTGTTATTAGTAGGCCAATCTGTACAGCTACAACCTCCAAAATAAGTTATTGTTTGTTTAATTGAATGCCCACAATTTTTTGATTTATTTTAAAGATTAATGTTTTTAATAATGCTTACTATTTTTTTAGTAAGGGTAAAAAACCCACCTAACCAACCAAATAAAGAAATGCAAACCAACAAACAAAAAAACCTCTAAAACAAAATTCTTGAACAGAATCACTCCATTTCAATATTTCTAGTAAATATAGGCTATTTTGCAACTTGTATCATTAAACAGAGATTGATTCTAGTCACACACACAAATGTACCATAATTGTACTTATGCACTTAGGCAGTATTTAGGTAAAAAGGCAAAAGAGGGACAACTGAGAAATCTTTCTTGCTCTGACTGACAAGAAGTACAGAATAGTGTGAGAATTTAACAGCTTTTATTATAACGTATGAAAGTCTATTTTTATGGAAAACATTAAATTCCTTTCAAATGCCTGAGGTGGTAATATGAAAATTTCTGTGGAATAGCTAGATCAGGACACGTGTTTCAGTGGTAACCTGTGTTTTGTCTTACCTAGGGTATCAACATTGTTCTTTGCATATTTGGGAAGCAGGTACTGAAGTGTTATAATGTACCTTTGATATTAAGTTTCCAGTACGTTTTTAATATTGGAAATGGGAGTATAGATGCCTAATGTTTAACAAAATACATCATCCAATGTTAATATAATGATGCTAAAATTAAAATTTAAGTTCGTTAGTGAGTTTTGATTACATATATCTTGTGTCTGAATGAAAAGGTTGTACTGTGAGTTTTATAGTGTCAGAGAAGAATTTGGAAAAATAGCTGAGTATCTCTATTAGTGGGACTGCCATAAATAGAGACCTGCAATGTTCTGTATGTTCAGAACCATCTTCCCCAATCTTGTTGCTGTTTTTCAAAATGTTTTAAGTCATCATTTTCCCTCAAGCTAGTTTTGGACAAAACAAATTGCATGCAGAATTGCTAGTCAAACCTTCTCTCTCTTTTTACTGAGATGAGATGTAAAAGGATACAACCGAGGTAATAATTACATTAAAAAAAATTAAATATTCTGTTGAAGAGTGGCTTTATGAAAATGGTCACGGATCCACAGAACACTTGTACAAGCAATCTCCTTGTTAGCGTAAGGGCCTGACTACAGTGAGCCAGGTGCTGACAAGGAATTTACGAAGGTCATGCTGACCTCGGAATTTAGTGGAAAACAACTTTGAGAAAGTATGGACTGTGGAGACAAGGAAGAACCCTTGGCTTGAAACCGCAAGTAGGAGGACCATGTAAATGTAATCTTTAGAGCTCAGCCAATTAAGTCTTGATAAATATGCATAATTATAATGAAACACATAAAAGAGCTGTATTATTGTAATAAAGTTGAAGCTTGCTTTATCACTCATATTGAGTCGGCTGCTTGTCTTCCCTCGCCGTCGCAATATTCAAGTTTGTCCCTTTGCATTTGTAGCTTAAAATATTCAGAACAATAGTTATATATGAATGAATGCCATATTGTTTTACAGTGCAACACACCTTTTTACACTGAGAAATGTTGAATTCTGCCACTCTCTTTTTTCCTTCCTTAGTACTAGTAATCAGAATTTCTTTCGTCAGGAAAAGAACTTCAAGCTCTTTCTGCATCTCTGCATTCTCACCTGCAACTCAGCCCATTACTTTGCAGCATATGATGCAGCATGGAAGCAATTTTCAATGAGAAATGTAGTTTGCTGTTGAAAGCATCCAAAACTAGTCTCGTCAGCAGTCTGCTGTTTGTAGTTACACAGCCTATCATTATTTTTTTTTTTAAATCTTGTTGCTCCCAATGACTTGGAAATCTTAATTCCATAAAAAATTCATGTTATAATTTCAAGGCATAGATCTTAATATTAAGTTGTATTAGTATATGTAAATAACTAGTGTTTCCTATGACTTTCATTCAAACTATATTAAATTAGCTTTCTTATGATTTAATTAAGACTTGAAAGTCATTTGGAATGCCTCAAATATTTATGAACTTTAGGGATTGCTTTTCCTATGAATAACACAACTTTTGTTACGGTGTCACCCACACTAACCTACCTGATTATTTTTTGGGACTGTTCAGTCATTATATATATGTAATAGAAAAATTTACCAGCTGTTATTTAATAATAATGTATACCTATGTGTGCAGATCTATGTTAAAATACAAAACATTTGTTTTATTTATAAAAGGTAAATTGTCAAGGTCTTTCAAATAGTGTTTAACTTCATAGTGATTTTTAGAAAACAATGCAGAGTAGTTAAGTGTGTAGTTAGCAATTTTTTAAAAATCTGTAAGTCGTATTATAGTTAGTTACTGTTTTAAAAGGAAGAAGAATAAAGGGATGGATTTTTTGTGTAACTTACAGTCGAGTGACATACAGGTTCATACTAGCCATAATTTGAAAAAAGATTTTGGATTTGTGATGGGAAATTATTTAAGAGGTCACATAGGACAATGAATTAGGACTAGCTCTTTCCATAGGATATAATACACCATTGATTCCATGTACTAATTTTCACTATAATCTATTTAAATATCTATCTTGAGCATACTAATGCTCATTAATATGTTACATGTACATCATCTTTAAGTCTCATTTGAAAATTAATTACTTAATTTTGTTCTGCTGGGCAAATTAAGCTAGTTCTTCAAGTGTGAGGTGGCTTTATGCTCTTGAGACCTTATGGTACTATATGGCATGTGTTGCCAGCTTTGAGGAGATCTACCCAGTTGAGGGAAGAAATCTTTTGTCTGGGAAACAGAAGATACTAAACAATCGCTTCTTTCTTTGTGAGAGGAAAACTTGAGGAAAATTTGTGTACTGCTCCTGTGAAGCAGTAGTAATTGATCAATAGAGGCTGGTCAGTTCTATGCAGGATTCTTTCTGCATAATGAGGCTTAACTTTTTGCTGTCATTGTCATCCCAGCTTATAGCTCATACCTAGATTTCCATTTCCATCTGTTTCTTCTGGGAGTCAAAGCCTGTCTAGGAAGTGCTTTGGAGGTTTTTTTAGATTTCCTCTGTTTTTCTGAAGAGTAGAGACAGTATAGGTGAGGAAAGCAGAAATAATATTAGGGACCTACAGCTAACCAGTTTTACGTGGAGATGGAGAGTGTGTACAGGTTCCAGAGGCAGAAGGAATCTGTGAAGCTGACCAGCTACAGGCCAAGTTTATGCCCTGGATTTTGATGGCTCATGCAGGGTTTTACTGAATGGCCAGGCGAATTTAAATTGAGAAGTTGAGACAGAGGTAGGGTATTAAGGTTTACTTCAGATTAACTCTCTGTCGGTGAACATACTTGTCAAGTTGTGCTGCAGCTCTGAGGGCCAGGGTCAGCGTAAGTAAAAGCACTCTTAGTCCGTTCTGCTTGACATCTTCCACAGTGACCCATGTTCACAGCAGGATTGTTGCTGTGCAACACTTGTGCTGTGTAGCTAACACCTTACAGAAACACGCTCTTCCTTTGAGAGAGAAGCTGAGGGTAAACTGAACAGCTACAGTTTGCCCGCTTCTTTCACACTGTCTTACAGAAGAATGTATGGAGGAATGATTGAAGGGAGCAAAGGATACTTATTCTCTATTATGTGATGATGCTGGTGCTCTAGAAACCCTACTGTGACAATGGAAAGATGATTTTGGAAAGAAAGGAAAAAACCCTATAAATTCTTGACAATACCTATTGTCTCAGATTAAAATAATAGGCATATATATTCTGACATTCCTCAACTTTTGAAATCACTGTGCTGTTTCTCAAACAGTCTGAAATACACTCAGAATGGTTCTTATTGATATCTTGCTAGCAAGCCGCTACTTGCAGAGCCTCTGCAAGTATGATGTGCTTTACATCTGGAAGTTCTTGAAGGTATGTAAATTTAAGAGGCTGCCAAAGAGCATCTTTAAAGCACCTTAAACTAAACTGCTACACTGGCAATTACCTAATCGGATAACTGGTTTCTGACTCTTGGAACCATACATACATTGGAAGAGTAGTTCAGTAGGATATAGGACTTGCACATATATATCTTTTTTTGTCTTTTGCATTACTATTTGATCATTACAGGTAAAGGCCAAAATAAGCTGCAATTCAGAAATGCCCTCTGGTTTCAACTTGTTTGTGTTTTCGTCTTGCAGATAAAAACATGTAGAAAAAGGCAACCTGTAGTTTGCCTTGAAGTGAGGCATTTATACTTGAAATCTCATAGTAAAAATAATGATCAATTGAGCCATAAATTCAGATGCTAGTTTTGTACCACTGAATGCTTTACCTGACATATCACAGAGCATTCAGGAAGTTTTGACTCGAAGCTTGAGATAAGTATAGACACCAACACTGAATGCATGTGTATCATAATAAGTTTTGGGGTTTTTTCCCCCCATTTATAGCTGTGAAGACCACATTCCTGTGCAGTGTTTTTTAACTATTGAGTTTTTTAAGTAATTTTTTTTAAGTAATGAGTTAATTACTGCAATAATTAGAGCATACTCAACCAAATACATTTGCAGTTAATGAAAAACATAACCTTTTAGCATTTCTTTTATAAAAATTATCCCATGAGCAGTGACAATGGAATCACTGTTATTAGTTTTGCTCTAGAACATGACTGGGGAAATACTTTGTCTTTGGTATTAGCACAAAACTATTATTGGAACATAGTTTCAGGTTCTAGCATGTTTGTTAATGTGAAACAGTGATGTAGTAGACTAAGGATATTATAATTCATCAAAAATGGGATGCTGGGGAACATTAGAAGGCTAATCCCTCTTCCATTTTTATTTGAGTTACTTCTTACTAGAAATTATCATTATTTTTTATATATTCTGTCTCACAGTGATAAGAATGGACTATTTTTCAACACATTTTTCAGCCTTCTACATTGGAGAAACAAGTGAGGCTTTTCTACGCTGAAAACCAGCTCTTTCTTAACACTTGACTGACAAATGGCCAGAGAACTTCGGAGTCAGGGAGTGTGTAGGGAAGAGGATCCTGAAGAGGATTGGAGCTGTTAGCCTGGGAGGCCCTTCTGTCCCCCTTGCTATGTGTAACAGAAGAATTTTTTTTTTGCTGATTGCAGATAGGTTTTCAGGGCCTTGGCATCTGGTGAGCTATTCTCTGATGGGAAAGCAGAGTTTCAATGACATTTCAAATGGTGTCTGATTTAGCTGGAGCTGTCCTTGTATATTGCAGGGATTAACAGCAAATCCAATATTTGGTCTTGTGAAGGAGCACTGTCATATCAGCCACCTCGCCATGAGATGGGAGAATTTTTTTTTCTTGTGCATTTACACTTCTTTAGAAGTGGGGTAGGTAAGATCAAACTTTATTTATAACTTGCTTTGAATTATTGGTGGTGTAAAGATGGTTGGTTTTTTCAGCTAATGCTGTGCAAAGGAACAGTAAAAATACTATGAACACAAAGGCTTCTGTTTAGTGAGTACTCCTCAAAATTCTTTCTCTGTCACATAAAGCCATTGACTCAACTTTTATAAAGAATGTATTTTGGGGGAAAATGTGGAGATGGACAGGAAACTGTATTGTGAGATCTGCAAGGAGCTTAGCCCATTTCTGCCATCTCTGGAGTTACAGGGTGGAAGTAGAAAGTGTAGACAAGGAGCACTCAACTGATTCAGTGCTGGTAAAGCTTCCTAGCTGTACTGCAGCCCTCGTACTATAATAAGATTTCATTTTAACCAATTTGCTAAAATAATCAGTAAAGCTTTTAGGCAAAAAAATTCAATTTCTGATTTAGGTTGATGCAAAGCTCCACAGTGGAAAAACTGTGATAGAATCCTGCTCAGCCAGATACTGGGTATATCAACAGATGTCTCATTATTTTACTTCAGGTTTTTCCAAGTACTGGGAATCTTCTTTCTGTAAATTCTGCTTTGTGTGAACATGTTAGCCTCTAAACCTTGCCTTTACAGAGAGGCATCAACAATTTGCCCTTTAAGAAACTCTCTTAGAAATGTAAGTAAAATACAGACTACTTTTCTTGACATGCAAAGGCGGGAATGGAGTGGAGGAAGTACCTTTACATTTATGTAATAACCTCTGGTTAGGATATGTGACCAGGAAGTTGAGAGTATTGGTTCAATTCATAGTTTGCACTCAATCTAGTTTGTGTATCATTCCTTGTCTCCCAGCTGAATGTAATTGCCATTCAGCAGTAGATTAATCGGGAAAAGAAACATAAACCTGTTGTTATGGTGATGTGCACTCAGGTGAAGGAGGAGAAGTAAGATAGGAAAAAAACCCAAACCCCAAACAAAAACCACAATAGCATGACAATATAGGTGGTGGAAAGGATTCCTCACCATAGGAAATGTCATGTTCAAGTTAAAACTCTTCCTTCAGATGTGCGGGTATAGTAAGTGCCTGGATATCACCTGTTTGAAGGATGGATTTGAATCCAGAATTTTTACCATCTGAGTAAGCGTATGAGCCTCTGTATAACAGTTGCTAACTAAATTTTAAAACATCTTTTCAGAAAAGCCAAAATTATTCCAGAGAGGATTTAAGACTGTGTTTGGAGGCAACAAGATTCTAAAGTTGGGATTATTTTAGGACTCACACCCATGCTTTATTAGACATGTGAAGGTAGCATTCCCATTTATTTATTTTGAATTTTTTCATTTATTGGACTGTTATTCTAAGAAATTTAGCTCTCTTCATGCACGAAGAAAGGAATCAAAATTAGCAAATTTATTTCTTTATTTTTTGGTTTTTTACTCATGCTGTATCATCAGTATAAAAGATCAGACTGTTGGATTTTTCAGTGAGGTGGTTTAAGTAGACAGTGTCTACTTAAGACAGACTCACTTTGTCCTAAGCTGTGAGGCACACCATCAGAGAGTTGTATAATTATAGAATAGTTAGAGTTGGAAGGGACTTTAAAGTTCACCTAGTTCCAAACTCCCTGCCCTGGGGAGAGACACAATATATATATATATATATATATAAAATCCAATGTATCTGTAATATAAATAATATATATTATATTTTATAATATATTATACATAAAATTACAATATATAATGTAAATAATATAGAATATATAATACAGTGTAATATATTATATAATATATATAATATATATGTATACGTGCGTACAATATCTATAATATGCATTATATATAATAAATAGTATACTATTATATATAATATATAACCTATATACACATATAATAATATATAGTAGCTTCTAACATGGGACATCACAGGAACTCAAGAGAAGCAACAAACACATGAGGTATTCCGGAAGCTACAGGGGTTGTAAAATACATCAAGTACGTAAAGATTAGTGATACTTGAAGTTCTGACCTCAACCACCTTGTTTGGGGGGATTCAAGTCCCAGTAGAGTGGAGGGATAGAATGGAGACCAGTTAGTAAATAAGCATTATATGTGTCTAGTATGTCTGTTGAAATGTTAAATTTGTGTTAAAAAAAATTTTGACGAGGACTTATGATAGCTATAGTGCTTTTATTATCCCAGCCACAATGTGCTCTGTGCATTAACTTGTTTTTTTCCAAGTGTGCAAGAATGATACTGTACAGACAGTCTGGAATGTTGAAATTCATAAAATCTTATGTATTAAACAACTGAGAGTAGATTTCCTTTCCCCACAGAAAAATAAAGAAGGAGTGGTATGTATTTTTTTTTCACCTAGAATGTTGGTAGCACTTTTCTATTCATAGGAGACTGTTTCTAATGTTGATATCTGTAAGGCAGACACTTGAAAATTGCACAGATTTTTTGTGTTGTAAATTTCCTTTTTTTTGTGACCTTGCGATGTGACGATGTAGTAGCGGAATTCTTCGGTAATAAATGTGCGTCGCTGTGCAGTGGAAATGATGCTTCGGCGCTGCAGCAGAATTTAAAATGGGAGCATGGTGTGATGGGAGCGATCCTACAGTTTCCATGGCAACCAAGGAGTGCCAGGCTGTTTGTGTTGTGGAAGGCAGTGGGTAGTGGGCACTTCAATACATGCCACTATTGATTAAGACTGTTAGGACGGCAATTTCTGTCTACCGTATTGCAATTTATACCTAATTTAAAGTTCCAGTCTTTTGCAGTGCCAGCTGCTTTCAACTCCCATTCCCTCTAGTGGAAACGGAGCTAATTGGCGATGGTTAACAATGTGTCCTGACACCAGCAGCTCCGAGGGCATCCATTATTCTGTGAGGATGCATGATGCATAAGGGGAAGGCAAAGAACATTAGCTGTTCTGCTGAGGTTGCAGTGGCTTTCTGTTTGTTTGTGTTTTGGTTTTTATTTGTTTGCTTGCTTATTTGGCATTGGGGTTTTTTGTTTTTATTGTTTGGGGTTTTTTTTGAAACAATAAGAATGTTTCATAAGTAATTTTGGACACTTCAGGAAGAACCAGAGATCTCTGCAGTTAAGCCAACATACCCGCAACTTTTTATCTGTAGGAGTTTCAATTTAATGAGCTTCAGAAACAATGTAAGACTTCCTTACCTGATCAAAAGCTCAGCAGGTTTGTTTAGTTATTAGCAAAGCATGGAGTTTCCTTTTGTGTAGAGCATCCTTGCCTTCTATGGTGAGGAATTTTTACTTTATAATCAAATGAGTTTTCAAAATCCCAGTCTGTCATATACTTAGCAATGTGAAATTCTAAATAAAGATATTCTGGCTTAGGGAAGGGATCTGTAATGAGATACCAGCTGCTTCACAATCTCTGTTTATATATACTTGGAATTTGTGCCCATTGGTTTAATGGAAACAACGATCATGTTTGCTTCAATTTATCTGATCTGGAAGATTACTGGAGCTATACCACTGAGCTTATAAGACCAACTATGTTTTCTGTGCCATGACGTCTCAGTAGTTTTGAGTACGTGATTTTTAGAGCAGGGTTGGCTGGTGTCCTTCCTGCTAGCTTGGAATGTGAGCAGAGCAAACCAAACAAATCATCCTGAAAGTGTGTGAGAAGACAGCTCTAGTCTTCCCTGAAAGGTCTGAAAAGGATGCTGGACTCAGGGTTTTTTCTTGGTGGTTACTCAGTGGTCACTCAAACTTTCACTTGCTACGATGGGACAAACCTGGAGCCTCTTCTGGTTCTTTGTGCCATTCCTCTGTCTCTAAAATTCCACTTTTCAGCTGCTATTGTAAATATTTTTAAAACTATATATATAAAAAATGTTAACAAGGTGAATTCTTGCTGTTCTTTATTTACCTTCATCACAATATTGCTCTTTAATTTTGCAACGTAGATTATAATCATAAGTATCCAGTCTGATAATACGAAGCATCTGTATTTTGAAGTTTAAAGAGCTAAAAGCAAGGCATAAAAAACCTGACCTTTGTTTTGGGGTCAGTGGGCTTTGAATTTGGCCCCTAGTGTCAGTCATTTTACAGTGACTGAAGAGTAACCTTACTTTTCATTAAAGACTATATTATATTCTCGAGTGACTTCATTAATATCTGTTCAACCTTTTAAATTCCTGTCATGTAAACAGGCATTACAGAGTGGTGAAATGCTGAATATGAAAAGTCAGCAAATGAAACAAGTGGGTGGCAGCAGGCCAAAGCTGATTTTCAGAAGGTTGATTTAGTCAGGAAATATATGAGAAAAAAAATCACACTTAGAGTGCATTTCTTATGGGATTAATAAGAGCTCCTGTACTAGCAATTTCTCTGTTTCCACGTGCTTTGAACCAGTCCCCTGTCTCCCATAACTGCTCTGTGTATATATTATGTTTTTCCCCTTCTCTCTTTCATTTTATTTCAATATCAATGTGTATTAACCCATTGGAATTATCTGCTTGGTTACATGTTTTGGTCATTGTTTTTCTGCTAGAGTAGTCTGGATTTTTAGTGGTCTTTGAAAATCATGTATTAAATTAAATGCATTTGTTTGAATTGTTTTAGAGTAGGAAGAAAAAGTCCATAGGTTTAAACCAGATCTCTTTACTTCGAATGTCTTAGTTTTGCATGTACACAGTAAAAAGCTTCTACTTCACCTAGTTTTCCAAATTCCTACAAACTGGACATGCAGAGTTTAAATGTAGGTCAAGATTTTCTCCCAGTACATTATGTGTATATCACAATATGCTCCTTTTCAGTAAAGCATTTCACTGTCAGTTCTGATGTTGAACCGACAAAGAATTCAAATTTTATAAATCATGATAATACTATTACCTATTATAATACTGTTTTCTTCTAATCTTTCTCTAGAAAAAATAATTTACTTTCCTCTCTATGTAGTTTCAGTATGAATTCACCAAGTAAAAAATAGCCTATATGTTATCTTAAGACACCCTCCAAAACAAAGGTGTCGCTATGATAAAATTCATTATGAGATTCTCAATAGTTGGTATCTTAGAAGGCATTTTCAGGCAAGAAAACAATCATGAAATGGGCATGGGGACCGACCTTTGTTGTTCTCTTTTTGCTGACGCTGACATTCAACATTGGAGTAGGAGAACTTTAGTTGCATGGAGTTGGCAGGATTATTTTGTTTTGACTGCTATTCTTGTGCCATTCTCAGTTATTTTGAAAATCATTTGTCAGTAAACCTGTCTCAAAGAGGAAGTAGAAATGATCTGATGGTGTCAAAATGCAAAAGAATCATTTTTGCTTGTTCCTAGAACTGTAACAGTAGGGTAATATGCAGAGATTGTTATCCTGGAGGGTGGCAGGTTTTTCATGTTTTGTTTTGTTTTGGTTTGGTTTGGTTTGTTTTTTAAAGTGCTTGAAATCCATCAGTAGGAAGAAAATAAGTTGTTGGTTATGAGGACAGATGATGCCTACCGCAGCTTCTCCCTTTCTTTTATTGAAGGACTTGCTATATTTTGTACTGTCCTCTCAGAAATAGCTGTTGCCTCTGCTTTTAATTTGGACAACCCAGGAAACTTTCCTGTCTACTTTCTTATGCCATACAACTTCATTTATATGTGTCTAGTGTCTGTATAAAACACAGTAATCAGAATTGGCAGTTTCTCATGCTAGCTTTTGAATGACAGTGTTGGTGGTTCATGTGGCTGTCAGAGGAAAGTACACAAGAATCAAGGTTTATGGTTCTGTTTCAGCTTTTGCTGTAAGTAAAACACATTGACTTTGTTTCTAGTAAGAAATAATCACAATGGAATAGAATCTGGTTTTGTTAAAGAAGTGGTTTTTAATTAGGATTTTTTTTTGTTTTTCTATTGGAATGTTCAGGGTCCCTGACTCTGGATATTCTACTGCAGAGCAAGGTCGGTCATTGTGAAGTACATCTGGTTACTCATTCATCATGTCTCCTCTTATCCTAGTATTTTTTTGTAGTTAAGTGCTCCCATGGTACTTAAGAGGTTACTGCTTATGCATTCAGAAGAAATAACTGATGTTTTGGAAACTGTGTAAAGAGAGCTTATCTTTCTGAATCCGATCATCATTTGCATTCAGCTTCTATAGCACTGAAAATTCTTGCTTTATCTGTACATTTATTTATTGAATGACCTGCTCATATGGTGAGAATGTCAGACTTGTCTTTTTTTTCACTTTATTAGTGTGTGTGGAGTCATTTATATAATAAAAAATTTGGATCTTCCATATGATACTAAATTGGTTCTATTTACCATATTATCTTTTAGATATCAAGTTGACTTTTTATGAATAGGTATATATTTTGATAAGCAGTAATTTACTTGGAATCCTACCAGTGGATGTGGAGAGCTCAGAGACCTATTAGCATTTTCCAGTGACAACATTGTGACTAGTAGCATTGGTAGTGATTTGGGGAGGGGGGGAGTTCTTAACAGATTCTTCACTTGGAGATACTTCAGTGCACCTCCCCTTTTCTAGAAAAATTGAAAGGAAGTTCAGACACTCAAACAGGGTATGCGTACATGTGTGTCTCTGCTGTGTGCATTCTTCTAAGGCAGAGATTACTCACTTGTGGTAATCCATTTAAGATAGCATTTATTATGGCATTTGGGTTTTATTATGACATTTGGAACTTGTTTAGCTGAAAACTTAGCAGCTCTAGAAGTTTGGACATTATAGCATTACAGCCAAGTATACCTTTTGGTAAAGGTGTATGGAAAAATAAAGAAATGCAAGTATATTATATTTATATAAGATTGTATGATATGGAATAACGACAGACTTTTCTTTGTGTCAAAGATTATTGAAATTTCCCCAAATTCTGGATTTGGTAATTTTTATTTTTTTTGGCCAAACTTCTCCTTTTCAACAGAAACAGTTTTTCAAGTATAATCTTTTCATGAGTTTCAGTTCTGTCAGTTGATTTGCAATTTTTCATAATCAAATAATATTGGCATCTTTAAAACCTGAAAAAATAAGGGAAAGATTCTAACAAAGCAGTCCTATATTTGGAAAGTGGTAGGCAGGAACCCCACTTGGTCTGTGAAGTGATCCAGGAGCTTCTTCCATTGTGAAGAGTGTGGCTCCAGGACAATTGTCTGATTGATCCTTCTCCTCTGACAGCCCCAGAGGGAATCAGATCAGGGGCTTCTGGTGGCTCTGACTGGGTTACTGGCATTCCTCAGCCTGTTGCTGTTCCTCTTTACTCCTTTGTGGTTATGGAGATTAGCCCTTAATCCAGCAGCCTAACAAAGCCTTTTGCAGTTAATGCAATAACCATGTTGAATCTGAAAACATATAAATGCTTATGACTTCGATCTGGAGAGACTGATATACACCGTAACACTAGTACCTCTTTCTGACGCTTATTCTTTATAGATACAATGCACATGAGCCTAAACCAATGAGTTTTTGAGGTAGCAAGTGCATACACACACTTGAAACAGCAGTATTTCAGGATTTTGTGTTGTTGAGGGTTGCTTTGTGAAGCAGCACCAGTGTGATGGCAAATATAAGCAAAGGCTGAACACAGGTTTATTTATTTCCTGTAAGCACCGCAGATGTGCATTTATGGTAAGCTGTTTGCTATCAAGCCTGCTAATGTGAAGCTCACTTCAGACGTATTCGCATCATTGTTTGGATTTGAGACGCTTCCTAATAATGTTTGAGTTTAGGGAGTGGAAATACTTTAAAAACAACAACAAAAGGTATTTCATGATCTAGAAGCATTAACATTTCATTTTTAACATAAATGTTAAGAACAAAGTACAAATGCATCTCCTACCAATAGACACAGAAATCAAGCACGATAAGGCTGTATGTTAATTAACCTGAAGATATTATCCATTTATTAAACAGCGTGTAAAAGTGTTACGTCATTAAAGACAGTATTATATGTAATTGCAAGATTACTAATACTCATTTTACATGATATCAGAGTACCCAAATTTTCCCATCTTGATAGACTGCAAATTCTTATTGATTCTGTGATAAAGCAACTACAAGTGTTGAATAACAACAGCAATCATGTACTGAGCAGTTTACTCAGTGTAAAAGTCATAGACTAATGATTCAGTTTACTTTCCAGTAATTACCTGTGGACTTTTAAATTACTCCCTAGCTTTTGATGTTCATTAGTCACTGGAAATGAAAATGGCAAGGAGAGCAATGATGTGTAATTTGGAACATTTTTAATGTTTATAGATTTCTTAGCATGATTAGAAAATACAAGTGGTACCACTCTTTCAGATCAATAGAAGCACATACTAAGTATTATAATAATTTCCTTCTCAAGGACAATGATTTAACACTGTTGGAAGTGACGCTGAGACTACTGATTTTTTACATCTTCATTAGCGAGCAATGAAAACAGCAGGTTAAAAAAAAACATTGGGCAGGCTCCTCTTGGCACAGCTAATTATCAATTTAATAGAGTTATCTACTGATATTTAATAATGTGGCTTTAAGGTTTCAACTGTCCCTGAACTCCAGCTACAGTCATGACACTGGTAGTGAAAAGTATCTGCTAAGAGAAGTATATAAAATAGCTTTGATAGAGGTCCTTTTCCTCTTAAACTGAAATATCACTCTGAGTAAGCTTATTATGATGTCCTTGGCTTGACATATCAGTCTGCAGAAATGTATTAAAATGCAAATTCATGTATTTCAGCACTTGAGCTGTTTCATTCCATCCCTAAAAGAAAAAATAAAAATAAATAAATCTTAATAGTCTACGAGGTATTAAAAACAATACTCAGTTATCTAAGAATAATCAGATTGAGCTTGCTTTATTTTCAAATTAAGAGTGCTTAAAAGATAGTTTATTTAATGCACGACCTATGTAAAGTTAATGGAAATAATACAGTTTAGTTGCAGGTTTAAATTCCATTTTTAATAGAACGGATCTTTTATTTTCCTTCTTTTTTGTATGTACACTTTTAAAATACATGTACATTCCTGCAAATGAACTGACATACAAAGGTGAGTCTGCCAGAGGAGGATATACTGTTAGGATATTTCTGTTGCATTTAGTAAGAGAAGTAAAGCTGAAAGACTATAGATAACGTGGGTTCTAGAGCTGTCCCTCAGAATAAAATATGTGATATTTGAGTTCTCACAGGCTTGATATTGTGTATTCCTTTATGTTAACAAACAAAAAGAGAATTTCCTAAGAGGGAAGAATTCATAGCTCTCGCAAAATCATTAATTTAGTTAAGTCTGGAAAAGGTTAGGGGGAAGGATGATCCAGGAAAAAGAACAGAGTGGTGGTTGTGTATATGGCTAACAAGTGGAGTGCAGTTTGCTTCAGAACAAATAATTTCAGTTAATTATAAATATTTCCAAGATGTAAGTTAAAATTAATTGTAATCATTGTGCAAAAGATCTGTATGTCAAAGTGGACAATTTAGTGAAGAAGCAGACAAGAAAAATTAGGGTGGAGACATAACCGTTTAGAAAGCAGCTGTGAAAATAAATGTCATAGAGCTGATGACAGGACTTCATCTTGAATACCATGTTTATGTGAAAACCCATTTTGAGCTATAAAATGAGTGAATGATTTAACAGAGGTTATAAGATATAAGTTATAAGATAAAGAAAAGATCATTATGTGAAAGAATACCACACACACACACACTCGCTCTTTTTAGCTTGGGAAAGAAAAAAACAGATGAAAGTGCATTTCCAGCTTTGCATAATTCCTCATGGAGTTCTATAGTATTGACATTGTTGAGCTGAAAATTTAGGAAAAGAATATAGAAGACATTTAACATCCACATGTGTGATATGCACATTGACTGCATTGGTTTGATTTCAACTGATCATGGAAATTAAGCAGTTTTGGATCTGTCTAGCAGAGTCCTGGGAGACTATCTGGAAATCCTGGGAAACTGGCAAACAAGCCAAGGTATCATAATACGGAAGAGAACATAGAAAGCAAAGGGGATGAAAGGCTCCTTCTGGCTCTGCTGTCACTGCTGACCTCACAGAAAAGTAGGAGGGAGTACATTGTTTAATATATAAGATAGAGGGTGTAGCCTGCAGAGGTAACCAGGGAACAGAAACCTGCCATGGTTAACTGGGGAGCCCACAAAGTGTGGGGATTCCCCAAGTGGTTTCTAACGGGTGCAGTGGTGCTTTTATGCCATCGTTCACCTTCACCGTGGGAGGATAGTGGGGAAAAAGGCAGGCATGCTGGAGTAGTTCTTTGTTGGGATATTCAGTGCATGTATGATTAATCATAAAGCTTACTTGAACTTAGTCCCTGGAGTTTTAATCGGTAAGAATAGGAATATAATACTGTGGGTTACAATCTTGGATCCTGCATTGTGTATATTTCAGATGTAAATCCCAGAAGAACCCTGTGATTTGTTATACATTGTGATTAAATAATAGCAAATTGAATCCAAAACAACATTTGAATCACTGTAAGGCACCAGAAGAAAACTATGAAGTTTAATATTAGATGAACATTCAGATATAAGATTCATTCAGAGGGAAATTAGCCACCTCTTTTTAATTTGACCTGTTTTGCTTATGTGATCAATTTATGCATTTCAAATGTAAACCAAGATGAGTCAAAGACCTGTAGTACTGCTAAAATAAGAGTTCAGAGGTTGGAGCTAGTCTCTTTTGTGCTCTCTCCAGTTATTCTTATTTATTTTTAAGTTATAAGTTGGGTTTTTTTCTCTTAAGATGAAAATGCAGATAAGGTTCTTGATGCATTACCTCAAACTTTTAATTGGATTCCAAGTTTTATGACTAAGCCTTGAAGTTGTGTGAGCATTCATTTATTTCCAGTGACCAACATTTAATGCTTTAGATATTCTTCATTTAAGGATTCTGTTTCCAGATAAGTCAGTATACCTGTTCTTTTTTTTTAAATATGCCTGCTTCTACTAGAACAGTTTTCATCTGCATTGTAAAATAATAGTGTTCTATGGGAAGCTTTTAAGAAAAACCACTGTAATTTAGTTTGCTTAATGTCAGACATGAGTCCACACTACAACAGAAGTGCTTTAAATGTCAAAACAAATCAATTTTGCAAATGTCAGACCGACATTAATGAAAGCTCAGCTCTTTCACTAAGGATACTCTCCTAAATCATAATAAATATTACAGCATCTTGTACCATGGCCATTTATAACAGTAGAGGTACGTGCAGTTGCCACCTTTGTTACGGATTTGGTTGCACAATTTAGGCACATTCTTTCAAAGCCTCTGTATTTTAATGATAGAAGTTTCAAACTACAGAATAGTCTAGGTGAGAAGGGACCTCAGAAGGTCAGCTAATCTACTCAAAGCAGGGCCCACTTCAAAGTTTGGTCAGATTGCTCAGGGCTTGTGCAGTCAAACTTTCACTGTCACCAGTGATGGAGATTCCAGTCTTCCTGGGCAAGCTGTTTCAGTGCCTAGTAAAAAAAAAAACAAAAAAAACCCAAAACCAAAACCTAAACCAACCAAGCAACCAACAAAAAAAAAAACACCAACCCAAACCAAACACCTCTGAGAAGAGTTTGGTTCAGTCTCGTTTCTAGCCCACCTTTACGTAGCAGAAGAGTGCAGTTATATCCCTAGATAGCCACCTTTTTTTGAGGCAAAGCAGAGCTTCCTCAGCCTCTCCTTTTATTTCATGTACTCCACCATCTTAGTAGCCCTCCATTCGATTCTTTCTAGTTTTTTGATCTCTCTCTTGCACTGGAGGACCCCAAAGGGGACATAATATACATAATATTCCACATGTACCTTCATGTGTTTCAGGTAGAGGAGAAGAATCACTGCCCTTGACCACTGACTGTGCTTTTGCTAATGCAGGCCAGCAAGTTGGTAGTCATCATTGCTGCAAGGTTACACTGGTGACCCATGTTGAATTCATGGTCTGTTGGATCTCCAAATAATTTTCGACAGGGTTGCAACTTATCCTGTTGCCTATATTGCTGCATGTTTTGTTTGTCTGTTTTCTTGGTTTGGTTTGGTTTTGTCCTAGATGCAGAACTTGCCCTTATTTTATTTTTTTCTTTTTTTTTATGTATATGGCAAGAGGCTTTTGTCTGCACCTTTCTTCTCCTTGTTGAGGTCCCTCTGAACCCTACCCTGCAACACATGGACTGCTTCTCCACATTTGGTGTCAATAGCAAACTTGTGAAGAATGCATTCTGTCACCTTGTCCAGGTTTTAATAAAGAATCTACATAATTTGAGCTTTAATATTACCCTCTGAGGAACGCCACTAGTAATTAGCTGCCAGGTGAACTTCCAGCCACTGATCGTTATTCTTTGAGTTCAGTGGTCTAGTTGGTTTTCCACCCAGCCTTCCATATAGTCCATTTCTCCACAGGTTGAATACTAAGATTCTATAGGAGATGACCTTCCTAGAGACACAATATACAGTGCTCTCCCCTTGTTCTCAGTGATTTAAAAAGAGACAGCAGTCAAGCTAGTCAGGAGTTATTTGCCTTGGTAAATTTGTGTGGCTGTTCCCAGCCACCTTCTTGTTCAAGTGCCTAAAAATGACTTCCCATAAATGGCCTTGCTCCATAACCTTCACAGGGACTGAGGTGAGTCTGGCTAGCCTGCAGTTCCCTGGATTCACCTCCTTTTTTTTTTTCTCCTTCTATTTTTCTTTTTTTTTTTTTTTCTGGTGATCGGTGATGTCCCTGATTGTTATGACCCTTTGAAGCTGGTAGAGAGTGACCTCACATAACTGTCTCCCTCAGCTCCTTCTTGTAGATGCATCCCGACTGGTCTCGTAGATCTGGATATATTGGTTTCTAAATTACTTTTCCCATACTACCAAAGTGCTTCTTCCCCTGGAGCTCAGCCTCCTGGTGTGGAAACTTGGGGGACCTAAGGAAAACCACAGCACTGAAAACTGAGGTAAAAGCGGCAGTGGGTACCTCAGCCTTTTCCATGTTACTACCCTTCTTCAGTACCAGGGCCACATTTTTGGGATCTTCTTTTCATTTGTGTTAGTATAATGTCAGTATATAAAATGTACAATTAAGTACGCTACATTACAAGAAAAGCTTGACTACTTTAAGCAGATGAGTCCTGCCACTGAAGTGAAAACTTTTAAGTGTTTTGATGAATTAGGAAAGAGAACTAGTGTTATGGGACTCAGTACACCAAGTGCAGCTAAATACTACAGCTGCTGTTTTTAATATATGTAGCTTGTCCTTCAAAAAGATTGTATTTGAAGAACTTTGAGACAGTGAAGAAATTTCAGACCACCAACGAAACGAACTCTGCAACATGGAAGAAACAGAAAATCATGATTGTTGCTGTTTAATCACTCAGCTGTAATAGACTGAAGAATACAAAGCAAATGCATGCTGTATGGTTGGGCTGGGAATAGCAATGTTATGTATAAATAAAAAACGATTACACTCACAAACACAACAGACAGTTGTTCTTAGGCGTGGTCTACATACATCCCCCCTTGGCCCACGGTCTGATACTGCATGAAAGTGTTCTCTGGATAGAGCTGGTATTTATATCATTTGGAGACCTCAGTAAAATTATTGTGAATGTATTTCCTTCACCTAAACACTTATTAAATTCTAATCAAACCACCAACAAAAATATGTCCCAACCAATTTAGGTATGCCGTTAGGTGATTACACTTCTTTCCTATATATATCGTCAATGGCTCACTAATCTTAAAGTTACCATATGAAAAATGACACTTAATCTGCCAAGAAGTTTGTAGAAGGCCATGTGATGGTTTTCTAGAAATCATGAGCAACTTGAAATGCTGTTTCCCCAGATTGCGTGGCTACTTAATGCCTTCTTCACCTCAGTCTTTAATAGTAAAACCAGTCATCTTCAGGGTATTCAGACCCCTGAGCTGGAAGACAGGGATGAAGAACAGAATAAACTCCCCATAATCCAAGAGGAAGCAGTTAGTGACCTGCTACGCCAACTGGACAGCCACAAGTCTATGGGTCCAGATGGGATCCACCCGAGAGTGCTGAGGGAGCTGGTGGAGGAGCTTGCCAAGCCACTCTCCATCATTTGTCAGCGGTCCTGGTCAACAGGGGAGGTTCCAGATGACTGGAGGCTTGCCAATGTGACACCCATCTACAAGAAGGGCTGGAAGGAGGATCCAGGCAACTACAGGCCTGTCAGCCTGACCTCAGTGCCAGGAAACATCATGGAATGGTTCATCTTGAGTGCACTCATGCGGCATGTGAAGGACAACCAGGGGATCAGGCCCAGCCAGCATGGGTTCATGAAAGGCAGGTCCTGCTTGAACAACCGGATCTCCTTTTACGACCAGGTGACCCGCCTGGTGGATGAAGGAAAGGCTGTGGATGTTGTCTACTTGGACTTTAGGAAGGCCTTTGACACAGTCTCCCACAGCATTCTGCTAGAGAAGATGGCAGCCTGTGGCTTAGACAGGTGTACTCTTCGCTGGGTTAAACACTGGCTGGATGGCCAAGCCCAGAGAGTTGTGGTGAATGGCATTAAATCCAGCTGGCGGCAGGTCTCAAGCTGTGTTCCTCAGGGCTCAATTTTGGGGCCAGCCTTGTTTAATATCTTTATTGATGATCTGGACGAGGGGATTGAGTGCACCCTCAGTAAGTTTGCAGGTGACACCAAATTAAGTGGGAGTGTTGATCTGCTTGAAGGTAGGAAGGCTCTGCAGAGAGATCTGGACAGACTGGATTGATGAGCTGAAGCCAACTGCATGAGGTTTAACAAGGCCAAGTGCCGGGTCCTGCACTTGGGTCACAACAAGCCCAGGCAAAGCTACAGGCTTGGGGAGGAATGTCTGGAAAGCTGCCTGGCACAAAAGGATCTGGGGGTGCTGGTTGACAGCCAGCTGAACATGAGCCAGCAGTGCACCCAGGTAGCCAAGAAGGCCAATGGCATCTTGGCCTGTCTCAAGAACAGTGTGGCCAGCAGGAGTAGGGAAGTGATCATGCCCCTGTACTCAGCGCTGGTGAGGCCGCAGCTTGAGTACTGTGTTTAGTTTTGGGCGCCACAGTATAGGAGGGACATGGAGGTGCAGGAGAGTGTCCAGAGAAGGGCAACAAAGCTGGTGAGGGGTCTGGAGAACATGTCTTATGAGGAGCGGCTGAAGGAATTGGGATTGTTTAGTCTGGAGAAGAGAAGGCTGAGGGGAGACTATTGCTCTCTACAACTACCTGAAAGGAGGTTGTAGTGAGATGGGAGCTGATCTCTTCTCCCAAGTAACTAGCGATAGGACAAGAGGAAATGGGTTCAAGTTGCACCAGGGGAGGTTTAGGCTAGACATTAGGAACAATTTTTTTCACTGAAAGAGTTATCAAACATTGGAAGATGCTGCCCAGGGAGGTGTTCGAGTCACCATCCCGAGATGTGTTTAAAAGTCATGTAGATATGGTGCTTAGAGACATGGTTTAGTGGTGGACCTGGTAGAGTAGGGTCACTGGTTGGACTAGATGTTCTTAAAGATCTTTTCCAACCTAAATGATTCTATGATTCTATGATTCTACATCTAGATTCTGAGACTGTGGAGTACTCTCCAGTTGCGGAGTTTGACTTTGTCCTAACATGTTGGGAAAAGAGCCAACAAGCAGTCATCTTATGCCCACATTCCTCAACACCTTTCTTTGGAAAAATTCTGAGCATGAAAACTGGAGAGGCATCATGGAACACAAGGGCTCATTACAGAGTCTTCAGGACAGGTATGTTCTCAAGGGCATAAGATAACTTGTTTACATGGTGTCTTGTCTGATACGTCATGCTTCATGCAAGTCGTCACTGGTATTAAAGAAAATATAATGCAAATGTTCAATAAGTGAAAGTAAGCTTTTTTAGAGAATGGCCATGTCTGTGTTTCATACAAATCTTCAAACAAAAGAGGGAACTACAGGAAGCAGGGCTCTTGCAGTTTTTACTAAAACTAGTTTGGCTGAAATTATGTTGTGAACCTTTATATGCTTAGTTGACCAAAATTATTTCCAAGCAATGATAATGCATAAATGCACAGCAAAACTTAACAGGTTAACAACATCTGAAAAGAACATGAATGGGACCTTGTTTGTCCTTTCAAGTTTAAAAAACCTATAATACTAGATACACTGGATTTTTCTTACCAGGTCAGTGTGTCTTTTATTTCCAGTTCAGCCCACTGCCAAATATTTGAGCACATATAGGCTTTGGACCTGAAGAAAATTACAAGTCTTAGTTGAAGAATATGGTTCAGTTAAGATAGAACAAAAGAAATGGTACAGCTTTTCAAAACAAAGCTAACTAGGAAAAGAAACAGCTTTATGGTCTCTTACATGAACAGTGACGTTCTTATATATCAGTACAGAAATTTAATTTTAGTGGAGTCTGAATGTTGACTGTCTGGACATTTGAGCTAGGAATGTCAGTGGGGCTGTAAATTATACACATTAAAATTACTAGCACTGTCTTCTTTTATAAAGGAAAGTTGTAAGTTCTTATCCTTTGAAATGAACGAATGGAGGTGTGAATCAACTATCATGTCTTTTGAAGCAGTTAAGGCATCTAAGGAAATGAAATAAAACTGACACTTGTATTTGGTTTTAAGATCTGTCTTGCCATAAATTATTCTATAACATATATCCTGTAATGTCCTATAATATTAATTTATTAAATTATTACTATATGAATACATCTGGATATATTTTCCAAAATTAAGCAAGAATAAATCTCAAAGGAAGTAAATACTTATAGCAGATGACAATAGTCAACAGTACCTATAGGTTACATGGTCAAGAACTATCTTTCTTCAAGGATCTTCTCCATTTTCCCATGTCTCCTCCAAGATGTGTCCTGAAGACAAAAGGAATCATACGTTTCAATAGTGAAAGAAAACTTATCTTAACTTTTATGCTGAAACTGGTTTTGCTGCTTTTCTTCAGAAAGTGATCTTTGCTCTTCCTGACACCATTTTACCTAGTAGGACTATCTTCACATTGAGCTATTCATTATTCTAGGTTGTTGTCAGGCAGATCAGTTCTTTACTTTGTAAGGACTACATAGTTGTCTTAACATTCTTTGCTTTTTGTTTTAAAGGTATGTTGAAAAACTAGTCAGTTTTAAAGCACATTCCCATTCTGTCTGCTTAATTTTTCTGTACATGTTTGGCTATCTGTAGATTTAGAAAATGTCTTTGATTGTGCAGCCTGTTGTGCTGTTTTCTCAGCTGGTAAGATATAACTTGAGAGGAATTATCCAACGTGGAATCAGAATGTGCATGTTTAATCAAAAGAAAACCTAGAATAGCATTGTCACAGTTTGGTTTTTTTTCAGCTGGCATAAATAATAACAGATTGTTTGTAACAAACCAATTGTTTACTTCAGGATTGAAACGCATGGATCAGTACTTAATTATATTCCAGGTATTTCAATAGTGTACTGCAAAGTCAACAAAAAGCAGAGTTGTGTTTTTAAGATTATTCCTTTTGTTGATTCCAGAATCTGAAACTCACCTTTACAAGTCTCACTTAATTTTTAATTCAGTGTACGGTGTGATTTCTTTAAGCCACCTCAACTGATGTAGGGCTCAAAGCAGACAGAAAAGTTGAACTTCTTTAAGACATTAAGTTTTGAAAAATGTTTGTTTGGCTATAATCATCTTCCTTGAAAATGATTTGGTCTTTGTGAAGACCTCAGCAATTACTGGGTGTCTCACAGGAGTGATTGGTGGAAGCCTCTATTTCTGACCGAGTAACGTGTTCTCTCAGATGAAGACTTGCAAAAGGAGTATTTTGGACTAGGTGAGGACTACTCAGTATGCTTCCCTACAGGCAATGCAAAGTCTAAAAGGACTTCATCTCACAAATCTGTTTGATTACATGCCTCTCCACTCCACTTCTGTCTTCTCCAGTTTTTAGTGAACACTTTTAAAAATGTCTGCGAAACAGGAAAAAGAAGCATTTCAAAATATTTTATATTCTAATAAGTACATAGTCTTGAGAGTAGGAGAACTCTTCTGAAAATTAGCAATCATTTCTGGAGGACTCATCTTTCATAGAGTGTTTATCAGCATGAATAGTTGTCACATCTCAGTAAGGGAAAATACTGCCTTGCAAAGCAGCTCTTTTCTCTGCTCAAACACCCAACTGGTGAAGAATTCCAGGCCGTTACGTTTTAACCTTATTTTATCTTGTTGATATATTTCAAAGTTGATACATCTTTAAACTTCAGAGGATACACACTATCCCAGTGTTTAGTCTTGCGGCAACCTCAGCTCACCACTGGAAGTCTTAAAATCCTTGTTGGGGTTATCATTTGAACATCTCACTCTCACATGTGCCACTGACTTTAGAGTCATTTTAACTGAAATAGTTTGTTCCTAAGATTTTATTCTACCACTCCCAACCAAAAATCATATTCATAAACACAGATGACTTGAACTATTATTCCTTTTTCTCCAAAACTATATCATTCATTTCTCAGTGTATCATGTATCGTGTCATTAAATGACAATATAAAATGGCATTCCTTGACCTCATGATAATGCTTTTGTTCCCATATCTTTAACAAGAGTTGGGGAGCAGTTTAGAAATCTACTGAAGTTCTTTAGAATGGTTTCACCCAAGAAGGAAGTTCACCCAAAGTGAAGTTTGGTAGTGTAATTTTAAAACTGTGGGATTTACCTCTTGCCGCTTTCTGTAAAGAACATAGTTCAGTGTACTGAGCACAGAACAAATATATCACTCACTTTTAGGGCTCATACCATTTCTGGAAAGGCATATGGGTCGTAGTACTGGTGGTACTTCTCAGAATGTTTGTAACAAGTTTATCCCCACTGTTTCAGTGGTCCTAGAATACGGAGAGGTGTAACTTGGTTAGGAAACACTAGAAGTTCAAAATGGATATATTACTCCTATCCGATCAGTAGCATGTTTCACAGTAATTATAATATTATTGGACTGACTTCTTTTTCTTATTCAGTGACACAGCCACATGCAGCATCTAATAAGTTTTGGTGGTCCCCAACAAAATGATTTGCATTGCTTTTTAAAAATAAATTTGGCACCAAACGCCAGAAGAAGAAGGTTTTACTTTGTTATTCTAATCCATATCTGGTTCTTCACTGATGGTATCTAGAGATCAGGCCTCACTCTTGATATTCAGTCCACGCAGTATGATGCAAAATAACACTACTGCGGGGGACTGAAGTGATTATAGAAGACAGGTCTCTGCTCTCTCTTTGACATAATCGTCTCTGTGTGGCCAGAAAGGTATCCACATTTGAGACAGACTTGCTGGCTGAAGTTTACTGGTCTTGAAATAAATGCTTTTATATAAAGCAAAACATTGTTAATTCCATTTTGATTAAATGATAATCATTGGCAACTATGCTATCTGGTTTTTTGTTTTGTTCAGGTGTTTTTTTGTTGTGTGGGGTTTTTTTCTTTTTTTTTTTTTCCAAAAATCTCAAGCTAATTTTGCAACCTCACTGTTACACAAAGATTACAGAAAATCCTTGAACTTTATTCGTGACAGCTTAAAAAAATCAAGTGTGATGCCAAGGACATAGCCTTTTCTCGGTTAAAAAGAAATGTAACCATACAATGCTGGCTTTAGGATGTGGTAGAGGTCATGTGTGCTCCTCACAGAATTGTGTTTCTGTATAATATATGCATAGAGAGTTCTTTTGGTTGACTAATTTCTTGCTCATTCAACAGCTGTACAGTGAGGCAAATTTCATGGGTTCTGCCAGCTTTCTGCAGTCTCTTAATATTTTTAGGAGCTATGAAATCTGTTTTATTTTTATCATAATACATATCTAGATGCAGTTTAAATAAGAATATCTGTGCTTTTAAATATATACTGCATTTACTATATATTAACAAGTATAAATTTTTAAATGTACGCTTCCATTTTAATTAGTAACTAATAAAGATTATTTAATTGCTGGTATAAAGAGGCAATAAAAGCAGAAATTACTGGAATACATCCTACAGATAGTTTATAGGGCCAGAAAGGAAGAGTGCATGGGTCTTTTTGGATTTTGTTTCTTTTTAATTTTATTTTGAATGTAGTATATTTATCTGTTTTATAAATACAGAACTGCTGGCATATATATTTAAAAATATTTGCAGTGCTTTGAAAAACAGAGACTGGCAGATGTCTGGATTTGTGAGTTTTAAGCATTTCGGATATGAATTATAGTACATATTATGCAAAAGAGTTTCAAAACCACTAAGGTTTGCAGAAGACAACTGTCAAACAGAGAACGAAATATAACATAAAGAATGTAATTTATTTTCTGTGACATCAGTTAATGATGGGGAGGGCCAGAAAGCACAGAACACTGTATGAAGACATCAGCACTGGGAGTATAGCAGGATGCTTTAGATACAGTTGGCTCTTAATAGCAATAGAATTTTACTCACTGTTTTTTATGTTGTAAATATTTAGGATTTATTTCAAATCAGCTCAGATCTCCAAACACCATTCTAACTGTTCAGGTTGATCAGCTGGAATATTTCCATCTGCAGATTTGTTTAATCTCATTATTTTTCATCAATCAAGTATGAAATAAGTAGACAGAAGAAGATAACTTTCTTAGTTGTGATAGTAGTCTGGAGAGAGAGAGAGAGAGAGGGAATTAGAAAAATTTTCTCCCTTCCCTCCCCTCAGATTTAAACTGTGTGGGATATGCCATTTCCATGCTTTTCATCAAAGTGTGTGAAACAGCAAGCTGTGTTTTGTCTGCAAATTAAGCAAAGTTCTCTTACAAATACGGTAGGGACACCAGAACTGCGTCTTCGTTACAGAGCACGGTCTGCTACTTACTGTCTTCATTTGAGCGTAACACGCCGCCCCTTGACAGGGTGCCCTGTTTGTGCTCTTCCATGGGCTACATATCTTTTCCTCTTTGCTGAGCCCAATCGTGCGCTACCTCGCTGAAACTTCACCTTGACGTTTGCAGCTACCGACTGCTGTGCCTGAACTGTTCTCTGCTGTTGCTGTTACAGGATCCGCTTTCCAGTATATCCCTGCAAAGGTGCTGTGCTTTTAAGGAGGCAGCCTTCTCAGTCTGCTCCAGCAGCGGTGTACCCAGGACATTGTGTTCAGGCTTGCAGTTATTTCACAATTTTAACTTCAGTTATGGCACTTCCGCCTCTGTCTGTGAACCGTATCGCTTGGATCTCTTTGGTACTGCCTCGTAAGTGTTTTGTTGTCTCCCTGTGCTACGAAACCGATCAGAAAAAATACAGCACAACAGGCAGTCCTAAGGCCGCATACAGGTAACTGGCATGGTCAGTCCGACCTCATTTCAGTCTCAGTTTCTCTCAGGAAAAATGTGGGAAATAAAAGGCGAGCAAGACAAATTGCTTTGCCGGTGGCAGCACATCAGGTCTCTGTGTTTCCTTGGTGCTGTCAGTCTCCACATATATACATATATATATATACACACACACACATATATATATATATAATTGCAGACACTTTCCATTTGTTTATGCTGGGAGAGACCCCTTTGAAAGATGAAAATCAGAACTAAGTTGCTGTACTGCTACATGAATTATTCTAATGGTAACAGTCCCTGCTTGCTTGTTGCATGTTCTCAAAACAGTGTTGTATTACAAAGAGACTCCAAGGGACTGAGGTCTGTACCAAAAAGCAATGTGGAACTCCTATGAAATTGAAGGTAAATAAAGAAGGATTTCTTGCAAGACCTGGTGGGAATTTCCTCAACTTACAAATGTGGCAGGTATAGGACATATTTTACCATTTCTGTTATTTTATGTTTCACTGTTTATATATTAAAATTTTCAGAAGCTGTTTATTTGATATGATGAAAGGTGTAACTTAAAAATTGCTGACTGTGTGAGGACAACTTGCACCTTCTATTCTGAGCCTTACCATAATGTGAGGCTTTGACTGAAACTTTTCTGTACTGGCTTGTTAGCTTTCCTTTTTAATGCTGCAAATTGCTATGCAAAGTTATTTTCCCTTCTATTGTGCACTTTCATTTCAGCTTCCTGCACAGACAGCACCTCTGATTAATTACAGAAGATCGTAACGTGGTTAAGTTTGCGCCAAGAAACAGGACTGCTACCACTGGCTTATGACAGCTTACGGCTATGTTTTTGGTGCATAGTGTAGTATGTGTGTGCTTTTAACACTGAGGTGATAACGGAAAGGATGTGGCTTGTGCTCCTCCTTTGAGGAGTAATGGAGGAGCAAGGAGTGGAGCCCAGGCTGTCTGTTGACTAGGAAACCTATTCCACACCAGCCTACAACAGTACTTCTCAACCTGTCGTAGGCAAAGGTATTCTAAAACTTATTGAGAAAGACCACATACTATCTAAAGCCTGTATTGCCACATTTCACTTAGCAATGAATTAAAGTTATTAGTTATATACTGTCAGAATTTCCTAATGAACTCTTGTATGATTCATGAAAGTATGTTTTTAATTTCTAACCAGATATTAAAGCAAATAAGCCTGAATATTTATTTGTGGCAGTGGTGTTTTATCCTTTGTGGTTGCCCACCTGTGTGTGCATAATTTCCCATGTCCCTGGTACAAAAAATTTTGCAGGGCTGATCTTTCACCGGTCTGTAGTAGCCCCTGAACCACAGTTTGAAGATTGTTGGCATGGAATGTACAAATGCTGTCAAACGTAATCTTCATGGTAGTAGCCCTCTGTAAGGAATCACAGATTAACATGGTTTATAACAGTAATTAGATCCTTTGAAGTCAGCTATTTACTGCTGTTATTAAATAGGGAAAAAAATATCAATCTTAAATTCTAAACCTACATGTATCTGGAAATAATGTGATCCCAGCCTTCTGAACAAGATCCTTCTCTGGATATAGACAATATGTAAAAAGAATAACAGATGTTGGTTTGTGTTATGAAACTGTTAAAAAATAGGAAATCACTTAGGGGAAAAAAAAAACAAACAACCAAACAACAAAACAAAACCCAAACATTTCAGTAGCTGTATTTAAAATTTTTTAATTGTTGGCCGACTTACTCTGCAAAGGAGAGAACATGAACTATTATATGAAAACAGGTTTTTCCTCAGTATCATTTTTATGAACTGTAGTTCTACAAAGGATAGCTCACAAAATGCAGGTTCTGGAGTTACATTAGGAAGAAATACAGCCATACGTTGAAATATCAATAATTGCTACTAGAAAAGCAGTGCACAATTTACAATTTTTCTAGGTTTTTTTTGAAAATTATGAAAATAGAAGCTCATCTGGGGACATAAACCCCACATTTTCCCTTTGTAGTGGAATTTCCTGATTTTGCCTAGAAGAAATCTGCAAGTGGAGAGCCAAATGAGGCTGATCAGTAAGGTTTGTGCAGAAATTTGAGAGGGAATCCACAGGAATGGCTCCATCTAGCTGGTCAAAAATGTGAGGTAGAGGACCTAGTGCCATGCTAGAGTGTGAGGATCAGAATGACGGAGATTGTTTTGTTTGCTTTTGTTGTGATAAGTCCTGTTGAGAAAGCTCATTAAGATGGGCAGGCACTGTTATTATAAAGGGCTTGTCGAGAAAAGGCCAACAAGGGAAATCTCACAGGTAGGACTTAGTGTGGACGAACTCAGCCCTCTTGAGAGAATGGTAAGCATGGTGAGAGAAAGGTCACAAAACTACAAATTGTGGTGTTATAATTGTATGCTATAAATCACTATGGAAGAAAACTCCCAAGTTGATCTGGAGTTCATTTAGATCTGTTGGGCTTTGTGCAAGAACAGCTGCAGTCACTTAATATCTATCAGCTAATAAACACTTGCTGAAAAACTGACTATTTTTATGTCTGTACTGATTTAATTTTTAGTATGTGTGTATTTGATGTAACACAACCAAATGTCTCAAAGTCCTAATTCCAAAGTACAGGAGCATTACCAAAGAATTCTCATTAGCTAGAGGAAGATGCATTATCAGGTACCTCAGACTCCTGTAACATATGATTTTGTTGGTATCTCCTCAAATGCTGCTTAAGCCACCACATTTTAAATATGTAACTTAGTTTCTCACACCTTTGGGACATGTGACTGCAGAAATGTAATAAACTGTACTATCTTGAATGTCTTTGTTTTACTGACAGTTTCAGTGTGTGGTCAGATTTTACCCTTGAGTGTCTCCATTGGGTATACTTACAGAAATTATGCTGCTTTGTTTCTTTACAACAAACTTCCTTACTTAATCCTTTTTGCTCAAACCCTCTACATTCCTTTATAGATTGGCAGTTTCAACAGGAAAAGGAAGTTTGCTGAAGAGATCTCATTTCATCATTGTAAGCAGAAGAGACAGGGCATGTACTTAAACAAATATTACATATTCCAATCCTGATTTTCCTGAATAAACCAAGAGCTGTAGCTGTGAAATGTGTTGTTGAGTTTTTTAAACTTAGATCGTATCAGACAATGAATTTTATGCTTCATGACAGTGGGCCCTTTTTTTTCTTTTTCTGAGTGATAAAAGGAAAATTAAAGCTTGATTCCTTTAGTGTTTACAGATTCCAGATAATGCATTATTTATTGTGCCAGCTACATAATAAGTGAACTTTTGTGTCACCTGTTCCATATCTCAGTACAAATACAGGGGAGAAACAACTGTATGTGTAGTCGTGAGAAGTCATGGTTATTTTATTATCCTCTACACTTTCTGTAATGGAAGGTAAAGAGGCAATGATGCTACAACAGAAAAAATGCCTGTGTACGTGTATACGGATGGGTTATTGGGCTGTTTTTCTGTATCAGAATGCTGGAGGCCGAGTGATAATGAAATGGATGGAAATTGAGCTTACATTGTCTTTTATTAATTTGTGGTTGATACGCATTTCAATAACTTACACTGCAGTGATTTAACTGTTTACAAACAACCCCCCTCAAACTAAACCAAACAAACCCTTAACATAAATTTGTAAAGGACAAAAAGTACTTTGTTTTATATTTTTTTTGTCTTTTAGAGTAATAGCTTTGGTTTTATGTCAGTGCGATTTTTAATTGTGAAGATGAATTATGTGATTTGCAAAACTGATGGAACTTCTTTTGGTACAGGTTGGTTCTTTGGTACAGGCACTTCTATCCTGTGCTGCAGACACTCCAAATTCATCCATGTGTCTTGTGATGTTCTCACTGGGGAAAAGACACAAAACTGAGGCTTTTTTTGGAGCTAAGCCTCTGCTTTAAGACAGGCTGACTGCTAGCTGTAGCCTGACTTATTAGCCAGATGCTACTAAAAGCATAAAACAGTTGTGTTTTTCCCACCCTTCCTCAGTAAGGACGTTGATTTGTACCTCTCTCCAAAACATGACTACCAGGTGTTTTTTTCAGATAAATTGTGGGATTAAAATTACCTAACCACCACTAATTTTAATGCTTGGGAAAACTGTACTTTTAGAATACTCTAGTGTCTGAATTTGTGAAAATATTTACTTTATAGCCAGCTATGGTGTGTGGGTTTCAAGGTCTCAGTGTTTTCGAGCTCGCCAGGTGCAGGGCTGAGGAGGAGCAAGACCCGGGCACTTGACCCAAGCTGGCCAACAGGATTATTTCATACAATGAACGTCACATTCAATATAAATTAGAAAGTTTGCTGAGGAGTTGGGGCTCTCCCTTGATTGCAGTGATCCAGAGAACTTCTTGCCCTGGTGCTGGACCCTGAGGCCTTTCCCTTCCTCCCGAAGCCATAGCGCTGGCAGTGTCCGACACTTGCTGTCCACTGCTGGGAGTGCACAGCTTCCGACTGATAGAATTGGCTGAGTATAATCCTTGTATATTTTATATTGGTATTGGGATCAATATTGGTTCTTTAGTGTTATTATTGTTAATTATTTAGTCTTATTCTATTAAATCTATTCATATTTCAGCCCCCGAGTTTCTTTGTTTTCTTCCCAATTTCCCCTTCCTGGGTAGGGAGGGGCATCAGGTAATAGAATAATTGTCTAAATGACAATAAATTGTTGTGGGTTTCTCTAACCACAACACACTACTAACACAATCCTATATATTTCATTTACTTGAGAACCTAAGCTAAGAGCAGGAGAACACTGCCTTCTTACACAGTTGTATACAAGAATTAACAATCAGATCTAACTTTTTTGTCTTTAATTACACCTGTCCTGGCACTGACAGTAACTTGTCATGTCAGCAAAGTTTGGTTCAGCAATAGACTTCAGCTTTCATTTGCATGCTTGCGTCAAGCAGAAGTACCATATTGTACTGATGTAACTGAAACTTAATTGATTCTTACAGATTTGCACTTTATTGATGCATGTCAATACTTTTTCTTTTTTTTCTTCCTCCAGAGAAACTTGGTAATACACCTTTAATCTTAGAGTTGAAGCTGACTGACTTAGTCTGTTAAAGCTAACATAAGGCTATGGGGTTTGTCAGAATACGTGGTTGATGGCTTATCAGCGTAAGAGGCAAAGGCAAGAGACAGGATAAGTAAGAAGTTAGACACCCGGATACATAAACCGCAAGGAAAGAGGAGACAACAGAGAAAATAACAAAGATTATATCTCTCTGGTCACTTATCAATGGGCCACTGAAGGAAACACTTTGAGTGTTGAAGAAGTTCAACCAGAACATTATAGTTAAGGAGGGGGAACAAGATTATTATTGGGTCTCATGGAAAATAACAAATTTTTTTCCAGGATTTTTGAAGCGGTTTATGGGATTATAGAAAACATCAAGGGATATTCTGAGGGGATTGTATGAATGTGTAAAACATTATGGGATACTTAGGAGAAGGGCCAAAGGCAGGTAAAGATAGGGACCGAGGCAGATCAGAGAGGAGCAAACATGGGAAAGCAGAGAGGAGGTGAGATAAAAAGTGCCAGCCAGCTGTGTGTAAGCAACCGCTCAGTACATTTGTGGGGCCCAGCCCTGAGCCTGATTACGGTAGTCTGTTCTGCCTTCTTACTAAGTCTTTCCTACCTAGTTTCTGTGTGACTTTATTCTCTGTTCTGTGTCTGGCAGAGATGTGATTCACTAGCAAACTTGAAGGTAGGCTAGCTGGCAAGTAGGAGGAGGGGAGGGCAGCAGCATCAAAGACTGGACACCTAAGCTGGTGACTGGCTAAGGCATGTAGCATCCAGGCAGGGATGTCTGATGAACTTAGCTCCTGCTAATATTCAATGGATCCATGAATATCATTGTGCTTGTGAGGTGGAAGTGTGTGGCCTGCTAAATAGGCTTTGGTACAAGTATTTGCATTCATCTTGCATTTAAACATATTTGGAAGAATTAATTTCTGTTCAGATATTTATATTCTTGAATACAAATAATAATTTCCTTGAGGATTTTGTGCTTGTAAATACCTTACTTGCAAATGTTTGCTGGGTTTTGTAAAAGAAAAAAGATATGTATGTAGTTGACCAAAACTGATGACAAAATTTTGCCAGCTTTACCAAACGCCAGAGAAAAGACATTTATAATTTATAATGTTTTATATTTCTAAGTACAAAACATGAATATTTTTATTACTTTTAGATAAATGCAAATTCTGAACATCAGTGTGATGATTCTTAATGAATCTTTTAATCAGTTTTACATATACAATACCTTTTGTTCTATCTGACAGGCTTAGATTTAACTCTCTGCTGATTCTTTCCAATGAAATTCCTTTAGAAGTTTCCCTGCATGTATCTGTGGGTTTACTAGGCAGTGTAATAGCTAGTAAATCCCTGGGAACACTGATGTTGAAAATACACGATGGAGGATTGTTGATAACACTTTCTTAGTAGATGTTCATGTTCAGTTTTTGTTTTTTCTTTTGTATTTTAGTCCTAACTTTGCATTTGGTATATGAACTGTAGTATTTGAGACTTATGAATAATATTGCGTCAGAGGTCATGGGTGTTACTCACGAAAAGTCAATTCTGAGCAACTAGGTTTACACGGTGACATCCTGGGGGCAACGAGGTCTGCTCTCAGGGGCTGACTGCAGCAGCATGATGTTGCACCATGTTGCTGAGAAAGAGCAGCGTTGGTCCTAGTCCCTGGGAGAGGCACTTAAGATTGAGCTTTCTGCTTAAGAAATGGTAATGAGAAGAGTTAGATGAGAGGAAATTGGATATCATGTTCCCAGGAGGAAAAAGGGAGTTTGTGTGATATAAACAGTAATGGGAATTTTGCTGACAAGATCAACCTTTTATTTCAAAGTTTTGTTTTGGTTTAGTTTGGTTTTTTCCTGTTGCTGTTTTTATTAAAGAGGCTGAAACTGCTATCAGATCTGGCTTCACCATCCCATTTGCAGTGATCAATGATTTGACAGTAACATATGACTTCTTCCTTTTGTTTTTATGCCACATCATACTGTTGATATGAGTAGATCATTTATGAGTCAGACTTGAAAATTACCTACTTTTCCCATGTGCCAGTTTGTTGCAGATGCCTCCAAAAATACAAAGAAACTGGCCCATATATGAAACTATTATACACACGGTTTTCTTGCAAAAAGTAGATGGGAAGGAATAAAAAGGACTGTGAGCCCTTCTTTTCCCTCCTTCATACCACCATCTGATACCATTTGCACATGGTCATATGATTCTGTAATTAATGGACCTTTGTATCCTGCTGGTGCATATTCCTCTGTATCCTGCTGGTGCTGCCTATGTACTATGGTTGTAACAGCCTCTGTGAATAAATGTGTTACCTCGTTGTTTTGCACCGGGAGGGGAGTGTTCATTATCATCCAAGTGAGAAATGCACTCAGATTCTGTAAAGTATTGTTTAAAATGCCATTTATTAGAGATAACACTATAAAGAGAGGATACTATTGATAATCTTACGTTCCTTCAGATGCTGGGAACCCCAAGCTGTGCAGCATTGAACAGGTTTCCTGTCAGGGTGCAGTATGCCATGTCTGTGGAAGAATTACTATTTTAGTTGCTCAAACTCTTACAGCATATTCTTAGAAAAAAATAACACTTTTCATAATTTCTATTGTCAAATGGAAAAGGACATTCACACGATAACTTCTTGCTGCAGTTTTACGTAAAGGATGCACAGGTCGTGTAATCTCCGGTACCGAGTGAGAGCTGCCTACAGGCTCCTCTGTTACCATGAAAGGCTGAGTTTATCCTCCGGTCGAGCACTGACCTCAACCCCAGGCTGTGTGTGCAGCACAGCACAAGCTTGGGCCGACTTAATTGAAGTGTTATGTGGATCACCAGCTCCTCGGTGCACAACTCTCTTCCGGCCAGGGTCACTGTGTTGGTCAAAAAAAAAATGCTCGGAGTGACCGTGGCTTTCCCTCTAACCTAGGAGCAGTTGTCCTGGGAGGGCATGAAGGCACAACTAATGTAATAAATAACAAAATGAGATTTCTTCACCAGCACCCCGACTAAACAAAGAGAATTAAAGCAGATGAATTATAAGATACTATTGTGATAAGAGCAATGAAGCTGTCTGCAATACTATGACAAACTCTCTATTTTAGCTACTTTTGAAGAATGAGGAGGGAAATCTAAAGTAGTAATGAACTAGACTTGAGATAGTGCCTGCTGATTTCATGTCACAACTTTGAAAGATGTTGGTGCTTGGTGATAGATAAAAGTATTAATGCTTAAAATTCATTGTTGCCATATAGTTGTTGCTCCAGCACTAAATGGTGACTTCTGAACCAGCATAATTCTCAGTACTGTGAGGTCAGTCTGATAGTCATCTGTTTTTTTTTTCTCCTTATTCATTAACTTCTCTGGAGACCCAGCTGCAGTCTGTGCTGTGAGCTGGAGGATCACAGCTTGTTAATTATTACAATTAACAAATCTTTACCAATGATCTGGACAGGGGGAACAAGTGCACCCTCAGTAAGTTTGCAGATGTTGTGCGCTAAGTTGTGCGGGAGTGTTGATCTCCTTGAGCGCAGGAAGGCAGTACAGAAGGATCTGGACAGGCTGGGTCGATGGGCCAAGGCCAATTGTATGAGGTTCAACAAGGCCAAGTGCCAGGTCCTGCACTCGGGTCACAACAACCCCATGCAATGCTGCAGACTTGGGGAAGAGTGGCTGGAAAGCTGCCCAGAGGAAAAGGACCTGGGGGTGTTGGTTGACAGCCAGCTGAATAGGAGCCAGCAGTGTGCCCAGGTGGCCAAGGTCAATAGTATCCTGGCTTAGATCAGAAATGGTATGGCCAGCAGAACTAGGGAAGTGATTGTCCCCCTGTACTCGGTACTGGTGAGGCCGCAGCTCAACTACTGTATTCAGTTTGGGCCTCTCACTACACAAAAGACATTGGGGTGCTGGACCATGTCCAGAGAAGGGCAAGGAAGCTGGTGAGGGGTCGAGAGCACGAGTCTTATGAGGAGAGGATGAGGGAACTGGGATTGTTTAGCCTGGATAAAAGGAGGCTGAGGGGAGACCTTGTCGCTCTCTACAACTCCCTGAAAGGAGGTTGTAGTGAGGTGGGTGTTGGTCTCTTCTCCCAAGTAACAAGCAAATGGATGAGAAGAAATGTCCTCAAGTTGCAATAGGGGAGGTTTAGATTGGATATTAGGAAAAATTTCCTCACTGAAAGGGTTGTCAAGCACTGGAACAGGCTGCCCAGGGAAGTGGTTGAGTCATCATCCCTGGAGGTATTCAAAAGTTTTTTGCATGGAAGGGAAAAGTCAACTCATTGAATGGACTTACGCAAAGCTTAAGATCATTCAGCTTATATGAATGATAAGAAATGTTCAGGCTGAGATACAACCATCATAAGCAAAATATCAATTATAAAATTAAATAGTTATTTTTGAATAGTACTTTTTTTTTTCTTTTGTCTGTTTTTACTTATTGGAAGAGGAGGAAATTAAAATAGACTAGAATTTTATTATTTTTTCCCCCAAACCATGTTTTAAAGTCAGTGACACCACTGTCTAGGTCAAAGCCTGATTCTTACCACTAAAAAATAGGTCTGCAGAAGACAAGATAAGATAATGGAGCTTAAATTTCTAGAAGTATTCAGACTTTTCATGTGAGTATTTAGGAACAATAGAAGGCACGTTATGAAGTTATGCAAAATGTTGCAATGCAGTCCAGTTTTAACCTGTCGTTGTTTAAGCATAATTGATGCTGACAGTTAGGAAAGAATCCTTAATAAAGTTTCACTATTTAGAAGGGTGGAAATTACAAAAAGGCAGCACACCTCTCCATAGTAAATCCAGTATTATAAGACAAAAAACATGTACAATGTTGTTGGAATTGAACCCAGAAAAATTTTTAGTTTGAACATGTTAAGTCTGTAAAAATTTTCATGATAACAGAAAAGGACTCTTCTTAGGAAAGAAATCTTTAAGAACCAATGCTGGTGGACTGTGGTAAATACAAGCTTGATATCATTACAATGCAGTGGAGGAGAATGCAAGGGATAGGCATTCAGCCAACCTCCAGTTTGACAGCACATTTAAAACCTAAAGTCTAGGAACACTTGAGATTTTGAGCAGAAATAAAGGTGATTTCCCCTTGGCAATTTATGTTAGCATACGCTGCTTCAGGTAATGCCACAGTATTTTTAACTGGTCCTATTTTATGGACAGGAGCGGAAACAAAACTTAAAAACTTAAAAAAGACAAAACATTGTTATTCTTGTCCCCTTCTATTCAAGTGTATATCAGGTGTGAATTTAGTACTTGACATAAAATTCAAGCAGGGTCTGAAAGGTGGATTGTATTTCTTCTGTCTCAGTAAGAGACTGGTAGATGGTTCTACTCTGAACTGCCTGCAAGGAGAATTCTCTTCTCCCCTATGTCTTTTTTCAGCTGATTTCTTTTTACTATGAAAAACTAAATATTGCATTTCATGCTGAAGATAAATTGTGGTCATTCTCATCAACTCCAAAAGTAAATTTCATATTTTTTTGCCAGATTTTATACTCCATGTTAATACTGATCCGGGTATTTTTGGGAAGCAAGTACATTCTTGTTTGGAATGGGAACATCATGTGTACAACAAGCAAAAGGTATAAAGCTGTAGCTTCATATACATTATCTGCTCCTCATCTAGGATCTGAAGAGTTGATGGAATAGTGTTTGGAGACACATATAAGGCCTACACTTACAAAACAGTGCAGTGTGCTTGGGTAGGTTTATGTAGTCATGGTGTTACTTCCCCACGCTGAGATTAGAAGGCACGTGTGCTGGTTGCTGCTGGTTGTGGGATGGTGGACTTCCAAAAAATCTGGAAGCTGTAATAATGGGGGTGGGGGTGGGGTGGTTTTGAGGTTTTGGGGGGTTTTTTTGGTTGGTTTTTTTTTTTTTTTGAGAAATTGAGCAAATTTGCCTACTGCTGGCTGATTCAGTTTAGTTTTGATTTTTGTATTTTACAAATGAAAAATCATAATGTACAGCAGGATCTGGAATGCAAGCTATGGCAAAGAAACACTTATCAATGTGCATGCAAAAACTCATTTCTGGAAGAAATTGCTGATGAGATTTATTATGGATGTGTAATATACGGATATGGTTATTCCTAGGAACCTCACAGATTTTTGTCTCCAGGGCAAAATTTGCCTCATGAGATTAAGTAGTAGTACTAGTTGTTGTTATACAAATTTAGTGTTTTTTCTAATAAAACAGGAGTATGCCTATTGAGAAATTTCTGCATGGAATCAGTGCACAGAAACTGCTGAAAGAAGCAATTTATTGAGAGCTCATTTTTTCAGCTTGTTGGCTGGATGGCACATGCATGATACTCTAGGTACAACATGGGTAATTCCAGTGCAGATTTGTTCCCTTCTCCCCATTCACTTTCCCTCTTTTCTTCTTCTCCCTTCCCCTTTCCCCCTTCCTTTGACTGCATGGGCATTTGCTGTAGCACATGACAGCAAAGTCTACAAAGCAGTTGTCTAAACTCACAGACACTGCAGGTGTGAATCTCAACAGATCCTTAGTTGCATAGCAGGTGAGTATAAACAGGATGCACAGAAAACAAGCTATAAGAGCTGTAGAAACACAGCAATTTGCAATATAAAATGAAGGCACGCTGAAATGCACTTCATTTCTCCAGCGGTCATTGTTATACCTTCATTGCTTTGCCCTGAAGGACATCACATACTTTAAGGGAAGATAAACTGCAACAAAAACATTGTTGATTACAGAGTGAAGTAAAAAGAAAGGTGATACTCTGTATCATAAAGATATAATTATACCAAAGACATAATATTGCTAAAAAATTCCAAGCTGATGCTCTGGGATCTGTGGTTCCTAGTTAGGGGTGTGCATGACAAGAAGTAAAGGTCACATCTAGGAGAGTTCCTAAATGGGTAGACAAGTGTCAATTTCTGTCATCTTTTCCGATTTGCAAGAAAATGCTAACAAGCTCTTGCCTCTTTTCACTCTCATAAATTACAGGAGCACCTGAGAGACAGGCTTGCAAGTGTATCTGATACTATACATCTTATAAACCTCTAGGAAGGTGATTTTTTAAAAGTGTGATCATTACACTGTTCTAAGAACTGCAAAACTGTAGTTGCATTGCCTCATACCGGGCTCATAAAAGCATTTAAAAAAAAACTATCTAATCTGACAAGAGCAAAACCAGTCATGTGTGACAACTGGATAGTTGAGTGCATGGGATTTGGCATTAGGTCGAATATCAACAATAAACCTCTAATGCAGAAAGTAGCGTCCTCGTAAGGGTTTCAGCTGCTTCCTGGGTTATAGTACTCTCATGTCTAAAACTATCTTAATCCTCTTTTCTATTTCTTCTAAACAAAGATCTCAATGACCTGAAAAATCTCAGCCTGTGTGCATTCCTGAAAATAGGATAATCACTATTCTTCTAAACCATAGCCTAACGGATTTTCAGTGAGGATGTTGAGTGTGTTTCTTACAGTTTAACCTCAACTGGAATCTTTCCATGTTTGAAACTTATCTGTGTTTTCTGTTTACTTTTGTAGTACAAAGCCAAGGAATTAACTGGAATAGGGATCAAGGAATTCTGAAATTCAAGGAACATCCATAACATAATTTTAATTTTAGGTACCTAGTATCTTCGAAACAGAACGCTATTACCTGGGTTTCAGTGGGTTTCAGCACCTTAAGGGAACCCTTCTTTCCTCTTTGTTCGATAACAGGCGCTGAATCTGGAAATGTTCATTGGCATCTGATCGAAAAATGGGCTTTGTAAGTAGTTTTGGTTTAGTTTCCTGAGAACTGGAGAACAGACTGGGGGACTGGCGAACTGGAGGACAGTCAGAAGGTTAACAGACTGCCTTTCACAGTGGTGAAGAAAGGAGCATTACCGTTTTGCTAGGTAGTTAACATATGTTGCAGTTCTGCAAATTCTGTCAATGATTTTTCCAGCATTCTGGACATATAGTTGTTTACATACTCAGGAAGACTGGAAGGGTTAAGCAGCTGGGAAACAAAGTCAGGTCACTCTTTCATGGTAATATAATTTAAGGAAGAACAGTCTCATCTGTTATGTTTAACTCTAGTTAACAAAGATTACAGCAACCTTCAGTTTCAAGGAATTGAGCTTAGTCTCATGTATTTCAAGGAATTATTAACATTCCTAGTGTTAAAAATATACATAATTCAGTAAAAGAAGCTGGGACACAATTTTATTGAGAAGAGTAGACAGCATAGGGAAAGGCTTTTTCAAAATCTCTAAGATGTTTATCTGGATATACACCTAGAGACCTCTTTACAATGCTAAGAGAAAAGCAGAAAATTTTGGTTTGAAGTTTACATGTTAAAAGTCAGGGTTAGAGTTAAAATAAGTGGAACAGAAGTCTGCTGAGGGAGCAGTTAGGCAGAGTAAAACAGAAGCACTGTTGCTTCCACTTTAATGAGGTGATTGGCCATACACAATGTCTAGGTATCTTGATTTAAAACCTCTGGGGGAGCCTTCAGGTGAACCAGGAGAACTGTTTTAAAGGCATTCAGTGGCTAAGCCTTCATAGTTTAATGGAGAAAAAATATTTTCTCAGTATAGGTTAGTTTGTTTTGCTTCACCATTTCTTTTGCTTTACAGTGTGTATAAGTAAACTAATCATTAGTCTGCAACCATTCAATTACATGGTAAGTAGTTGTACTTAGTAGCTTCTAAGCAGTAAGAATATTGATTGCTCTTATGTGGATTGGGCCTTTTATGTGTAAACAGTGAAACCAAAAGCAAAAAATAAACTTTGCATAAAAAGAGCAAAAATATGCCACTTTCCCCTACGATTTTTTTATTTTTTTATTTTTTTTTAACCCAAGAAATTATATACAGTGCAGAAAGGAGAAAACTGCTATGGATCTGAGCCAAAGACCACTGAGATCAGTAAGAGTATTTCTATTGACCTCAGCTGACTTTCACTGTAACTTAATTGGGCTAATAAATATTTTAAACTTTAGCATTCTTGCAAAAGTGGTCTTAACCTACCTGTTTATTAAACTTCCAATAGAAGCTGTAAATCAGTTTGTGTGAAAAACCAGCACTGGTCCTGTTTTTAAAGAACAGGAGTGTTAGCCAATTCTGTCTCTCCCCTGTCTCTCCCCGTCCTCATGAACCCTTTTTCCTTTGTGCTGAGTATGAGGCAGCTCCTTCTCAGGAGTACCAGAAAAAAATTGTGTCATTGTCATGCTCTGGTATGAAGTTGAGAGTGTGGGTTATTAAACTGAGAAGCTGTAGGAGGAAGATGGGGCAAAAAAACCTGAACAGGTCTGTGAAAGTTCTCTCTCCAGCCTTTTCACTGTTTCGTAGTACCTGGAGAGGATTTCAGACTAAACATAGCTTCATTGACCTTAGAAACCACAGGATGAATTTGTTAAATGTTTTTGACTAGCGTTGAAACTTACTGATACACAATTATGTCCTATTATCTATCTTCTGAAAAAGGAAGCCGAGACCAAAGTTTTACCTGCTCCTGAGGAGGTGAAGAACCTTTTAAAAAAACATTACAAAATCTGGAATCACAAAAAAAGGTGTAATAAGGGCTCTTTAGCACACGCAACTTTGAAAGGAGCTTTGATTCCACCTGTTGGGATTCCAGCTACAAAGGTCTATGTCATTTGGGTGCACAATTAAGTATATATAAAAAAAAAAGCTCAGTCATATGTGTCACTACTTTTTAAGCCTGTAGGATAGTATGCTTTAGGCTGGCTTAATGTGAGCATCTGAAAAGTGTATACCATTATAACATGCTGCTAAAACACTGCACTAGGGAGCAGTGAGTGCAGAAGAGTCTTTCACAATGGCTCTGGTCTCATAGTGATCACTGATTCTCATCTCAAGTAATCTCTTGCATCCAGGGGTCCTGCTGGAAGCACCCTCAAGTAGGACGAGTTTGGGTATCAGAATCCATCAGCTCATCTGCAGAACACGGTACCTTCTCTTTCTCAACAAGAGCTTGAGATGTTGCTTTCCTTTTCATTCTATAATAGCCTCTGATTTCGTGGGACTGCTTCTTGCAGAATACAAATAAATTGCTACTGAAGAGCGCTTGGTTTCAGTCTGGCTTTTCTTTCATTGAAGGCAGTAAGACATTGTCACTAGCTTTAAACAGAATAAATTTATATCTGTTTCATGTTTAGCTCTCCTGAGTATATGCTTCATAGTTGAAGGCTAGGCTGCTTTGTACTAGGTGTATCCAACTGTGCCGTTCTACCAGTACCTCTGGATTATTTTAAATTTGGTTTCTCAGAGTGATGTTGAATTGCTGTCAAACATAATCTGTCAGAGTGACACCCTTGGCACAATGGGTAGGTCTAGTGAAAATACTTTTATATTAACTGAAGAGAGTGCAATTACCTGCAAGTCATTTTGCATAAAAGATAAAAGGAAAGTGTCTCTGACGTGCTTGATTGAGGTTAGCAACCCTTTCAGATCTAATCAAAGGTTGTGGATATTTTCATTCATGACTCTATTTCCTTTGCTTCAAATCAGAAGAGAAACATGTTTAAATGCAGGTAATATGATTAAATTATCTGTGGGTAAAATGTACGTGTCATTGTTCCGTGTTTGGAGACTCCCACTGTGTAAACTCAGTAAAAGTATAGATGCATGTCTAACCTGTGTACCAGTCAGAATGAAAGGAATGAAGATTTGGGGTTTCTCAGGGGGCTGTGGCTGAGTTAAGGCCTTTTCAAGTTGGAGAGAAGAGTGAAATCAGATTAATAATGGTTACAGTTCACCGATACTTGAGTTTAGTATTTAAATATTTATCCCTTTAGAGATGCATCTATTTAACAATATACAGAGGAAATGACCTACTGATTAGCCTGTTATTTGGCCTTTGAAAGTCCGTTCTCTGTTCTGCCTGCATGCAGTCTATAGAAAGTTGTATAAAGCACATTTTCAAACTGTTAAATGAGGTTATTAGTACTGCCACATTTTGGATCACTTTTGCAGGGTCATGTGAGATACTCAAGCCACAAAGCAGAAGAGGTCATTTAAATGGCTAAAATACATAAGACCAGATCATCCTTATTAAAGGGCAGAAACAAACTAGACAACAAACAGATTCGATCCCAATCAGCCTCTAGTTTATGCTTTAACATAGGGAAGGAGTATATTCCTTCAATTTATTTTGTGGAACATACTGCTCCTACGCATCTTTTTTAGCCTGTGGCTATAGCTGGAAAATGTAGCAAAGCTGTTAATTTTATCTTCTCTCTACTCCCTTTCCCCTTGTCCCCCACCGCTCACTTCTTCCAATCAGTGAGACTGCTGCCTTCCTATGATTTAAGCTGGTCTGAGGGGGATTAATTTTCTCTTTACATATTTGCATGCTAAAATAAAGTTTGAAGCACTCCAGTTATAGTTGGTATGTGGAACCCAGTGTGTCAGATTATTATTAAATAAAAAGGCAGTCCAAATACATTAGAAATGTAAAGAAAAGGATAGCACTTGAAGCCATGAGTAAAAATAATGAAACTACCAACTTTATGTTCCACAGATTAACCTAGACTCTGTTCCACAAACCACAGTCAATGAATAGTTCCTGCTCAAATAGGCAGGAATTGTTAATCTTTATGGCAGATAGTTCAGTCCCTGCGTGGAGTTAAACACAACCTCTCCTATTCTGTAAAACTACTTAACTATGCTAATAGCAGCAAGCAGGAGCAAAACTGTTCTAAACTTGAGCATTTCTAGCGGGCATGGTGTGTGTTTGGAACTGGTTGCATGTGGTCAGTGTGGCTGAAATGATCTGTGAGATGGGACACATGTAATTCATTACAGAACTTATATCAAGATATATAAATATATATTTTCCCCGTTTCTACATTTTGTTTTCCTTAATAAGGGGAGTGCAGATTATGGCTGGTAATTCTATGAACATGTTGTATTTACAAAGCTGCTGTTATCAGTGGAGTCAAGCTATCAGCATAGGTAGTCACACAGCAGTTATTCAAAATGTTTGCTCACACATTAACTCATGGGGCAAGAGTTGAGAGACAAACCCCAACTGCATACTCTGAAGCAAAGGGTTGGACTTGGGTGGGCTATGTTGGACCTAAAAACCACCAGTGGCTTCTGGGGTAGGTGTTCATAAAGCCCTGAAGTCAACCCTTTATTTCATAAAATCTATATATAATCCTGTAGTGTTTATATGCATATAGAAGCCACCATCCTCTTGAACATGGTCTGAGCTACACAACCTGTTGTTGGTACTCGGTGTGGTGTGGCCCTGCAGGGATTCAGCAGGTCTTTGGTGTCCTCAGATGACCGGTATGTACAGAATCAACAGGTTTGCTACTCTGCAGAATTTATCAGTCCTTGGGAAACTTTCACGCACTAACTTCTCAGAATGTATTTTTCCTAGGAAGGCTCTTCCATCCAAATATACAGGAACGTATTCACAGGAAACTCACACCAGTGAGGCCTTTTGGTATCACCACTCTGCCCATCTTTATCGAAGTTCATTTTACAGTATTATCAATTTACATGATCACTGCCACTTCATTAGCTCTATAATCATTGCATTTACTTGTAAGCATAAGCTTCTCATGCTACACTGTAACTGTGATTATCACGATTAATAAAGCAATACATACAAATGCAATTAAGCATAATGCAATGTGTAGTAAGAGATGCAGAGTAAAATTTCCCTTTGGGTTCTGTTCCTTAAAAGTACATCCCAGATGTCTCCCCATGAAACGTTGATAATGGTAAGATGTTTGAATGTCTTAGAATCGTTCTGTTAGCCAACATGTTCTCTTTGCTGTACCAATGTGTATAAGATTATATGTACAATAGAGCTCCAGTTCTTTTACACAAGTACATCTTACCTTGTTGTTAGATATCATGGTATCATCATCCTCTAATTTGGCACAGATAAATTACTGGTCGTTACTGGCAATGGTAATACACGATAATGATTATCAAAACATTCTCCTGCAGCGCTCATTGTTCGATGTCGATGACTTGATCTGACTGGAAAAACTGCTTTCAGAATAAGATCTGCTTTAAATGTTTTAAACATTTCCAGATTATTTTGTTCTGAAATACAGGAATCAATACCATTACAAACAAAGAATAATGCCATCTTGGATTTCAAGTGACTTTAAAAAACAGATGGATTTTCACGTAAAACGGCATTTTGCAAGAATTGCATTGCTAGATTCAACGAATTTGGATGTTACAGAATGACCTAGAAATAACATTTTCCTTCAGAGAAACAGACCTGTGTGGTACCAAACCAGATAGGCCCATATTCATCTCCTCTATCCTAAGGCCAGCAGTGGCCTTTTTGGTCACTGGTGGCAAAATTACTTAAGGAACGCTGTAATTTATTGCTGTTTGTGCAACTCCAAATCTGTCACTGCCAAAGTTGGTACTACTGTGCAGGGATCACCACCACTGCTGTAGTCATTTATGAGGCATTTAATTCAGAAGCTTAATTATCCTGTATTCATTACAGTAATATATCTATTCCTATATTAATTGCTTTCAGGAGATGCCCATGTCTTACCTTTGACTGTATAAAGATCTTAGTGTATTTAGTATATAAACAATTTGAAAAAAAAAACCCTAAAACAACATATGGAAGCACCTTCAATCTGTTTACACATGTTCTTTTACAAATTGAGAATAAGATTGTTATTTTTTTTTTCCGCTGTGAGTGCATGATCTACTTGTTTGCTCGTAAGGACTTTTTACTACAGCGTGCTGTATAGCATAAGCGAATTTAAACTCTGATTATAAACAAAATTTTAGCTGGTATCACCCCAGGACAATGCTTTTTTTCATGAGCAGTGCCCTGAGGTAGAATATGTGTTTTATGTGAGTTTGGTCAGTAGTTAATAAAGCTGAAACATTAATGTGTAGGTAGGTCTATCACACTATCACCTGCCAATTATAGCATAATTGAGAAAGTTGTTGCAGTACAGGAACAGTCAAAATAAGTGTGTCTGATGGTGTTTTCTTGACAAAGGAGGAGAAGGCAATACAAGAGAGTCAACTAGTCTTCTCATTTTATGTTGTCATTCAGAAAATCTGTTCAGCATTTTGGAGAAGTAAAACCCTGTGATCTAGGAAGGAACTGTAGGCATATGTCTTCATCTTATACAGTACAAATTGATATTTTTTTTTCCTATCTTCTACCTTGTCATAAAAGAAAGGCTCACTTATGCAGCACCTAGAACTCTAATTTGTTGAACACTTTTTTTCTTTGTGTATTGTATAAGGAACCTCTTAGAAAGGGTCCAGTTGCAATGATGGTAAGCAGCACAGCTGAGCAGAATCAATACTTCCTCCATGTATAACTAAGAAATGTGTAAGAAAATCTGTTCAATCTGTTGATTCAATTAAGAACTAAGAGAAAAAACAGTACACCTAATGTAAATTGTCTCTTAATTATAGCTCATCTGTTTGAGAGATATGGGAATAGTTTTTTAACTCATTGGTCTTTGAAAATTAATTGCAACTACGTTCATTCTTTCTCTTTCATGATTCCTGTCCATCAATATTCACGTGCTTTTGCCTTATTAGATTTTAACTCAATATGTTAACTATTTATTAAAAGTACATGTTTTGTAGTATCAATTCAACTATAGTTTTAATAGGTTATATAGATATGGGTGAACACGATGTTCAGTGTGAACTTTGATAACTGCATTTTGAGAACAACATGCAGTCTAGAAATGAACAATAGCTCTTAAAATTTGTAATCTGTGTACAGACAATTGATAAAAAGAAAAAGTATAATTTGTTGAATGAGTTTTTCATTGCAAATTCTTTAGCAAAGGTCTAATATTTACATTACCTTTTTTTAAAAATAAAAACAAAAACCATTGCTTTGGATTTGAAGCATTGACAATGTAGTGCTGAGGAAGCTTAATAAATTATCGACTGTTTGCATCCAATTGAAATTTGTTCCCAAAGTTTTCTGAAGCTGCAAACACCAGGAAAAACTAAAGAAACAGAATAAGAAACAATATATATTCCAGGTAGATCTTTTAAAAAAGAGAAAATAACATTTTAAATTAATTTTTAAATTTAATCTTCTAATTCTGGAAAAAATTCGTAGAGGAATTCAAGGTACTGTATAACAAATAACACCTTACTAAGACACTTGTCACTCCTTTCCTCCCAAATGGTAATATTGAATAATCTTTCCTTGACCTGCATTATATGCCACATACATTTAAAATTGGTGGGGTTTTGTTGTTTTATTTGTAGGTTTGGTTTTTTTTAAAAAAAAAAAGTAATATAGAAAAATTATTCAGACTTTTCCCACAAATTAATTTCTCATTTTTAAATTGGAGTCATCACTTCAGGATTGCGATTCTCAGTTACTGTCATTCATTCAGAGAAGTCAGTGCTCAAAAACGAGTTTTAGTAAAGCACTTACTTGCAGAGAGAAGGCCCTAACAATTTGATAGAAGATTAAAAGGGAAATTTGTTTCATAATATATAATGAATTACTTTTCAGCCTCTTGTATTAACATAAGCTTAATTATACTTCTTTACTCAATATGAGTAATAGCTAGGTCTATTTTAAGAATCAAATGAGTTTCAACTCAGTGCAAGCCAGTTACTCTTCTTGTTTGTCATATTCACTGAATTGAAACTAAAGCAAGCTGAACTAAATTTTTCCATTTCCAATTTAGAAGTTTTATTGAAAGAAAATAGAATGAAGATTTATGTTTGTACACTACTTGTGAAACTGGGAAGGAAAGTATTTTCTTCTCACATTTTATTTAATTTTAGGATTTAGAAGCTCAGTAAACTGTGGAAAGCTCTAATTTACTCTTTCTCCCTGATGCACTTTAACCGCCCCCCAATTTAGATGTTGTATCTGGTTGTTCTCTCTGTCTTGATCTCTTAGCACCAAGAGAAGGGGTTGGAATCAGATCTGCACTTCACCACCACCGGTCCGTAGTTAATCTAATATTCAGCCATCTCTCTCTGTATGAGGGATTGTGCACGCTCTGAGCTACAAAATGATAGAGTATTTCTTGTATCATATACTTTTGGTTTTGCATCTGAACACACACAATACCTCTATACTTCTTCATTATGGTATATATAGATGTAATGCCAAGCAAGAGTAGGTTCCATATGAAATCTTTTAATCTAATGACCCTAAAATGACTTGTAGTAAACTGGTTAGACCATGACAGTCTGAGATGTAAATTCAGTTCTCTTCAAGGAAATGAGGAAGTTTATCTGATTTGCTAGTAATGAAGACTAACTTTGTTAGTAGTGAACCACTGTTCAGTAAGTGGACAGTGACAGTACTGTTGGTACTGATAGCTTCTACCTGCCACTTTCTTTTACTATTTTTTTTTTCTTTCCTTTTTTGTTTCAAACCTGCTTGAATCACAGAAAAAAGATTAAGGTCTGCTGGAAAAAGCTTCGGCGCTAGAAAGTTGAGTTTTCTCCACCTTCATCATATCTCTCAGAATGACCTTGAAATAAACTGGTTTTAACATAAGCCCACTAAAATCAGTAATTGCACTTGAAAGCTTCCTATATTAAGAATCAGAATCTTTGTGGTTCCCGAACCATGTAAATATTGGAAACACACAATTGCTCAGTATGCTTAGTAATGAAAATATAGTGTACAGTCTTGCTCAGTCTTACTGAGGTCAAATTCATTTCAAGTCACCCAAGACTTAAGACAGTGCTATTTTTAAACTTAGAAAAGCAGGCAAAGTGTGCTAACTCTTTTTTCTGGGATGGCTGTGAGGCTGCCTGACACAATCGCCCTCTCTGTGTGTTGCAATGGTATTGTGTTCCCAGAGATCACAGAATCATAGAATGGTTTGGGTTGGAAGGGACCTTAAGGATCGTCTAGTTCTACCCGCCCCCGCAGTAGGCAAGGGACATCTTCCACTAGACCAGGTTACTTAAAGCCCCATCCAACCTGGCCTTGAACACTTCCAGGGAAGGGGCATCCACTGCTTCTCTGGGAAACCTGTTCCAGTGTTTCAACACTCTCACTGGCAAGAATTTCTTCCTAATATCTAATCTAAATCTACCCTCTTTCAGTTTAAAACCATTACCCCTCGTCCTATCACTACACTCCCTGATAGAGTCCCTTTCCATCTTTTCTGTAGGCCCCTTCTAGGTACCAGAAGGCCGCTATAAGGTCTGCCCCCAGCCTTCTCTTCTCCAGGCTGAACAACCCCAACTCTCTCAGCCTGTCTTCATACAAGAGGTGCTCCAGCCCTCTGATCATCTTCATGGCCCTCCTCTGGACTCACTCCAACAGGTCCGTGTCCATCTTATGTTGGGGGTCCCAGAGCTGGAGAGCAGAGCAGAGGGGAAAGATCACCTTCCTTTACCTGCTGGCCATGCTTCTTTTGATGCAGCCCAGGGTGTAGCTGGTAATGTGAAGATGTAAAAAGATGGATGTAAAAAGAGAATGGGCAGCAAGTGTAATTGTACAAGAACATGTTTGAGTCAACCACAATACTAGTTTTACAAACTGCCTGGATGTTGGCTTCAGGCCTTGTTTTGGCTTACCACCGTCTTCAGTGCCAAAAGAGAGGTAGGAATTGCTGATATATCATACAAGGTCAGGCTGCAATCATATTTGTCTGCTGTCGTTTGTGATTAAGTGAGACAGTGATTTACAGCACACCTATTGCTTTTAGTACACCCACAGGCTGGGTTTGAATATATGACATTCCATATGAGACCGTTTGCTAGATGTTAGAAAGCATCACTAGTAGAAAGACAGTGAGTGATATTTATGCAAATGTCTTGATGGAATTTACTGTGACCTCTTTAAGCTGTAACAGGTGAGAAATCATTGTCTTGAAATTACGTATGTTAAACAATAAGGTCTTATACTGTCTTGTAAGAATTACAGCGCATTTTTGTCTTTCCCTTCTGTCTTAATAGACACAGTGTATCATTTTTACAGGATTAGAAGGAAAAAAAGGGAAAAACAGATATCTGGATAGATGGGCAACAACTTTTTTTATATATACATTTGTTGTAATTTATTTAATTTATTTTTACGAGCACAAGAAACTGGTGTTTTCCATACCTTTTCAATGAAGACTTGTATTATCTTCAGTCAATCATTAACAGTGTTTTCTCTTTCTTATGCTCACTTAATGGAGTGTGTGTGTAGTATGTACAATCTTGTGGTTATTTATAAAATCAGATTGATGTCTGTTTCTGTAGGATCATATAGGGGGGGAAAAACCCACAATTTCACAACATTTAAAGCCACCCTGACTGAAAATAGTATACATAAACTTCACCAGTTCTGTCTCTAGACAGGAAACAGATGCATGCATAACTTATTCTTTGACATCTTTTCATTCCAGTCTTTATCTCTTAAAGTCAGCATGAGCATTGCAGCTTTGTAAAGCACCATATGGGTCACATAATTTGGACAGTCTAGAACCCACAGACAACAGGAGGATTTAAATAAAGAAGTTTGTGGAGAGTGTCTTTATGTTCTGTTATGTAGCTACAGCTAAGACAAGTAAACAGGTATAAATTAAAATAGGGAGTTATAACCATAATATGCTTGATATTTCTGGTTTGATAGTTCTGGTTTTTAATTTGAAAATAAAACATGTATTCCTCTGTATCTGAATAATAAGACATTTTAGGAAAAAATGTATAATATCTATGAAGTCAGTAAGTACAGTGAAGGGATACAGGGATGGATTTTCAATCTTTATTTTACATCTTTGCACACTTATCCTAAACTTACTACTTCAGTCTACTTCATGGTTAAATGAGTAAAAACTTGCATTTACTTCAACCAGTGGGAGCTGGATCAGGACCACTGTTAATTACAAATAGCACTTGATATACTGTAATTAGACCCAAATGTATTAATATAGATATGCAGACATGCAGATAAAGCTATTAGTGCTAGTTTTAGTTTAAATGTGCTGTGGTACCTTAGGGGCACTGTAAAAATTTGCAAAAGAATCAAGAATTATTTTATTCAGGAGCTAAATCTTGAATTAATGTTTAATGAGAAATTTAACCTTGTTCTTCCATGTTACAGAACAGCTCTTAAGACAACTTTCAGTACAGCAGGAAAACAGGGAAAATTTTGTATTTCTCATTCTTTTGAAGAGCTAGGGAGCAGTTCAGTACATGGATTACCACTCTATGTCTTGTAACTGGTATGTCCCATTAAAAATAAAACATTTTTAAAATTCCTTTTCATGAAGCATGAATGAAAATTCATTTTCCTCTTAAAATGGGAGATTTAGGGGGTTTGATGTACGTTAAAAAACCCCACATCTTGAAATACAAGCTTTGAAATTCACTACTACTAGTAAAACATACATTTGTTATATATCCACACACTAAAGGAACGCTGGATTTAGATGACTAAATTAAAAAGTCAGTTTGGCAGTGCTACGCTTCAAAACTCCATTTTTACCTTGCATGCAAATTATGTCCTCATAGGTGTGTCACAAGTGCTCTTTTGTCACAACAAGTACTCAGTTATACTGGTAGTATGGCAACATTTCCCTTTACTCTGCAAAAGCAAATGTGGAGCCGGCATTTTACCCTTATGCTGGCAAAAATTAAAAACAAGTGTTTGTGCACTAGACAGCAACAAACTGAAGACATTGAGGGGACATCTGCAGTCGTTCAGTCTATGGAGTGTGTTTCTGCATTAAAATACTGTCCTGGTTTAATGATGCTGGATTTGCTGTGTATTTGTGCACTGCATATACTGCTTTCTATGTGAGATGATGAAAGCAAAAGAGGAAATGCTAGCCTGGGGTCAAGTTAGTAAATAAGCACTGAGGTACTTAATCTGCAGAAGGACCATGGTTGAAGAAGGTACGTCTGCATGTTCTGATTCCTGATAAAGACAACCTGAACACATACTCATGCTATGTTTGATACTAAAGGGGTAAAAGTAAAAAAAGAAATGCTTCACTGTATGACTTGAGTAGAATTCTTTAAATTGGGATTCACATTTTTGTATACAACCTTTATTCATTTACATCTAAAGTTTAAAGCCCATGATAGATTTTTAATTTTTTTGATACTGAGTTAAAATTGACAATTGATGAAGTCAAGTAACTTTTATAGAAGAGGATGCTTTCCACAGATGACAGTATGATAATTTAACAAAGAATGGGTAGGTTAATCTAGTCCTGATGAAGTCCTCTGTGTGAAATCCTAAATTTATTGAAGAGGTGGCATATAGTTGTATCATGTGTTTCATGCTTTGATTCCCAGAGCGTTACACTGTAAGCATTTCTTGTTATTTCTGGAACCATGAGCTGAAATTCTGCAGTTCTGGTATGTTTCAGATTAGGCTGGAGAAGAGCCATTGGGCTCTTATGTATGTACCTATATTTATGGCAAAAGCAACTTTGGTGATTTTAACATGAAATATCCAATTTAAATTTATCACTGCTTCAGCTTGATGAGTTATCTTCCATCCCGTAAAGTCATGAAGTAGAAGCTACGCTTGTACCCCAGCACCTCAGTGCTAATCTGGACTCTTTCTTCACCTGTTAATGGAAATAGATTTATGTGTGCACCAGCCATGTGGCCAATGCCAGCACTGGGTTGGGGAAAAAAGAAAAGATGTTGCTAGGTATAATAATGTTTTTAATTATTCTGAAAAGATATACCAAAAACTTGCCTGACTTTGCCCTGAAGTCAACCCACCCTGAACTAGTGAAGGTTAGTGTCTATGCACTTAAATTTATGTGACAGGTGCATGTATTCTTTTACTTTAGAGGAATATGAGACAATTTTTACTCAAATATTTGAAAAGTAAACACATTTTTTTTTTACTGTTAAGGATGTCTATAAGTTCCTAAACCAATATTCAGATCAATATTTGTATTTTTGCTCCTCAGATACTCTGGAATACTAGAATTGGAGTGCAGCCTAATTCTGAGTATTTTTAATGAGATTTATAAAACATACTTTTTTTTTTTTCCTAATTTTCTTTGTATTTTCAGTCTTACCACCCAAAATTACACTTACTTGAAACTTCTGCATAGGAAAAAATAATATTCAGTGTTTGCAGTCTTGAGTACTAGCTCAAGCGACATTGTCTTATTTTGCAGAATTGGATCTAAATGTTAGGTGTTTTCTCTGTAACTACAGTAGGTTACCAGTTAGATGTGCACCTTGCCTAGGCACTGTTTCTTTGCTCATGTGTCAGTGCCTCTTTTTATAGGTTTTGCTCTGCTTTTTTGTCTGCAATTCAGGAATGAATTTCTGTCCAAGTAGCTCAGCATGTATTTAAATGTCTTCATAACTGACACTGCAATGTGCTCTGTTTGCACAAACATGTTCTGTATAATGGTAACATATGTTGTGTGAATTTTACTTCAATTATAAAAATCTTGCAAGTTCTGTTTGCTTTGCCACATATCTGTTGGAGGTTTTGGCTTTGGATAAGTATCTAAATTTCAATTCTGTAACTTCTTGTTTGTCAGAATGATCTCTTAAAGATCTTGAAACTCAGGCTCTGCTTTAGTTGTGTGTTAACATATTCAGAAAGTCCCAGAGTGTGCAGTACTTCTCACATCTCCAAGTCTATCTTGTTTCTAGAAATCAAGTAGAAAAAATGCGTTACAGCCTTCCAGTTCAGTCACTGTTTAGTAATAAGTGAAATCATTCAAAAAATGTAAAGCAATTTCCACGAAGAATAACATTCTTAAATGAATCTCATTACTGACTTGTCAGCTTGTTTTGCTGTAGGCATCAATCTTCAGGGTGCTTCAGAGTGTCCTGGAGAAAGAGAGCAGAGAATGCTTTCCTTTTATTTTCACTGGCAGGTTATTCTAAATAGAAATAGCGATATTTGTTGAAGATGGGTGAAGAGAAGCTAAATAGCTGGGCTAAGAAGACCTGAACCGTGGGGTAGACACAGTACATAGACATTGAAAATTTGGGGCTCGGTTTCAATTTAAGAACTCATGAACCAAAGCATGTCTCAGTTTACAACGTAGCTGAGTAACAAAGGAGATCTAGAATGCAACCACACAACTGAAGTGATCAATAATGGCAATTAACAACAAGTGTTTTATGGCAATTTGAAATGTTGCTTCACTTTCTGGAAGTGAAATGAAATTGATCTTCTACTGCCTTTTACTTCACCTTGCCTAGTTTTAACTTTTCTTGTAAATGATTCACAGCAAGAGAGAATTGTCTCTAAGCTAACTTCTCCTCCCAATAGTTTTATTGCCTTATTTATTTTAGTGCTTCAGCTGCTTTTATAGACTGCCTCTTCTTTTCTACTCCCTTTGGTCCTCTTTATTCATCCAAAGATATCCGCGATGCTTCTTTTTGGTCCCCACGTGCAATCTCATGGTTCGAATTTTTTGTGTTCACTACGCCTGCAATTAAATGTGCTGTTCTTGAACCTTGTATCTTATTTCAAATCTCGACAATTGTCATGTCTGGATTAGCCACAGGCTGCAGAATAAAAGGTAATAAACGGAAAAGGATAGTGACTGGGACTAATTCATACCATCAAGGAGCATAGTCAAGGACTTTACAGCACAAATGCCTGGCAATATTTGAAACTTGACACTTCAGACTATGAACCGTTCAGCTGGTCTCAATGCCAAGAACAGTGAAGGAAATAGTCTTTCAGACAGACACAAGGCATGCTGGGCAGGTCTCCTTGGCCCAAAGGGAGACCAGGAAAGGAGGCTGCAGGGCAAAAGAAAGGAGACAGTTGTTCACACAGTTAATTGGTGCCATAGTTTTTATTGTTTGTTGTGCTGTAAACCCAGGTGTTTTTTAGGTTTTTTATAGAAGAATCTCATAGCACACTTCTGATAGTATATAGGTCTAATGGGGAGGCTGGATGCAGAAGAGCTGCTGGTTTTCAGTGCAGCAGTTAAGAACTGTACCTGACAGAATTGCCTTTCAGTTTTGCCAACTCAATGAAGGGAATCTGGGGTATGTCTCTGAGATTTGTTGCATTTGGTGCATTTATAAGAGCTTAGCTGTCCACCGGATATACCTGTAATTTGCTCCAGAAACAGTTTCTCATTATCTTCATTGTGGATTTCATGCCATGTCAATTGTAGCTGACAAAGTCACAGATTACCAAGATGAACTGCTGATACCCCGTGGACTCAGGTTTTCTTGATGGGGAATATTTTCAGATTTGAGAGCAGCAGGGATCACTGTGAAATGCAGACTCTTTCTTCAGAGACCTGCCCACCATATCATCTGTAATTGCAAGAGTATTTCCAGCTCTCTCTGCTTCTGCATACTAAAGACATCTCCCCTCATTGTGTAAGATGATCCAAAATTAGCTCTCTGTGTGTGTGAAAGAAAGAAAGAATAGGATATGCTTTGGCTTTTTCCAATGTAACTGTACTTTTCTTGGAGCTCTTCAGTAAAAATATACAAGCATGGAGGTAGGGAAGGTGCAGTGTTTAGCAATACAGCATGAATTTTGTTCTACCTTTAATTTGTAAGACTAAAATATTTTTTTAATGTATTTTGGCAGGTCATTTAAATTTTTGTTTAGTCTTCTGTACAGAGGCATTAACTGTACACTGAATAATCTAACAATTACAGTAATATGGAAAGTTGTGGGATATGGATATATACCATTCATAGTTAAATTTTCTGAATTTCCTGACTAAGTTTATTATATTTACCCATACTTGGCTGCTTCTTACATATTCTAGAATAATAAAAAAAAGAAGTCTTTTTTGAAAACAAGATACTGAATATGGAAAAATGACCAAAATCCTGCAACATTTTACCTTAGTTATGCCAGTTATAACTCTAATATAAGAGAGAGGAAAATACATGTTTGAACGGTTAATGAATTGTGCATGTTTATATCTTTGTTGCTTTTCTTTTTGGTAAAGGCATATTTATACAAGATCAACTCTTGTATATATAGTAGGTTTAATAGGAAAGTAGGTTTATTTGATTTGGCAAGTTGTGCTGTGTTCTTTCCTGTCATTTTTTATGTTATTTTATTTTTTTTTTTACTAATGATTCATCCACAGTGTATGAGGTCAAGATGATTGCAGAGATTTGTGATGTTGGCAAAAATGGAATGGTCTTTAGTCAGTCCTTGAAATGCTTTATTTGGTGTTGGTTGATGTTCCTCAAAACTCTGTGGTTACTAGTATATTATCAAACTTTAAGTGTTATTCAAAAAGTTTTTATAAGAATTAAGACCTCAGTGCTCAATTTTTGAGTTTGAAAATTTTTTTGTGGTAATTTAATATCAATATAGTGCAGTCTCTGATAGGCTTCTCTTCAAACTATATTATCAGCAGACATCTATGTTATTTTTTCTCTAGATTTTTTTCTCTTTTCGTTTCACTAAATTAACATTTTTTTTTATTTTTTCCTCTATACATGTTCAAAATACAACTAAAATTTTGATTACATTTAGTTTTTATGACCACTAATTGCCTCTTTTATCTGTGACCGGGACTCACTATTCTCCCTTCTGTACCAATGTTTTGCCTAAGCTTTAAATCTTTAAATATATATTTTTTAAATCAAGTCAGGTTTTATAGTGTTAAATCGAGAAAGTGACCTGATAATTCAAGTCCTCATCCATTCTGTGCTTTTCTAGGGGAAAATCGGGATAATCTTGCTCATTTTGAATCTTTGAAATATCAATTTACATTCAAGACTAAATTGTCATTCTGATGACATTATTCCGCTCTCCCTTTAATCCAGTGATGATGCCATGAGACACTCCTATTCTCTAACCTCTCCTGGTGTTTTATTCCTTTTTTCTCTTTCTCTTGAACCAATCTAAGCTTTCACATGACTGCTCGGTGAACTAAATTGGGATTGACTGTTGGGATTTAAGACACACTTTTTTTTTCTTAGTTGATTAGGGAGATTAGAGAAAAGGTTGCCATGTTAATTTTAGACCAAGTTTTGCCTAAAACCTGACTAGTCTAGTTTATTGTTTTTATCACACCTACTTACATCAGCTTAAATGAGGGAGCACTACAGGGGTAGAAAAGTTCAGACCAAGACAGGAGGAGGGAAGGGCAGCTCTACTGATTAACATCAGTTTAAACTGATTGAATCCTTATAATGAAATATATTGCAATGAATTAGTTTCAGGATATTACATATCAAAGGATTCCAAAACTGTCACATAAAGGTGTTATCTGCTTCCTGTCATAAAATGTAGTAAGGCAGAGGAAAAAATGCCACCATGTAATTTGTTAAACCAATTAGTAATATAGTAATAGATAACACTTCAGGAGTTGATTATAATTTTAATGTCCAATCTCCTTGTTCTGAAGAGATTTTAATCCAAATGCCAATGTTGGTATTCAGTAGCTTACTGTAAGGTGAAATGATGGCTACTTGAAAGAGAAACATAGAATATGCAGTGCCCTCACAGCACCTACATAATAAGAAATTGCACAGTGTGGACAGACCTTTTAGTATCCAGTTTAGCAACAGGCACATCATCTAAACTTAGACTTTATTTGATGTCACATTAGTATGACAGCTGAAGAGGCCACAGCCAGTAAATAGAAAATTTCATCTCAGAACAGTTTTATAAAAATTCAGTATATATTGTCAGCTGAGCTGTGTGAAGCACTCCAGGAAAGAAAGAATGAAAAAGGTGGCTTTGAGGAGGGAGAGGGTCAACAGGGTGTTGGATGGTGGATGAGAGTTTCATATATTGGGAAGAAATTAATCATTATAAAAATAGGGGCTTTAGCTGTTGCAGTGTTTCTTTCATTAAGGAATGAGAATTATTTTCTAAATGGCTTCTTATACTAATTTCTGGAAAAGAATCACGGAATCATGGAATCATGGAATCACAGAATTTTCAGAGTTGGAAGGGACCTCTAGAGATCATCTAGTCCAACTCCCCTGCTGACGCAGGAATGCCTACAGCACATTACTCAGGACTGCAGCCAGACAGGTCTTCAAAATCTCCAGAGAAGGGGACTCCACAACCTCCCTGGGCAGCCCGTTCCAGTGCTCTGTCACCCTCACCATAAAGAAGTTTTTTCTTGTGTTTGAATGGAACTTCCGATGTTCCAACTTCTGTCCATTGCCCCTCGTCCTGTCACTGGGAACCACTGAAAAGAGTCTGAAAACTAGAGTCTAGAAAATGAAGAAGAAGAGTCTAGAAGAAGAGTCTAGAAAACTAAGAAATGTACTAGAGGCACCCACACTGTTGGTCTAACTCTATGAAAGTGAAATTGTTAACGCTGGGAAGCGATGGCTTACCTGTGAACATCCTGCATTTGGGAAGTTTTCTGATGTGACTTCAATTCAGTTGCCCTTCTGTCTCAGACCTGAACCTCTCACTAGCAGCATTTGTTGGGAGTGCCACATGTGAAAGATGGTCTCCTCAGGTACATAAACACTTTGCAGGGAATAAATTGAAGGCATGGAGTGTTTCCTGTTGTGATATAATATCTAGGAAATGAAGCCAGCATGTACACTAAAACCTATCCCCTATATGTGTGTAGGTTAATAAATAGCTTTTGCTTTACTTATCCTTTTTTGTTTTGGACCCTGTTACTGAGGCACAGGCACTCAGATACTGAGGAGGAATTAGGCATTGTAGGATTGAAAGGGTTAACAGGATTGAAGTACTGAAGGGTCCAGGTCATGTCCGAAGGGAGGAGACTTGTGTGTCTGGAACAGGAGTAAAAACAAGATTAGAAGGAAATAAACGAGTGAGCGCATGACCTTTGTTTGTGAAAGAGGGAACTGCAAGGTTGTAAAAGATAGCCAATTGTATCAGCTACAGGGACGCATGAAGGACGTGTGAACAGGACACATAAACCAATAAAAGATCACTTAGTGGCGTGTGTATAAACAAGTAGAAAGTGTATAAGCAGTGTAATATTTCAATAAAGGGCCTTCGATTTACCCTCTATCGGAGTCCGTGCATCAATCCGCTACAAGATACCCCATATTTTAGAGTTTGTGCTGATGTAGAGAGGAGAACAGCACAATTTCCTGAGGACTGCTAGAAGATCTCAGGCCTTGTTGATGAGCAGCTTACAACACCAGCAATCAATAGGCTCCTCTATGGCTTCATACCAGAAAGGCCAAAGAGGTTGTCCATCCTTAGGGCCATAATGGAAAGCAGAAGCCGAGGCAGTCTGAAAGGAACACTGTGTGATGACATTTGGTGCCAGCCAGCATTCTCCCTAGGCTTTGAAATAAAACCTGCCACGAAGATTAGACCAGATGAAGACCTCTGGGGACCTTCCATGTGCTGATGAACCTGATGCCTCAGCAGTCGTGAAGCAGCTGCAGATCTATATAAGGAAAGAGCAGTTAGTATATGTGCATGCTTACAGTGTGAGCATGGTCTTCCAGATGGCTCTTCAGGTGTTAGGGAGGATGTGTTAGCATTTTTGTATGTGAAGAAGGTGTAATATATGTTTTCTGAAGTATCGTAGAATAAAGTGTATCAGAATTGATGCCATATTAAAATTTATTTTGCCTAATTTTAAGTGGAGCTGAGTGATGGCAGTCCCCAGTGAAGTTTCTGACATCAGGACATTATCAGTACTGTGGGAAAACCTTTTGATAGCCACATTTTAGTCTTTTAATTTTTTTGCTTATACTCTCTATGCTGATAGGCTTGTCTCCTTGCTACATGAAGGGGCTGTTTTCCATGTATGTAGCCACGAATTTTTCATTTGCAAAGTAAGGCAAAGAATGGACATTGAAACCTTAGCAATTAAGAGGGAAAGAAATTTAGAAATTACAAGGAAAGTGTGCTTGTGAAAATAAAATTTAAAAAATCCAGTTAGAAATATACTTGACCTGAAACTCCTGAAAACAATTGTCACGACCACGATGACAAGGAATGAGGAAAAGCAAGAGCTCTTTTTACTTTAGGTGTAGTTCAAATGACACTCTGTATTGTTAAGTGATCATTTGATAAAAGTTACTTAGTTGTACATTTGTGATTTTACCTAAAGGGTTTCTTTTTTGAATTCATACATTGTTTTATCATATACTTTTATGAAGATAGCAGTGGCTAACAGAAGAGGAGTTCCTTTTGTTTCCTTTTAAACCTGAGTCCTCAGAGGCAGAAAAGGACTCTGGACTTTTCCCCTATCAACACTAGTCAACAGACACCAGTTTTTTTATTTTGTGAAAAACAAGGTAACCAGTTTCCTCTCCAGGGCAACAGGGAGAAGGTGAGTTGGAAAATAATAGTGAGGTTTCTTCTCTTTATGTCTTACATAACTTTAGTGTAGGATCACTCATGTTGTTTTCTGCTCTATGAGTTGCTTGTCAATAATATTTTAAATGTCATTTTAGTTTACTGAGTCTTGACATCTGATCAATACTACTTTTGGTTTACCTAATCAGATTTGCATATTGTAACTTAAATAATATATGGATAGGCATTTAAAGAGGGAACACTTCTCCATTTTCTTCTTAGAGGATTGTGTGTGTACATATATAGTACAGAAAACAGGACTGTACACTGCCAAAAATAATATCACAAATATTGTTTTGTCTAAAGAGGGCTAGATTACCTAAGGGTACAAGACTTTTTTTGCAGTTATTAATATTTTATGGTATCTTAATAGAAAGTAAATACAGTTTCCTATTAAAAGTATTTAATAGTATAACTGTAACGGTGTGGAAAAGTACTGGGATTTTGTTGGTTTGGTTTTTTTGGTTTTTTGGGGGGGCGTATAGAAAAATGTGTTGCATAGTGTACTATGTGATCCCTGCAGCTACAGCATTCTGTTTTGGCAGGATCATAGCACTGAAATCAGTGTTAAGAATCCCATTGAAATGAAAGAAAGTAGACCTTACTGAGGAACTCGGTTTTCAACCCATACTGCCAAAGCGAAGCTTTTTCATCTTTTCATCTGAACCATTACAATATATTAGCACTTTTCTTTTTTTTTCTTTTTCATATGCCATTGTAATGACTCGTTTTTTCTAATTTTCTACTGAATGAATGACAATTATTTTTGGTGCTACAAAGAACTTGTAAGCAACTATAAAGTTTAAAGTAAATGGTTGCAGTTAACATTGTAGGGATAATAATTGTATTTATAATATAGAACAAACTTGAAATTTTCTTGAAAAAAAATATTGTTTTTCTTAACACTAAGTGCATATGTATGTTGGTAAATTTATTTAAAATGCCTTTATTTTTTGAACAATTGGCAATTCCTCAGTCAGCAAACACTATACTGTATGTTAAAATGTAGAGGGCAACCAGTTGTTGTTCTCTCAAATCTCAGGCACAAAACTATTTTTGTTGCATGGTAAATCAAAGAAAATATCATTCCTTTTCCAACAGGAAGAACTTTGTAAGCTTTAACAGTCCTTAGCAATTTAGGTTATTTTAGTTTGTAATCTATATGGGTGAATTGCATAAGAAATTTATTCATGAGGGACTCAAGCCACTTGCCTACTCAGATTAATCAATTTCTCACGGCCTGTTGGTATTAGCATTAATGTGAGCATTATGTGAGCAAGGGTTGTTCAGTCAGGCTCTCATTACTTTGGTTTCCTCCTTGCAAAATGAGCGCTGTGTGTTGTTTCTCCGCATCAGGAAGCACTTATAGAAACTTAGTGGCCTATGACATCCCCAGAAAATACTATCTTTGAATTCTTGAGTAAATACTTTTTGTAGGTGCCTGTGTATTTTGACCACCATGAAGTGAGAGCCGCTGCTTTTTTCAGCTCTTCATTTCAGCAACTATTACCTGCTTGTTTCCAGTGAAGTGAAATGTTGTGTTATTTTCAGTAAGTTCCACCCTAACTGTCCTCCAACCTGAGTTAGTCTATTTTTACCATTATGTTCTCATGGAAAAAAAGGGTCTGCGGATGCTACAAGAAATTACCATGACCACTGATCTTCACAAATAATAAATAGACTATAAATAATAAACAGACTTTTCATCACTCTTCCAGTCATATTGGAAATTATTTTTAATGAAGGATGAAGATGGCAGGTAGCAAATTCAGAAAGTTATTTGAAACACTGCCAAAACCCAGGCAGGTTTAGTATCTCAAAGTAAATATGTCTATAGTACTTACGCAAACAGGAAGTGGGCTTTATCAGTAGCATATAGTTTTCACAATGTTTTAATAGTTAGCATATTTCTGACACAATTGTGCCAAGAGAGTGCCTGGGAATGGCCAAGGCACAACATGGGCCAGAGACCATTCCCAGCTGCCAGTCTGAACAAGGTCACTCTAACGTGGGAGAGGGGGAGACTCCAGCTTTATGGATATGAGCAAGTCTGTTTCATGGGCCTTCGTCCATTTTGTGTATTGAGATAAAGCCTCAGTGCCTCTCAAAAACCATGGCAGTATTTTGCTGACAATGTGCTGCTATCGTCCTTACATCAGCTGTGAATGAAAACAGCTTGCAGGTGTATGGGAATAAACTACAGGGTTGTACCCTGGTTTGAGGTAAAACAGGACCAATTTTGTTCAGTGACTTTGCTTTTTAGCTAGGCCTCTTCTAACTGCTGAAATTAAGCACATATTGTGCAAAAAAACTGTTCACTTTCAGAGTGATAAGACCGATGTCTATAGTTGATGCCAAGGAATGGGATGCAGAGAGGCTCCTGCTTATACTTATTGCTATAACACCCAAGGGCAGCCAACTGTGTTATTTGCCCCGTTGGAGGGTCGGAATCGGAAAAGCGTAGAGAGGTCACATCTGTGGGGAGGAGTGGACAGGACAGGTGACCCAAAACTGACCCACAGGGTATTCCATCCCATCTGCCTCATGTTCAGTATAAAAGCTGAGGGATCAAAGTGTCAGCCTTTTTTCTTCAATGGCCAGCATCCAAGGAGGACTCTGTCTCTGCATCTGCCTTTGATCCTGATCCTGAATCCAGATCCAGAATCCAGTTCCCGTCTGTCACTGAGTCCAGTCTGAGACTTCCCCAGTGCCTGCTGGTGACGTGATTATCATCTTGGGAGCCTGATAAGGTTTTGTCTATATTTCATTATTTTATTTGTTCTTATTTTATTATTAATATTTCATTAAATTAGTTTAGTTCCTTCTAAGCTCTTAAATCTCTTTTTCTCTCTCTCCTGCCTCCCTTCGAAGCAGAGCAGGAGAGAGAGCATCTGTCATTCCACCTAATTGGGCCAATCCGGCCCAAACCATGACAGGTTGTTTATTTTTTAAGCATACTAGGAAAGAACTGCTTGAACTTGATTTTGTTTATTGTAAAAGGCTGATCTGTTGGTCAGGAGTTGCTGGTCCATTCAGATTCTCTGATCAACTTCCTTGGCTGTGCTGGGTAAAGCCAGGGCAGGGCTAAACTGAGCCATGACCTTCCTGAGAAGGTGATGCTTCTTTAGTGGAAGAAAAAATCAAGGTTTGTTTTCTTCATTCTCTGGGCAAGCAGCATGGCACAGCTTGTGTCTCTACAACTCTAGTCTTACCCCTCTGAGGACAAGGTGGCAGTTTATCCACCTGCCTATTGGAAAGAGCTGCTGCTGAGCACTCGCACAAACTACGCACAGTCAATGTCAAGGAGGGACCTAATGGGCATGAATTAAAAATATGCTGAGAGGGGTGCCAGGGATCAAACAGTGTGGGCAGTTGTGTAGCATCGCCCAGCCCTGTGTACTGGCCCGATTTAGTTCACTGGTGCAGACATAATCACATAGTACATCTCTAAAGCAGGATTTCCTGGTAACTAGATCAACTCAATTTCCATTCTTTTTTTACAGAAATATACAGTGTTCACAACACGAAGAGAGAAAGAAAACAGAGAGAGGGAGAAAGAGAAAACCAATCCCCTGGATCTTTTCTGTAATAAGCTGGTATTACATTTAGGAATCATTATTAATGCTCTGTCTCTATAAACTTACAGCAAGAGGAGCACTTACTCTCTCATATGTTACTATTTAGTCAGTCTGTCAAACACTAATTTAGCTATACAATGAAAAATATTCTCGTAGAACAGTGCTTTTGTTTTCGAATAATACCAACCCTCATCATGTTTTCAGCTATTCGCCCCCCTCTGTTTAATCTCAGATTCCTGAGATTCCTTTCTTTTGCCATCAAGAGCTTTTCATAGGGAAAATTTTTCTAGGTATCATATTAAAAGGCAAAAGAAACAAAATTACTGGATTGTTCAGAAACTGGGGGGGGGGGGTTGGGGTTTTGTGTGTGTGTGTGTGTGCGCATTTGGGTTTTTTGTTTGTTTGTTTGTTTTTTATAAGGAGGCCAGATCTATACTTTTTTAGGATACAATTCTTGGTGATTTCTAAAAACTGAAACTTTTGTGTGTATGTGGAAATAGGTAGATTCAGGTCATGTAAAACATATATAAAGAGAATATATTTTGTAACTTAGATCATGCACATTTATTGGCTACTGAAAGTCTTTGTATTACAGTTTTAGTAACTATGACCAAGAACTGTAAATAAAACAAATGGTGTTAGATTTTTAAGAAGGGACTTCTGTACTTGCTCAGGGAGTGTCTTTGCTAGTAAGATATACTGATACTGCTTTCTGGTACAAATTTGAGTCTGAAACATTTTAAAAGAAACAAGTTTGATAGACAAATATTCACTGCATTCAACATTTGCCTCATTTGTCCTTGAGCAAGTGCTGCAGGTGTTTATTGCTGTTCCTTTCTAGTTGAGATGAATATTGATTATATATTGATATAAAATTACGAAAAATTTTCTGCAACATGCAACTAAATAATCTGTTAATAAATATTAATCACGAGCTTGCTTTGTTGTTATTCATAATTAGCAGTTTTAGCAGAAACATTGCACTACCATATTGAAATAAAAGCAACACAAGTGACCAAATGTTGGGTTGTTCCAAATAACTTAATCCTGCAACAAGATATATTTCATGTAACAGTGATGTCATGCTTATATACCACCCCTTTTGAAGTTTTTTTTTAAGTTCATTTTGTGTTGTAAGGGCAGGCCAAGTGAAGAGAAGAATGCTATTGACAGATGTCCCCAAGAAAATGTACCTGTCATGTTACCTATCTAGGTACCTGTGCAGTCTGTGTAGCATTGTGGATTAATTGTCTGGAGACAATTCATTGCTGGACAAAGAACAGAATGGATTCTGGTATACAGATACTATGAAATGTGAATAACATCTTGGGGATATATGGCAAAAATGAAAATAGAATTTGTAGAGGGGTTGTAAGCCAGTTGGGGTTCTTTAGTTTGTTCTCATGCAAGAATGTCAAGCTGAAGACAAAAAAATGAAAGAAACTAGAAAATCTGTAGTACAGAGCAGTGTAATATCTTTTTCAAGATTGTATAGTTCTCCAGGTATGATATTCCAGTCCTCTGACAGTAACTCCTAAATATGTAATTTGCACTTTTCATTAAAACAGTCCTGCATTTGGAGATAAGGTTAATGAAAAATACAATAGAAGTCCTTGAGGTGCTCTAGTAGGAATTTTTGTCTAACCCTAATTTTCACCACTAACCCATTATTCTTTTCGTTTACCGGTTCCTTACTCATTTTAAAATTCTTGCACTAATTCACATATTCTCCCATTTAAGTAACAATTTCTAATGCCATATTGTATCATGTAAATCCCCGAAATCTACATAGGTGAGACAAACTGTATTTTTTCCACTTAAAAAATAAATTTTCTTATCAAAGATAAAATAACACAATCTACTTTTAATGTTTAAACATACTATTTATTTCAGAATTCAAGAATGGAAATAGGAAAGCCTTGATAATTTTAGTATTCTTTTCATCACAAAAATGGTAGTTCCTGCTAATTCCTGTTACTCACGTTGCCGTGTTGTCCGCTTCATTAATTGCATTCAAACAGACAAGGTGCAATCTAGTTTTGGGGACACAGAGAAGGTTTTTAATTTCTACTCTGCTGTCAGTATTGATGAACCTCAAGTTTTTTCTCTGGACCTTTGTAGATGAAGAACATTTGTTTTTGTTTTAGTTGCAAAATTTATCTCTGTTTTTGATAATGCTTATATTAGACCTATGTTTTCTGGTCCCGGAAATGCATTTTTTCAGATTGATTATGCAATTAAGCTTTAATTAATTTAGTGTCTTTCTCCACAAGTCCATAGTCATTGCTTGAGACGTAAGGATGTTTGACTTAGAGACTGAGTCTATGTCTGTCACAACATTAGGCCCTTCAAACTCTCAGGACAGTTGTGGAATTATTTTCCATAATCAGGTCTTCTTTAGTCTCCTCATCAAAACAATTAAGAAATAATTTCCTATCAATTCAGTGACTTCCAGGTAAATAAAATGTTTGCTGACGTTTTCTGAGACAAAGGAGCTTTGTCGTAATTGTTACCATTTAGGCAGCGATGTACATCAGGAAATGACATTTCTTGGGAAAGGTTAATAATCACTTTCTAGAAAAATTTCAAATACATGCGTTGACTTTCAGTGTAAATGTGAAGACCTACAGTTAAGTCTAAAGCTATCCTAGTGAGCTAATTAGTGGTGGGCCCGGTGCTTGGGCCCTACTTGATTGATCTAATCATATCTGGTATGTAGGCTCAATCAGGTTCAATTCCATTCCTAAATAATTTTCATCAAGTATCTACTGAAGAAGAATGTATGCATTGGAAATGTAGGCAGCTTCTGCTCCAACTTTTGCCATTTTCTCCATTTTTAGAGACAGTTTTTTGTCTCCCTCAGTATTTTTCCTCTGTTCTTATAAGTCTTTTAAAAACAAACAAACAAAAAAATCAACCCAGATATTCCAGCAAGCTTCCAGAGCACTCTTGCTTTGTCTTGTTCTGATTGTTGAGCTGTCTAATGCTCTCCATCACATGATTTCTGCGCTATTTAAGATGTCAAGCAGACAGTATTGCCCGCATAAAATAATTACCTTGAAGGAGAGTTAAAAGGTAATGAATGTAGAAATCTGTTACAGGGATTTTTTGCTTTAGTAAAATTTTGACACTGAAGATTTGAAAGACGGCAATAGGTGCTTTGTACAAAGTGTTAATGCTAGAAAGGTACTGAGAATTCCTTCATATGTCCCGCAGATAGAGCAGCTTATATTCTGGCCTGATCAGATCTCAGCAATGAAAGAAAGACCTCTAAATGAGATTTGAGTTCCAATGTTGATTTAATAGGTGACTCACTTTTGAGACAGCAGAATCAAAAAGCCTCGTAAAGCGTTAGTAGATGTAGCTGTCAATAATTTTTTTTTGTCCTTGCTGACTTTTTCACAGTTTCACATGTGATACAGAATCGAGACCAGAAGCATTTGAAATATTTTGTGATATTACTCACAAGGTGACACCTCTGCTTTCTAGTCAAATCCCCTAAATGGAACCTGTATTTAAACATTAAACTTTTGAATCATCTGCTGCTGAAACTAAGTTCACCCCATAGCTAATGCTGAGCATGCTAGCAGTGCCTCCTGTGGTAGTCACCTACATACTTCAGCGTAGGCATGTGCTTACATGCTTTAGTGCATATGGAAGCATTTGCTCAAAATCACAGCAGCAGTTATGTAAACACGTGTGATCAAAACTTGAGTCCTGACTTCCACTGGTGCTTTGTGATCACTGGGCTTTGTCCAATACATACAAGATAAAAACTCCCCACGTGGAAGTCACTAGAAGTTTTTTCCCATCCAGTTTCATGGAATCAAGAATTTAGCCATAATGTTTCATTAAATAAGATAAAGGAATATATTTATGATTTTATTATTCCCCCTAATAAGAAAATAAGGACAAAGAAGAGACAATATGTGGTCTGGTCTATGTGTACATTTTATTTGTAGCAATATCAATGGAATTTGGAGGTCTTGTATTCCAACCTGTTTCTCAAAGCACTTGACTTGTTGAAAGCAGATGGCTGAGGGCTTTGTCCTTCAAGACTTGAGTCTCGCAAACTTTTAGGAATGGAGACTGCACAGTCTCTATGAAAAGGTTATGGACTGTCAGCCTCACCTTCATCCCTGAAAAGATGATGGAATAGCTTGTTCTGGGCGTCATCTCAAAGCATCTGAGGAAAAGAAGGTTATCAGAAGTAGTCAACATGGACTCACCAAGCAGAAGTCACGTCTGACTAATCTGAGAGCCTTCTATGATGGTATGACTGGACAAATAGATGAGGGGAGGGCAGTGGATGTTGACTACCTTGACTTCAGTAAGGTTTTTGACAGCGTCTCCCACAGCATCCTCGTAGGTAAGCTTAGGAAGCGTGGGTTAGATGAATGGACAGTGGGTTGGGTTGAAAACTGGCTGGCAGATAGAGCTCAGAGGGTTGGGATAGTGGCACAGAGTCTAGCTGGAGGTCTGTGACAAGCGGTGTTCCCCAGGGGTCAGGACTGGGTCCAGTCCTGTTCAACATATTCATCAATGACCTGGATGAAAGGATAGAGTGCACCATCAGCAAGTTTGCTGATGACACAAAACTGGGAGGGGTGGCTGACACACCGGAAGGCTGTGCTGCCATTCAGCGTGACCTGGACAGGCTGGAGGGTTGGGCAGAGAGAAACTTCATGAAGTTCAACAAGGGCAAGTGTAGGGTACTGTGCCTGGGGAGGAATAACCCCATGCACCAGTACTGGTTAGGGGCTGACCTGCTGGAAAGCAGCTCTGTGGAAAGGGACCTGGGAGTCCTGGTGGACAACAGGATGACCATGAGGCAGCAATGTGCCCTTGTGGCCAAGAAGGCCAATGGCATCCTGGGGTGCATCAAGATCTGTGTGGCAAGCAGGTCACGGGAGGTTATCCTCCCCCTTTACTCTGCCCTGGTGAGGCCGCACCTGCAGTACTGTGTCCAGTTCTGGGCTCCCCAGTTCAAGAACGACAGGGAACTGCTGAAGACGGTACAGCAGAGGGCTACAGAAATTATTAGGGGACTGGAACATCTTTCTGATGAGCAAAGGCTGAGGGACTTGGGTCTTTTTATTCTGGAGAAGAGAAAGCTGAGGGGGGATGTCATCAATGCTTATAAATACTTCAAGGGAGGGTGCCGGGAGAATGGCACCAGTCTTTTTGCAGTGGTGCCCAGGGATAAGACACGAGGTAACGAGCACAAACTTGAACATAGGAAGTTCCATCTAAACTTGAGGAGGAACTTCGTTACCTTGAGGGTGACAGAGCACTGGAACAGGCTGCCCAGGGTGGTGGTGGAGTCTCCAGCTCTGGAGACATTCAGAAGGTGCCTGGACGCCATCCTGTGCAACCTGCTCTAGGTGACCCTGCTCTGGCAGGGGGGTTGGACTAGATGATCTCCAGAGGTCCCTTCCAACCCCTGTGATTCTGTGGTTCTGTGATTCTGTTATTAACAATGGCAGCACAGCATTACAGGGCCACATGGTTAGAGATGAAACTCACTAAAGGTAAATAAAGTTTACGGACAGAAATGTATAACTGGAAGTTGCTGCCACAAGTAGTATCATTTGCTTCTGACCTTGGCCTACAAGCAATTTTGGAATGCATCATGTTGCATTGCTTGATGAGTAAGTTTGCAAGATGACAAGAGTTGCTACGCTTGTGAGAGGTAAGATTCCAGGTACTTTTCCTTTGAAAGTCTGGTAGGTATTTTGCAGAACAAAAAAAATCTATTGTGTGTCCTGTACTATTAATCTCAGTTACTTCGTGAATAATATTAAACAATCCTGGAACATGAGTTCTCTGTAATTAAGTTGTCTTCTCAGAGTTAGGTACTCCCTTTAAGTTTAAGAACTCTAGGAGCAAAAATATCTTCAAATATGTATTACTTCAAAGCAAATGAAGAGGGAGTAGTTACAAAGTCTATGATTGCATACATCCTCTCAGGCCATCAGTTCTTTTGTATATTTTTTTGAACTCTATCTAAGCTAATCTTGTTGCGTGACTTATTTTCTAAAGGGCAAGTGCAGCTCACCCTGAAATTGGAGACCTGCATTCTTTGCCAGGGTGGGAAGTTGGACAGGCAGAGTAAGCTGGCAGTAAGGCTGAGAATATTATTAATTTGAGTGGTCAAGGGGAGATCAATCTAGGAAAGCAAGCTTGCCATGCTGATATCCCTTGGGTTTTTTGTGTTGTGTTTTGTTTTGTTTTGTTTTGTTTTGTTTTGTTTTGTTTTCAGAAAGTTGTTCTGTTCAAGCATTTCACTGACATTTCTGAATCGCCTCTAGTCAGTCTGGTAATACTCCACCTTCTAGAGTCATCCCCTGAAGAGCACAGATTCTCTTATACTGATTTCATTTCACTATTCTTAGTATACTCGGACTGATCTCAACTGATGCATGCTAATGAAAGGTTTTCATGTTTTAGCTGCCTGTACACAGATGTAGTTTGAAAACATCACAGCATGGTTGAGTGGGATGTAGCAGCCTTAATGTCATGTTAGATGTCCTGTGATACTTACCCATGACCAGAAGACTGCTTCAGAAAGTCTACTGTAGAATCAAGTTTTATATCTGATTGTCCCATGTGGATGTCACTATATTACCTATATTTAGCCAATCTCATCTACAACTTTTCCTGGCTCTGAATGTCTGTTTAAAAGAAGATGGTGGCACCACTAATGTCCATTTGCCCTTTCAACAAAACCTCTAATTTCTCATGTACCAACAGCTTTTCTCTATTATTATACTTGTTAGAATTTATTATCCGTATTTTTTATGCCATTGGGTTAAACACTTGCAAGCTCAGAAAAATCTGGGCTCTTACAGATCACAACCAGTCTAATATCAGGTAATTAATTGCACATCGCTTTGAGAAGAAAAGTTGGATTTTGGATTTCCAAGAAATACTGTATAGGAGTAAGAAAAAGTCCTGGGTAAATCTGAGATCTTAAGAAAGTACACCAACAGAAATAAATAATAAAAAAATACAATGCCTTAATGTATTGTTTTGTGTTCCACTGAATGTGAATCCTGTAGCTCAGAGGAAACAAGCTCTGAAACCAGAAGCAGAAAAGGTGACAGAATGAATTAACAATGACAACAGCAATTGAGGATTAGTATGGCAATAATAATAATAACAATAAAGACTTATACATATCTCAGTGTATTGCCAGAACCTTAATACTCAGAAGAAACACATCAGGATCATGCATACAAACAACACTGCTGTCATTCCTGCTGGAAGTACAATTCATAAAGCTATCAATCACAGTTTCTCTAAGACTAGCCAGAGACCAATTATCCCAGTGGGATATTGAATGCAAATCTATTGTCTTTCTATATGACTGCAGGAGAATTTTTAAAGGCAAGATCAGTGGAAGTGACCCAGAAAAAGTTAGCAAAGGAGAAACCAGAGAATTTAGCAATGAAGACATTTCCTAATGCTGAAGAAGAGAATGTGAAAACAGAACAGAACAGATAGGACTGTGAACCTTATAATATTTTTAAAGGGTAAACTCAACAAAACTGATTCTGTTTCTGTTGTACCTGCAAAAGGCCAGGTCATTGATGACACATCCCAGATGCTAACCAAGAATCAGCAGCCTAGTTTCCTGGGGCAGCTGACACTTTATCTGTAATTGGCTTACACTATGCAATGTGAGTAGTGCTGGGTTTTTGTTGCTGTTTTTGGTAAAATCTAGCTGTTACTGTTTCTAGCTCCTCTGTGGTTACTAGAGATCTCTAATACTTACCAGTTATATTACAGGGAGGCAAATGGGGATCAGTAAAAATTATATAATTGTGGAGCCATTTCTGCAACTCTTGCTAATACCTTGACACAAACACTTGTTCAAGGACTTTGGGGTACATTTGAGAACTTCCCTGTCAAAAGCAAGATGGTTCCTTGACTTAGGAGATTATATCTTGTTGTGGGGAAAAACGAAACACCTGAATATGGAACAGAGGGCTAGGTTTGCTTGTGGTTTTCATGTTTCTTATCATTAATGATTCATGAGTAGTTTAAAGTGAACAGTGCATTTTAAGAAAACTAATGAAACTTCTTTGTAAATTAAGTTCCAAGACAACTATATTTTACTGATATAATTTACAGTACACCGAGTGATGCTCTATCTCACATGGGTTTTTTTAACTCATTAGTCTTCCATATACGGCATACTCTTCCAGTGTCATAGGTCTATAGACATTAAAGCTGGTCAAGTAAAAAATATTAAACAGGTAAGTTTATGCCATTTTTACATGGTATTCCTAAATTCTGTTTATGGTTTCACATTAATTAAAAATCTGCATATGTGTCATTGGATTTTCTGATAGGGTGCTTACAGGAATAATGCAAAAAAATATTTCTAAGTGGTCTAATCTATCTTTTTATTTAACTTTTTATTGGTTGACAATTATGTTTATTAGCATCATTAACTGTGAGATTAGTTAGGTGACAATAGCTATGAAAAGTCAAAAGGTTTCATGAGATTATATCAATATAGTGCATCTTTAAGAATGGCTGGTAAGTAATTAATGTATATAAATGAAGAAAAGCATTCTCGAAAACAGATTTAGTTCTAAACTTGTGCAAGATCCGCACTAAATTATTTTTGTTGTTTGAGTATTCTTTGTGTGTTCTGAACAGTTTCTTTCATAATCAATACTTCCTTATTTCTCTATGGCAGTAATTCATCATTGTTCTAAAATCAAAAGGTTTTCAAATTAGCTCATTTTCCTAAGTTTAGCGTGATATATGAAATCATGAATTACTCCCAAGCTAGTTACAAGCCTTGAAAGTACCACTGCTGTACATTCAATTATTTCAATTAGAGTTCCAATTTTGAACAGATGCTTAAAAATAAAAGTTCATACATTACTGTAGTACTGACTTTATAGATTTGCCAGGATAAATATCTTAACATCTTCATGTCCTACTGCAAGGAACAGTCCAATATCTATGCTGTTGCCTGTTTACTTAAGTATCGTGCAAAGAAAAATATTATCTGATCATATTTCTTGTTCTGTTTCAGTGAAAGCGGCTGAATTGTCAGGCTTCTGATATCTTCAGTGGAGACCCACAAGATTGTTTGACAGAAAACGTAATTCTGAGCCCTTGGTTAGTCATCAACTAGTAAGTAGCTTCTCATATTTTCAGTTTTCATTCACCTTCAATGAAGTGTTTGGGTTTTCTTAGGTAAATAACAATTTTTAGAATTACTTCACCATTATTTTCCCTTTCTGTTCAATAAAAGCATTTTTCTCTAATGTCTGGTGCTGCTTTAAAGACTATAATACATTTAAGTCAGCATTTGTAAGTGCTTTAGCAAAAAAAGGAGTATTTTCTTAGTACTCCTGTTCAGCACCTATGACAGTGCTGTTCAGTGACCTGTATTACTCCCAGAGTGTGAAGCATAAGTAGGAATAAGAATTCGGTGGATCGTCTGTAAAAAATGTATTGCTCCATTAGCCTCATAGAGGCGGTCAAGAATGGTATCTAGCAGTCAATTACTAGAGTTCGTGATCCAGTTAAATGGTATCTGAACAACCAGGTTGTATTATTATCCACCTGTTTGATTTTCAGATTGTCTCATTTTTCTTACTATTTTACATACTTTGTTCTTCATGCCAATATCATCTTTAATTTTTTAAATTCCTTTAGGAAAATTGTAAGCCACTCATTTAAAGTAGATGCTCTTGTGTTCTTGCTATAACCCTTGTCTGGCATAATGATTTTTTTCATTCTTATTCTTTGGCTTTGTTTCTAAAACTAAAGAAGAAAACTGGGCTGATGGGAAAGCAAGAAGTTTAAGACTTGAAGTAGCAAAATTATAGGAAAAAAGCCCAAACAGCAAAACTGCAAAATGAGGGGAAGCTAGCTGTAACATTTGAATGGTACTTACAGATTCTGATTAGAAAGCAGATTTAACCTTTTAAAAATGTTGTTGGAGATTGATGCAAGGTCTAGGTCACTTCTCATCAAACACAGTGATTTTGGTTTTTTCCGCCCAAATATATAAATGTTATTTTAATTTTCAGTAAAAAAAAACCCAAAACAACTAGTTATTTAACAATTACCTCAGTCAGAGCTGGAATATTTGAAATGGTCTCAAAAATATGTATTTGGATCTGTTTACAAAATATTCTTCTGTTCTTAAACAATCACAGTTCATGAAACCCAGCAATACTTATTTATTAATTTGCTGTTTGGTGAAATAGAAATTAAAATTTTAGTGGTGAAAATAATTTCTAACAAGTCAGTCCAATAATCTAATTTCAACTCACCACTTAGCAATATCAAAAATAAAGATGTATTCCTCTGTAGGGAACAAGTGCCAAGATTACTTATTTCAGAATTTGATAGCTCAACTTGATCATGTCATTTATTGATGTTTAACTTATAAAATAACAAAGTGAGAATTATGTCCTTATTTTTAATGCTGTTTAATTAATTCAAACCTAGCAAAAATACATTTTGATTGAACTGATTGAATTGGTGGGAAGGATAGTGAAATTCAAAATTTTAATTCAATGAGCTCTCATAGAAGAAGGCAATACCTAACTTAAATTTGGAAAGCAAGATCAGGCTTAAACACAGTGAAAAATAGAACAGGAATCAAGTATTAGAAATCAAAGAAAGAAAAATGAATTTTTTTTTCTCAGATGAGCTATTTAACCCAGGGTGAGAGTAGCTGTAGAAATTTGCTAGTTTGGGATGTTTGGGATTTTATATCTCTCCAAGCCTTTAAATGTGTTCTGAATGTACAGATTTATAAGTTAAAATATTTTTTCTAGTTTCATAACAAGTTATTGAAATTTACAGGTTGCAGAAATTACTACACAAGAGTGCACATCTGTGTCATTCAAAAGATTAGGTGAAATGATTACATGTGCTCTGTCTTATACATATACAAGCAGGGAACATGTTCAGTCATACATCTGCTCATAGCCTGAGAAAGTTAACATAAATCATGAGTGGGGTTATTTCATTGGTACTACATCTAAGTAACTGCAGTGTGCATTGTGTCAGGTATGTGTGACTGAGTGAGAGGAGAAGGGTATTTTAAGCATGGGAATGCTACAGGTGTTTTTGCAATGTCATTGAACGTCATGGGTTTTTTTAACATTTTTAACTGTTGAATAATTTGGGTTTGCTTCTCTATTTTCTTTTATCGTATTAACATAAAAGCGAAAAAGCTCTTATAGGGAACAAAGCCAGGTTTTTATCTGGTGCTCTAAAAAAGCAAGAGAGTGATTGATGTCAGTGAGCCACAGCTAAAGACATTGCTGCCTGAGTGGTGTGACACTGTGCATGATATCATTGAGTAGGTGAAAGTGTAACACCAAGAGGTGGAATAAAGACATCCATTTCTAAAGGACTCATCAGATGACACACTCACAAATTCATGATCTTTTTGAGGCCGGTTACAATGGTGTACATTTTCAAAGCCTTTGAAGAGCTTTAGCTGTACAGCTCCCTTTTATGTCAGCAGGAGACATGCTTTGCTTTGATAAGATTTAGCTGACTTTCACATACTTCGCTACTAGTTATGAAAGGAACAAAACTACTTCTGTTTGAGTTGGTGTTAAAATTTCTATTGACATTATTAGATTTAGGACTGGATTCTCTGGACCTGGTACCGTGCAGTGAACTGAGAGTGGGTTGTACATGCTCGGTAAATACCCATCACCTGTGTTTTTAGGAAAACAAAATAAATCCATCCCTCACAAGTATTTGCTGTTTCAGTGAAAGCACTCTTGCATATAAGTAAAAGATTACACTGACAAATAATAGTATGTTGTACTAAAATATGAGAGAATGAACCTTCAGCCGTACTGCAGCAGGACTTGAGGCTGCTGAACTTAAAGGAAAAGTAGCTGTCGGCCAGCATGGATTCATTTTGGTTTGAAAGCAAATTGTCCCATGAAGGAAATGAAGACACGTTTCTATGGTGTTGGTTTCTAATAACATCAGAAGAGTTGTTACGGTTGTAGGAAATGTTCTATCACTTTTGAAGGACGGCCCCTAACAGGAAGGATAAGTTGGTCCAGACACAACTATATTGGTTTTATGGTATAGGAAGACTTCTCTGTGGCAGGGAATGGTCATCTCCTGATTCAGGACAGTTTAAGATTCCCTAAGATGTACTGACATGGACTGGGGTGTAGCCCAGGAGCTCTGCTGTCTCCTGAAAAAAATAAAGTCTAAAATGCAAGATGCACTAAGAAAAATACAAGTGCGAAGTGTGAATAGGTGGAAGCACTTGTAACATGGGTTTTCAATAAAATTTGTTACAGGAGCGTAACAGAGAGTTTGATTAGAAACTGGCACCTTGTTATATCTGAAAACAAATGAGGTGAAGAGGCATATATCTAGAAATGAATATATATCTTTAAGAATGTAGGAGCTTTAAAGAAATATGATGTGTTAAGACATAATTGACTCATTTGTGACTAAAGGTTAGGAAAGCATAAGTATACATCATTTAAACAGTGATAGAGGACAATTAATTCCTACCCAGACTGGAAAACCAGTTAGCTGTAAAGTGGTGCAGGCAGATGAGATTTTCTGTTGTTACTTTTGGCTGATACTCTGGAAGATCAAGGTACATTCCAAATCTGACCTGATCAGCTGATTTTATAAAATATATTCAGCAAATGAGCTTATAAAGAAAAGTTGCTCATAGAAATGTATTTCATCTTTGAAGAAATACACCCAGCTAACCTCTTTTTCAGTCTGTTAAAAAAAAGTGGTCTTAATAGAGCATAGTTTCTGATCATCATTTGGGGCAATGCTCTGCTTTTCCAATCTCGTCTCTTCTGCAGGAGTAGTAGATAGCATCTCTTATGCTTTCAGTCTATGAAGTTTTACCACTTTTCTAATCATGCTGAGAAACAGTTAAGTACAATTTTGCATTTTGCCAAATAACAACCATTTTATAAAAGGACTGAAAAAGATACTAATTTCTACCACTTATAAACCTATAGAAATAAAAAATTGCACACTGAAATTTTATTTCACCATTTGTAAATTACTAAAGAAAATGTAAACACCATTGAATTTCCCAGTTGTAAAGTGCACTATTCAGGTATCGCAAACTTTAGATTTGACCACTAAGGAGAAGCTGTTTAGCTTAAGGCTTGTTTGTTTAGAGTTGTTTACTTTTTTTAATCAAGCAGACAAAATAAAAGCTTTGTATTTAGGAAGATGCTTTTATGCTTGGAGTTTAATTTTTCCTGTAGAAATCTAACGTGAAAGGAGTGTTTGAATGGTAAATTGCAATGATAAATACTACAGTATATTCTTACTGTTGGCAAATCATTCTTTTTTCCTTTGGAATGACTCATGTGTTTAGAGTTAAACATCTTGATTCAGGTTATACAATTCTAAATAGATGTAAAAGGAAAGGGGTTTGAGGTAGACATGCTATGAGAACTGGAGAAGTTTTTGGCTGCAATATGAAGACAAAATGTGTGGATGATTAATATTCAGTGAGGCTGATGAAAATTTAATTCAAGTAATTTAGGTAGCAGATCATCTTATTGTCTTTTGCACTCCCCGTATAAATGCTATTTTCCTCTCTATGGTGGTTCATATCAATTCCTGCATAACTACAGTGGCTGACAGTGGGAAAAATGTTGTCTTTGCTCTTACAAGTACTCTTTGAAGCCCTACAGAGCAGCATTGGCACAGACTGTTAGTAATAATTGAAATTACTTTTCTGAAAGTAACTTATCTCATCCTAACACACCTTAAATTTTTGTCTGCTGTAATTTTCTTTCTTGTGGCCCTTTCTGGAAATACAAAGAAAGCCATAGTGAATAAGTATAGAGCACAGGATTCATTAAAAGCTGTTTGAACACTCTGCAGAGGACGTGCCGGGGAAAACACACACAATGAATATTGATTTGTAATGTGTGTTGGGAGTGGGAGAAGGATGCATTTCAGCTGAAGTTTGCCTTTGATTATTTAAAATATTCCTTCTATTTTTATGGACAAAAAGTCTGTCTAGAACTATGTATTCCTACAGGACTGTGAAGAATCCTTTATATTTTTAAAGAATTATTAGAAATGGATTAGCAGGAAACTGTACTTATTAAAGGTTGATAACTATAGTGTCTTTTCAGGAAGAAGGCAGCAGGCAGATTTCTAGTTTGTTTGGGTTTTGGTTTTTTTTCTGTGTGATTAACAATTGAATGCTCCTATTAGAATGCATATTCAAGAGAAGAGGAATATGAGAGGGTTTTCTGCATTTTTTGCGGTGTATGGTGTTACAGGGGTTTTTTTGTGTGTGTGTGTACAAATTGCAGGTAAATGTCCCTGATATCTGGTTAAAACAAGCCTATCCTCTTTGTGTGCCCCAGAATTCCACACAAGGACTGTGCAAATTTCAACAATCAGAGAAATTATAGCAGTTAGAAAAATAGAGCAGCCAAATAGGTGAATAAAGTACAAAGTCTGTTACTCTAGTTTTTTCAGTTTCTAAGGCTGTCCCCTTTGCTCCCACTTTTCCCTAATAAGATGAAATTCAATTTATTACCCCAGAGTATAAGTCAGTATATTTTTCATTTCATGCTCTCTCTGGCCCTGTGAGTCTTTGTGTTCTGGGCAGAATTTAACAGAATTTCAGGCACAGAGGGGCCACAATTTTCCCTCCCAGCACAAGATGCAACTGCTGATCCAGGGCTGGATCTCTTGGGACATCAGGAGGAGTCAGCCGAGAAGAACGGAACTGAGCCAGATTGATCTCATTTTAACTGACTGCTCAAATCACCAACCTACTATTGAATGGGGAGTATCCCATTGCCACAATCATATCTTAAAAATGCAAGGGGTGGTTTCTACTTTTTTCTGTGCAACTTGGTCTCATGGGTCTGCTTAGTTAATTGATTAAACTGTGCTTTGATCTTATTTTAATATTTTCCTACTTTTTTTGTCAGAGTCAAGTAGAAAAAGTGAGAGAGTGAGACTTTTCTGGATTTTTTTACAGCATTTATTGCTTCTAAAGGAGTACATAGGACAAGGAATCATTGTAAAATTCTATAACTTTCTCAGGCTTTCCACACCATTTTTGCATAGCCAGATGATAAAATATTAGGTGCACAATGCAGACTAATAGGAGACAGGTGACTATTTGCAGATTTTGTTCATTATTAATTATGTGCAGACCTTATGATTAATTCATTATTTAAAAACAATTAAATATCCCTTGATGGACTCCTGAATTGCACCTAGTTATGATAATTGCTGAAAATATTTTTGAGAGATTGTTTCAGAGTACTTACTGTGATGTGTGCTTAACCTTGTCTAAACATTGTGAAAATAAAATAATTAATGTTTAGTCATATACATATACGTATTAAAGATATTACACCTTCATAAAGTAAATTGGCACCATCCAATGTTTAAATACGAGCTGCAGACTTGAAGAAATAACCTGCGTTTGCTCTGTGGACAGTAATTATAAAATGTGTCTAGTGTACTTATTTTTCTGATTTGGAATACAAAGTGCTCTGGTTCTCTGAAAGTGAGGTTTCAGTTATAGGACAGAGAACGAATGGACAGAAGTACTAGGATTATTTCATTATTTTGATATGCTTTTTAGTTACAGATGTATACCTCATGCAAAATATTTTTAAACAGGATGAGATCTACTACGAGAGACTCAACCCAGGTTGCATGTACAAGGCCCTGTGTGTAAAGGTTTCCTAATCAGAGTCCTATTGGACAATTCATTGGATATCTGCTTTTCTTCAAAGTCCAGATTCTTTTTCTCTGCAGAGATTGCCTTTTGAAGACAACATACAGCTTTAAGGCTGTGACCTAATTTCAAGCATAGTATATTTTCAGTAACCCTCTATACTTAGTTTCTCCCAAATGCAAGTTAGAATTGCTTTTTTCCCCTGTTCTTAGTAGTATGGTTTAAGAGATACCCTATGGTAATATGTTGACCCTGAGCAGTAGGACTTGAGATAGTCACAAATGTGAGTACTTGACTTTTTGACATTATTTATCATATATTATTTTAAAAAGATTACTATGTAAAGTCAGTGGTCCTTTTAGATTTCGTCTGTAAGCCGTGTAAGACAAGCAGCCCACCCTGCTTGCATGTCCTTGCTCTGTATGAAATGCTTCTACATGCTTCCATTCTTTGCTATTAACCGAATTTCAAAGACTGGGATCTGTATTACCTTACTCGTGTTTAGACACTTATAGTGAACCAGAGTAAAGCTGTACTTACTCAGAATGATAGCCTTTTGTTTTCCATTTGTATGGATGCAGTTCACTTCATAAGTGCCGTGTGCTGTAGAGTCATTTGGTAAATATCGGTGTGCTCCAGCACTGACAAGCCTCTGTTTTGACTCCCAGGAGTAGAAAGTGATTTATATAAGCTGTCACAGTATTAACATTAGTAATGGTTTCTTCCTCAGCGCTCTGAGAATTAAGTTACTTGTCTTTTGAATATTAAATGCAACAAAGTAGGAACTGCATTGAACAGCAGTATGAATTTTTGGGTAATGAAAACTGTGTGTCAGCAGATAATGGCTGGAGAGCAGATTCCCCTAAAACCGTTTTAGTGGGTTTATTCATGTTTTTTCTTAGCCAGAATTATGCCCTTATAATTTAGTTTTCTCTCAGTTACGTACACTTTCATTATCAAGAGGTAGTTTAACCTATTTTTGTATTCTTTCCAAAAAGAGAAGACTCAGTTTTTCCTAAGTTAATCACAGTCACACTAATTCAGTTCATTGCCTGCTTTTGTTTGGAAGATGCCAAGACAGAATGAGTGGAAATAGTTCAGGACTTTTGTCAACATCATACTCTTGAAGAAAGGTACATTGCTCAACCCGCAAACTTTATTTTTTACTGTACACTCACTGGAATTATAACTTCCCTCCATGTAACTTCAGTGATGAATTCAGACCTATTAGTTTGTGGACATTGTAACCAAAAAAGATCACAAGCAGATTCCTGCTTATTTTGGTCTCCTCAGTTTTCATTTACTCAGATTATTTTGAGACCTTTCTTTTCTAAAATGTTTGGGAATCTGTTTGTCAATCTCAGGTTGATTACACAGGTATGAAGGAGTTCAGAATAGCAAATTCATTTATGGAAACACAAGAGGTAAGGACAGTGATAAGACAAGAGGTAATGGGCACAAACTTGAACACCGGAAGTTCCATCTAAACATGAGGGGGAACTTCTTTCTTTTGAGGGTGGCAGAGCAGTGGAAGAGGCTGCCCAGAGAGGTGGTGGAGTCTCTGACTCTGGAGACATCCAAAACCCGTCTGGACGCCATCCTGTGCAGCCTGCTCTAGGTGAACCTGCTCTGGCAGGGGGATTGGACTAGATGATCTCCAGAGGTCCCTTCCAGCCCCTGTGATTCTGTGAACACTGATACTCAGATGTTGTCTCTGGAGAAATCCCTCGTCTCTAGAATAAAGCTTATTTTCTAAAGCTATTTTCTGCCATAGGATTTTACTTGCAGACAGTGCCCTATCATATTGATACTTTCTTATTTGTATCTCTTATCTCTTATGACTGGAATGCTGCAATGGATGGCTATAAGCTCTTCAGAAGGAATAGACAGGAAAGGAGAGGTGGTGGGGCGGCTCTATATGCTAGGGAGTGTTTTGATTGTATAGAGCTCAATGATTGTGAAGGCGAGGTTGAGTGCTTATGGGTAAGGATGAGGGGGAAAGCCAACAAGGCAGATATTCTGTTGGGAGTCTGTTATAGAGCACCCAATCAGGATGAAGCAATAGACAAAGCATTCTACAAGCGGCTGATGGAAGTCTCACAATCCCCAGACCTTGTCCTAGTGGGAGCCTTCAACTTACCGGACATCTGCTGGAAATACAACACAGCAGAGAGGAAACAGTCTAGGCGATTCCTGGAGTGTGTAGAAGATAACTTCCTGACACAACTGGTAAGTGAGCGTACCAGGGGAGGTGTCTTTCTAGACCTGCTGCTCACAAATAGAGAAGATCTGGTGGGTGATGTGGTGGTCGGAGGCCATCTCGGGCTTAGTGACCATGAAATGACAGAGTTCTTGATTCTTGGTGAAGTAAGGAAGGGGGTCAGCATAACCACTACCATGGACTTCTGGAAGGCAGACTTCACCCTGTTCAGGACACTTGTTAAGAGAGTCCCTTGGGAGACAGTTCTGAAGGGCAAAGGAGTCCAGGAAGGCTGGACGTTCTTCAAGAAGGAAGTCTTAGAGGCACAGGAGCAGGCTGTCCCCATGTATCGTACGATGAACCAGTGGGGAAGATAACCGGCCTGGCTGAACAGGGAGCTCTTGCTGGGACTCAGGGAAAAAAAGAGAGTTTACCACCTTTGGAAAGAAGGGGCAGGCAACACAAGAAGAGTACAGGGATCTAGTTAGGTCATGCAGAAAAAACATCAGAAAGGCGAAAAAACAGCTAGAACTTAACGTGGCCACTGTTGTAAGAGATAACAAAAAAGGTTTTCACAAATACATTAACAACAAAAAGAGAGCCAGGGAGAATCTCCACCCCTTATTGGACGCGGAGGGGAAGATTGTCAATAAGGATGAGGAGAAGGCTGAGGTAATTAATGCCTTCTTTGCCTCAGTCTTTAATAGTAAGATCAACTGTTCCCGAGAGTGCTGAGGGAGCTGGCGGAGGAGCTTGCCAAGCCACTCTCCATCATTTATCAGGGGTCCTGGTCAACAGGGGAGGTTCCAGATGACTGGAGGCTTGCCAATGTGACAGCCATCTACAAGAAGGGCTGGAAGGAGGATCCAGGCAATTATAGGCCTGTCAGCCTGACCTCAGTGCCAGGAAAGATCATGGAATGATTCATCCTGAGTGCACTCATGCGGCATGTGAAGGACAACCAGGGGATCAGGCCCAGCCAGCATGGGTTCATGAAAGGCAGGTCCTGCTTGAACAACCTGATCTCCTTTTACAACCAGGTGACCCGCCTGGTGGATGAAGGAAAGGCTGTGGATGTTGTCTACTTGGACTTTAGGAAGGCCTTTGACACAGTCTCCCACAGCATTCTGCTAGAGAAACTGGTAGCTTGTGGCTTAGACAGGTGTCCTCTTCGCTGGATTAAAAACTGGTTGGATGGCCGAGCCCAGAGAGCTGTGATGAATGGCATTAAATCCAGCTGGCGGCAGGTCTCAAGCAGTGTTCCTCAGGACTCAGTTTTGTTTAATATCTTTATTGATGATCAGGACAAGGGGATTGAGTGCACCCTCAGTAAGTTTGCAGGTGACACCAAATTAAGTGGGAGTGTTGATCTGCTTGAGGGTAGGAAGGCTCTGCAGAGAGATCTGGACAGACTGGATCGATGGGCTGAAGCCAACTGCATGAGGTTTAACAAGGCCAAGTGCTGGGTCCTGCACTTGGGTCACAACAACCCCAGGCAATGCTACAGGCTTGGGGAGGAGTGTCTGGAAAGCTGCCTGGCACAAAAGGATCTGGGGGTCCTGGTGGACAGCCAGCTGAACGTAAGCCAGCAGTGCACCCAGGTAGCCAAGAAGGCCAATGGTATCTTGGCCTGTCTCAAGAATAGTGTGGCTAGCAGGAGTAGGGAGGTGATAGTGCCCCTGTACTCAGCGCTGGTGAGGCCGCAGCTTGAGTACTGTGTTCAGTTTTGGGCGCCACAGTATAGGGGGGACATTGAGGTGCTGGAGAGTGTCCAGAGAAGGGCAACAAAGCTGGTGAGGGGTCTGGAGAACATGTCTTATGAGGAGCGGCTGAAGGAATCAGGATTGTTTAGCCTGGAGAAGAGGAGGTTGAGGGAAGACCTTATTGCTCTCTACAACTACCTGAAAGGAGGTTGTAGTGAGATGGGAGCTGATCTCTTCTCCCAAGTAACTAGCGATAGGACAAGAGGAAATGGGTTCAAGTTGCACCAGGGGAGGTTTACGCTAGACATGAGGAACAACTTTTTTTACTGAGAGAGTTCTCAAACATCAGAAGAGGCTTCCCAGAGAGGTGTTCGAGTCACCATCCCTAGATGTGTTTAAAAGTCGTGTAGATGTGGGTGCTTAGAGACATGGTTTAGTGGCAGACCTGGTAGAGTAGGGTCAATGGTTGGACTAGATGATCTCAAAGGTCTTTTCCAACCTAAACGATTCTGTGATTCTATGATTCTACTCTATGATTCTTCTCACCTAAAGTGGTTATTGTTATTCCCTACAGATCTCACTACAACAAAACTTACTGATAGGACTTTTATTTCTCATTCCATGTTTTTCTACTTCTCAGATATTGCTTTCTGAACCATACTTTCCCAGTGTGTCAGCTGAAGCATTTGTGTCAGTGGTTTATAAACAGCAAAAAAAAGGGACTCTCTTTCCCAAGGGGAGAGCTGTGGCTTATTGCTCCTGTTGCTTGCCATGCATACTCTAACGAAAATGCCCAATCAACTTGTGAATGGGAACAGTGCCCACATAGCAGATGGCTATGAGTGTAAGCATACAGAAGACTGTGTCCATGCATTAAATATATTTACTGAGGGCAGACTTCCCAGGTGAAAATTTCGTGTACCTGCAACTTTTGTGCCAATGATTGAGAGGATATGCTGCCGTTAGTCATCTTCTTTAGAAGTCTAACTTTGGGAAATAATAAAATTTTTCTTATCTGCATAAAAAGTCTTCTATGAGGATAAAACAAACCTTATTTGTTTTCTTGCCTATGGGATTAACAAGGATGTTTTCAATTGCTTTTTAAAATTCTTTCACAGAAATTATAAATAAGACCAAAAAGAAGTAATTTTTTTTTTTATCAGCTACACATGAATGTATAATCTGAAATAAATATAGGTATTAAAGCTACTTAGCAATCCTGGTCAAGTGAAATAATCAATAGGTGGTCTTAAAAACCTTAAGTAAAAGAAAAATGATGGAAACTGACTACAATGTTTGAATGAGTACAGAATATTATTATTTTTCTTAAATAGGAGTAGAACTGGTGTTCCTATACTTTAAACTACAGGAAAAATATGGCTAGGATGATTAACTGAAATTTATTATCAGATCATTACTGGGGTCAAAGCTATACTATTTGAATAACAGCATTAGTGAAAGCATTATTAAAAGATGTTTACTATTAACATCAGTGTAACAGAAATAAATAATACTCTACAACATGACTTTTGCTCTTCAGCTTTTCTGTATTTTAGAACTTTTTCAACCTGGGCTGTTGCAATTTTTAAATATATATTTAAATATATTTATTATTCAAAAGAATAGATATGAAAGGCTGTAAACCTCTGTTTGATGGATTGAAGCCTGGAGAAAAAAACCTGAAAATATGGTGCTCATTTATTCCTTTGGAAAGAGGAGGCGGTGTCAGCTATTTTCTTATATATTCAACATTGTCAGTCTTTACTCTTCTTTACGCTAGTGAGAATGTCATCTTTTGGGAAAATGGAAATCTCATTGCTTCTTCAGGTCTTCTATTCTTCACAAAACAGTCAAGTAGCAATACTGAGACTCCAAAAAGGCTTGGTTCCTGCCAGGAGGAGACTAATTTATTGTGTAAATGAAAGTAATCTGTGGAAGGCATTTTTTGAAAACCCCATTCAAACCACAGACTGGTTTTATTTTGGATTACAGAAACATCTGCAAATATTCCACTGGGAAGAACATTTGGTTAAAACTGTTGGGGCTTTTGGGTCTGTTATAGACACTCAGCAGAGATTGGTTGATTTCAAAAGGCAGGTTCTTACGCATAAGGTACTGCCATCTGAGTAAAGGTGGCAAAATCTTGTACCTAGATAACTTAGGGAATGCATTATTCGCTTTAAGACTCCTGTCCATAATGTTATTTGAAGTGCAGTATTGAAAAACATGCTTATCATTTGAATTTTGCAGAATAGCATATAGTATCTTGAGAGGTTTTAGGCAGGATACAGGGCCAAGGATTCTCAACTTAATTTTCAAATTTCTTTCCTTGTCCTGTTTTCAGCAAATATACAGTCTGAACTGATTCCATTCTCCTCTCCCCTACAGAAAACTTCTGTTCTGAAAGGGTCTTGCAAATGATTCTGTGTTTAGTTGCTCCATAGCAAGCAACATGTTCTCTGCTTTTACATTTTATGGTTTTGAAACAATAGCAAGGATCGTCTTTGGTTTTTTTGGTGTTTTTTTGTTTGTTTTATGTTAATCATTAACATCTGATTACATTATAGAATGTGTAGTCTGGATAACAACAGTATTATTTAGATTCAAGTAAAATTTTATTAATTTAGCAAGCTATGTACAGTTTTTGCTTGTTTTTAACAAATTAGATGTATCTGCTTATTTACTTTGTTATATTTACTCACAAATCTTTGCCTAAGCAGTGAATTAAAATATCTTTGTTTAAGATGTTAACAGCATTCAACATTATTTTAATAAAATGAACAATGCTTAGTACAACTACTATAGCCTAAAGTAATTTGAATAATTGAATACCGCTTTGTCTAGAGAAAACCATTTGTAGCAGCACTTGCTTTTCCAAAGGAAAGCAGAGTGAAAACTCAAAATATTATGTTGATAAATGTTTTGTAAAACCTGCTGATCCCATTGCATATGTGTGGATAAGGCATCTAGACACTGACATTCTCTTAACATTATTTATAGCTGCAGCAAAAAGCAAACGATAAGTGCACTCAAGTGCACAAAATGTGAAGTGTTTAAGGTGATGGCAGCTTAAAATGAGATCTTCGTACTCAGAGGAGAAATAGCCTTTAGGGTGTTCACAGCAGGAAGAACCCCAGAGAGAAGATGAAAGCAGGTGTAGAAATGACAGAGTAATTCTTCTTTCTATTGAAGATGTTGAGAGTTTAGTTCAAGGGATCGCAGTTTCAGTCTACTAATTTTTTCAGTTCCCTTTCTTTGACTTCTGCTGTAATTAGAAAGGATTATAACAAAATATTTAGTAGACAGAAGATGCAAATTAGGTCATCTGCCATAGTGACCTCGTAGATGTGATGAAAACTTTACAAGAAAATACCCAACAAAGGAAAAAGGTAATTATAAACTGGGTGGGGGGGAAATTCAAACCAGACAGAAACCTAGAATGTCTGTCAACATAGGACACTTCAACTCAACCTAGACCATGACACTTCAATGAAAGGTTAGTAAAATGTACACAATATGTGGAAAAGGAAGACATTTGTATATCATATACAGTGATAAACAATGGCTATCACATTTATTTACCTGAAGAATACCGAGCCAAGTGACATCAAGCTTAGTGGTGCGGTTGACACACCTAAGGGATGGAATGTCATCCAGAGGGACCTGGAGAAGCTCAAGAAGTGGGCTCATGTGATCCTTGTGAGGTTCAACAAGGCCAAGTGCAGGGTCCTGCACATGGGTCAGGGCAACCCCCAGTATCAATATAGGCTGGAGGATGAAGGGATTGAGAGCAGCCCTGAGGACAATGACTTGGGGGTAGTGGTGAATGAAAAGCTGGACATGAGCCAACAATGTGCGTTCACAGCCCATAAAGCCAACCACATCCTGGGCTGCATCAAAAGCAGCGTGGCCAGCGGGTCAAGGGAGGTGATTCTGCCCCTCTACTCCACTCTGGTGAGACCCCACCTGGAGTACTGTGTCCAGCTCTGGGGCCCCCAACATAAGAAGGACATGGTTGGAGCAGGTCTGCTATGAGGACAGGCTGAGAGAGTTGGGGTTGTTCAGCCTGGAGAAGAGAAGGCTCCTGGGAGACCTTATAGCAGCTCTTCAGTACTGAAAGGGAACTTATAAGAAAGATGGGGACAGACTTTTTAGTAGGGCGTGTGGTTTTAAACTGAAAGAGGGCAGATTCAAACTAAATATAAAGAAGAAATTTTTTATCATGGGAGTGGTGAAACACTGGAATAAGTTGCCCCAAGAGGTGGTAAGATGCCTCATCCCTGGAAATATTCAAGGTCAGGTTGGACGGGGCTCTGAGTAACCTGATCTAGTTGAAGGTGTCCCCACTCATGACAAGAGGGTTGGACTAGGTGACCTTTTAAGGTCCCTTCCAACCCAAACCATTCTTTGATTCTATTCTGTGATAAAAATAATCTCTCATACTCCATCAGCTTCTTTAATCACTTCACTTTAATTGTGATGTGGCTTAGAAGTTCAGCTTTATTTAATACACCATTTAAGCTGCTGTCATCTGTCACACTGAGAAAACAAATATAACAGCCTATACTATATTCTAGCTACTGTTTTGGCTTTTAAGACTTACATCAGGGCTATTTTGGGGGAACGAAGGTAAGAAAACCTTCCAGTACAGTTTTATTCTAAATACTTAAATGTATTTAAAGTAAACTTAACCTCATTTAAGTGAATTGTTCCTTGTGCACTTGTACATTTTAACATAGTAATTGAACTACCAGTATTTACATTAGTGTACCAAGAGAAATTCTCCCAGACATTCCTGTCAGAGGTACTTTAAAACCATCATATCCTTTGTCTCATGTTGACTTTATTTTCAAAAAATATGTGTTTAGATAATATTATGAATGCATTTTTTACTAAGTTCACAATTAGTAGGAAACAACACATACATAGGAAAGCTGTTTTTCATGTTTTGAGAAAGGTCCGTGTTCCTTGTAATGAAAGGAAACACTTAAGAAACACTTCTGCTGACTAATGACAATGTCATGGGAAACAACCTGATCTTGCTGCTGTATTATCTTTCCAGTGTTCCTTGTATGAACATGTGTGTGATGCTGTCTTGTGGCTGTTGTGAAGAAAGAGTGAAGTTATTGGTCAGTGAATGAACTATTCTTCCAATAGGGTGTAATAATCACATTTTTGAAGTGGCCCAAAATCCCAGCCTATGTCCTCATGTGTGTTTACTGTAAATTAGAATTTTTGTTACCGTTGGCATCTCAGAGATTTTCTACATTAGTCTTTTCAACACTTGCAAAATCCCATTTCTGTCTGTTTTCAGCCACACTAATAAATGCCATAAACCTTATTGAAAAAGAAATTGCATTTCTTAACATTCCTCTCAGTGCTTCCCTACATTGTACATTATAATAGTAAACAGAATCGTCATCTACACTGCAGGGACCAGGCAACTCAGCAGCAAGAGGAGGCTATAATTAACTGTAAGGCAAGGAACAAGATTACCTAACAGTTGCCAGGCTTATATCTTACAAGTACAGCAAGAAGAGAACATGATTTGATTGTTTTTATTTTTGTACAATTTGTGTATAATGTAGAAAAAAGTAAGCTGTAAGAATGGGTTGGTAGTGTTAGGTTAACAGTTGGACTCAATGATCTTAAGAGTCTGTTCCAACCTAAATGATTCTATGATTCTAATAGATGGCTACAAATATAAATAATTTTGTACCAGAGTTTAGTAAAATCAGCAAGACTCTGATGTTAAGTTAAGCTTTGGAGTTCTTTGCTTACAGAGATGATCAGATCTGAGTTTTCTGTTTAGTATATAGCCAGAGAACAAGGTTGGTCATTAAAAAAATCCTCATGCAAGCTAGTGGAGGAAGAGTTATCTCAGCTTCCCATGTGGCTGCTCTGAATGGCTTACAAGCCAGCATGCAGTGCTGTGACAGTTTCTTGGGTGTTTTTTGCTTGTTTTTTATTATTATTATTTTTATATATTTTCACTACAGAAACATTGGTGGCCATGTATATATGCAGACAGTCTTGACTAATTAGCCTGGTAACTTCTGAACTGCAGGTGAGGGCTTTGCCCTTGAGGAATTAGCAGCAACTCCTCTCTCTCCAGAAGTGACTTTGATCATGCTCAGTTTGGTTATAATTTAAAGTTTAGACGCTGTATTACAGGGTTTCTGTGATATAAATAGGCAGAAGCGTTATTGCTGAAGGCATGAGAAATATTTACTGATTTTGTTTACTACTGTCAGTTAGAAGTGCCAGGCCTGACCTAGGCAAAAGCCTTAAAAAGGCAAACAGTAACAGCGGCAAATCCAAAGAAGAAAGGAGGGGAATTTGCATTTGAGCCTGTAAAAGAGGAAGGGCAAGAGGAAGACAGAGAGGGAGACCTCTTGCTGTTTTTACAGATAGAGAGTAAGAAAATATGTTACTGGTTATTGACCGGAAACAATGAAAAATTAAATGTAAATGGCTGCAAAAATTGCATTATTCCTTAACGTTACCAAAGAACCTTTGTGGAACAGAAGAACTGGGGACGGGACGGGGGTTGGGGGAAGAAATGAAAGAATGATCACAATGGTAAGAGAAAGGGAAAGACAGAGCAACCTCTAGCATATAGCAACAGAAAAGACAGGTGAGCTTCAAGCAAATGAAAGAGGTAGAACACAGGACAAAATATTCATACCTAGATGAGGAAAGGTACAAATTTATGTAACCAAAGCTTTTTTTTCTTAAGATGAATGGTAGTAGACCATAGCCAGAAAACAGGCATATGGGTTACATCTGAGAAGTAGGACATGGGATACAAACCAGGTTGCTTCCTGAATTCAGGTTGTTTCAGCTAGTAGAAAAGGATAGCTCCACACGACTACTATATGTATATATTCTGTGTGTGTGTTTGTGTGTGTATATATATGCATATATATACAGACATATGTGCATGTATGCATGCTTTTGGAGAGTTGGCTATGGGTCCAAATATGCTACAAATGTTCTTTTTTTAAATATATATAGAGATTTTTTTAATTGTATACAGTTGTTTATTTGCCATGATTGTATTTCATTCGTTTCCCTCTGCTGTGTCCTCACTTTGATTTTTTAGAATAATGAGGGAAACAAAACCTATGTAGTTTAAAGTGAAGTTTAATCAGTTTTTGGAAGACACTATGTGGTATAATGGTAAAACAAATAAAGGTGCAGGCTGGAAGACCAAAGAGCTCTTTCCAATCTTAGATGTTTCTTCAATTCCATCACAGGACACTACTGGTTCCCACAGCCTCCTTTCCAACATTAATCTGGCAGAAATGTAGTCATGATATTTTTACTTTCTTTTCTTTAAGAATGCAAACCAACACCCCTTAGAATATACACATGTGAAACTCCTGTAAGTTAATTGCTCTGAGATTTATAATCTAGGCCTGATAGTGAATCTTTTACAGATAGATAATTACTCAAATGAATAACAAGTTGACATTAGTCAACAACTGTGCAATAGCTGTATGTTTGATGGAGCTCTGCTGGGTCAGAAGGTATCTCCATTAATTTCAATAGAACTTAAACAAAGCCCTTGTATACTTGGTCCATATACTGTAGGTGGTGACATTTCTCAACTTGTCGATTTTTAGGTCTTCAGCTAGAAAGTTGCACTGAAAGAGTTCCTTTTGTTTTGCGTGCTAAAGATAATCAGAAAGGGAGCACAATGATATTCATTGATATTCAATAACAAACTATATCAGCAAAGATAGATTTTGAGACTAGCGGGATATCTATATTTTTATTCTGCCTCTTGGCCCCTATTATAAGTTAATATAAAGAAATAATTCAGCCATGTGTCATAACTTTCAAACACTATTTGTTGTAGGTGGGTTTTCTGTTGAATATATTGCCTTTTCAGAACTTTGTACTGTCTGTTCTATCTGCGTAAGGTCATAGTCTTCTTTTACTTTTGTTGTCGTCTTAAATGTTCTGCCAGTGGTATGCCTTGCTCTTGTCTTTCTTTTCCTGAGTTGTTTCTGTCTCTGTTTTTGAAGAAGTCAGTGAGGACTGATAACCTTTTAATACAGATTTAAAAATAACCTTCATAATTATATTGTTGGAACATAATTCGGGGGGGGGGGGCGGTTCTGTAGCATGACTTTCAAATTTTGCATATAAAATACTAGTTTTTCTTGGTGAAAGAATTTATGAAGGAATATAATGTCTGCATAAGATGCTGTTAAGTGCTGTCTACAAGCAAATAACCTTTGGGTCCTGTATAGCAGTCAGGATGATTTCTGGCAATCTTTTATTTTTCCTTTGGGACTTCTCACTGACTAGATGCAGTTCACCATAAATGCATTCTCATCGGAGTATCTTTATGCATAGTAGTGTTGGAAGAAGTAAGCACTTGGTTTTGTCTAGCATATGAGTCAGTAAATACATAAACAGGTACAGATTTATGACTCTACACTTCAGAGTATCACAGTGCCTGATATACAGTGCAGTCAACTTTATCTGAATGTCACACAGGATAGTGAATATATCTATAATACCAAGGTCATTTTTGATGTAATTAATAGGTTGGGATTTCTTTTGTGCCACACTTCCAAGCAACTTTAGTTCTCCTAATCAGGATTATTGAATATGGAAAGGGTGTCCTTGAAATATGTAAATTATTCTGTGAAATACCGGCATACAGATATTAAGTGTAGGCTGATGTCGTTTTACCAGTGTGAATAGCATTTTTCTTGGAGACATATTGACTCTTTAGCAAGTAACACAAATTTCAAAGAGTTTATTCATGTTACTAGTGTTAGTGAAGCTCTCTTTGGTGCAGTCAATGGAAAAACTCTCTCTGCTATCAGTGGATTAAATATTTCAGTCTGCAAAACTGCCAGACATAACTGTTCACAAGGTAAGTACATTTTATCCCACCTTTACTATTCTCCATCCTACAGCTTTGCTGAGCGTACTTGAGCTACACTTCATTTTTTTTACAGTGCCTTGTTCTGTGTCAAGGAGAAATATGCCATGACTGTAACAGCTACAGCAGCAGACTAATACTTTTTTTTCTTTTTAAATGGCAGTGATAAGCTTAGATAACATTCCAAGAACCTTCATCTACATATCTACATTTTTTTAAATGTAAAAGATCAACATAACTTTTCTTCTTAGTTACACCTCACTTCTAGAACTAGAAGAAAAAAGTAACATACTGTTTCTCATCAGAAAGAATGCCTCGTTCTGCTGCCGTGTGGGGGCTAAGTCATTGGAAGACATACCTTTAGTAAGCATGCAATTTTTTTGGCATTCAATTTAAGCAAATATGAAACTTAAATAGCAACTGTGGCTATATAACAAATGCAAAAGTGAGGGGAAGATCCCTCCTGGGACAGTGTGTACTACATTATGCACAGTTCTATTAAACACAAAAGAAAAGCCTGATGTCTGCCAAAACAGTCCTTGTGCTTCTGAATTTTACTTAGTGCTATTGTTTGTGATCAGTCTTCAGCTGCTCACGTGCCAGGTGAGCCCTTACAAGCTACTTTAGTTATGGAGTTTTACAATCTAATGCGTGGATGTTCTGGCATAGTCTGAGCTTGGTGTGGGAATTTTACTAGAAAGAAATCTTACTGAATTGAAAGATTAATTCTGTTTCATTTAAATGTTAAGTAAACTTCGCAGTGTGTATACTTAATTAGATTTCATGATTGTAGAACACAGGCAAGGAAGCTTTAGTGAATACCATAAGCAGAGATTATCATTGCTCTGGCCATCATGCTTGGATATCCTGGGGAAAATTCCCTAATGCTTGGTAATTTGTAAATTAATTTAACTTCCAGTGTCTTTTATATTTTTTGGAGCAAATAATTCAAGTCAATCTAAGCAAATATATTACCATATCATTATTTTTCTGTCCACTGGAGGTTCTGTCTGAACATGAGGAAAAAATTCTTTACCGTGAGGCTGCCCAAGCACTGGCACAGGTTGCCCAGAGAGGCTGTAGACTCTCCATCCTTGGAAATATTCAAAAGCTGACTGGACGTGGTGCTGATCAACCTGCTCCAGGTGAGCCAGCTTGAGCAGGCAGTTGGACCAGGTGAACTCCAGAGGGTCCTTCCAACCTCAAACATTCTGTGATTCTGCAATACTGGAAATGTATAAAAAAGGGAATTGTTTTTAATATTTGGATTATTTCGATTTCCTCAGTGGAAAATGTTTATGTTGTAACCATGTCTACACAAGAAATTTCCTGGTCCAGCTTTTTTCAGTCCCTAGTAGAACTGCCTTTCACTAGCAAGATTTTTATACAACTAAGCTATGTTAGCAATAGGTATTTGGCTAGAAATTAGTAGAAGTAATAAAGTATGTATGGTGACAGATTTTCAACTGTCTAACAGCAAAATCTTTTCTCAGAGAATTTTTTACTATATATTGTCTTGTTTTCTGCACTCTAAATAGTAAACAGTCTTCTTAGTGGAGACTGTCCTTTTCCAGCAGCCTGCTTGTTTGCAAACCACGCATCTTCAGCAGCTTTGTTTTTAGTAGATGTCCCACTCTTAAGCTGGAATGCCAGTTGGATTTTACTAGGGGGATTTGTAGTCACTGTTATTTCCACAGGCACAAGAATAGTATCTCATAGATGTGAATGGCACTGTAATTCCTGGTTACGAGGGTGCGGCAGGATACCCGTAACAACATATTCCTACATATGGCAGGCAGTTTGGATTAAAAGAAACTGAAGAAACTTTTGTTTTTATACTTTGACTAGCCTCAGTCTTTCTATGCATCATACCCAGTGGTAGGATAATTTGGACATAGTTTGGCTTCCAGTCAGTCATGACAGAGAAAACATATAGAAAGACACATGTGTCTGTGTAAATTGGTTAGCAACATATGGGTGGTTCCAGCTAGGTGTTGCAGCATCAGAATGAGCCCTCATCTAGGGAAGCATGAAAAGCACCGCAGGAACATGTATTAATAGTCTTGCCACTTCGCCAGGGAGACTGAGAACTGATGTCATATCTGAAGTAACGAGCAGAAGTACAGCGAGGGCTTAGATTCATGCCATTCTCATTTTGATTGAAAAGATTTCTTGAATTTTGAACATGGTGCTAATAAGAGCTGGAAGGTCAAATAATACTTGATTAAGTTGAAAGGCTCAACAGTGAATAGTTGCAATGCATACCACAAATCATGATTTCACAGACAGATTTGTATTTAACTAAACTATAATAAATGATGCACTTAACCTACATAAGGCTATAGGTTCTGCTATGGGTGATTACAGCAGTAGTGTCCAGTGCTTCCTGCCTTGTTGGAGTTATCACCCGGCCAATCATCTGCAGTAAGAATGTACCACTAGAATTAAACTTACTTGAGGGCAGAAGCAATCACACAGTTAGCAAAGCTGAATATTAAGATATGTAGCTGTTAATTTGGACCACTTACGTTCATGACATTCATTGTTCCTGAGAACAGCTGTGGCCATGAAGTTGTTGATTTGACAGAGGCACAGAATAGATATTAGCATTTTTGCCTTGCAGCCAAAGACTGAGTATCCATCTATGGCATGGATCAGACTAAGGGGAATTTAGTTTTCTGAAAATTTGGTTTAGGAAAATTTCAACATCTTACTCGAGTTTCTTTCCACTTTTTCTTCTGCTAGCTCCCTTGACTCTTTTGCCTCCTCTTCCTTATTTTGCTGTTACATTTTGTTTCTGTCACTTATATTTATCTGACTTTATTGTTTACCATTGAGATTCTTCAAAGTTGTTTTCTTAGGTATGTTGACACTATATTGTATATGAATTGTTTCCATGCTTTCATGATTTTGATGGTTTCCTAATTTTACTGTGTTTATAATGCACAGCTAATGTTAGTAGCTTTCATAAATGGGTGATGATATAGGAAAGAGCAAGCAATCTAACCACCTGAAAATTTTCAAGATACATCTGAATGTTGGCATAAAAACTGGCAAATACCAATTGAGTAAGCAAAGATAAAATTAAGACCGTATACTACCAAACCTAAAAGAAACAATGTAAATCAAACAGGAGTTACATAAATCAGTAGCAGCATTAGACTGATCAAATAAATTCCAGTAGACCAGATAATCAAATTTTAAGGGCTTGATTACATATGGAATTTTTGCTGATTAAATATCTCTGATGAACTCCAGGCATAATGCCCTCATTCCAAAATGAGTACCTTTTTCTTTTAATCTTATTTTGATGGCACCGGACATTCTACCTTTATGACATCTGCATACAGAATGATCCAGTGAGAGTTAACAAGCTATACTGAAAATAGAGAAGAATTCAAAAAGTTACCTTTCTGTTGATTGTAATCACAATGAAGTGGTTCATCGGGCTAAGTCAAGTCTGTAGTTAGAACAGGTGTTACATATTAATAGTTTATCTGAGTGAATTACTCAGCATTTGAAGCCAGTCACAACTTTAAATAGAACATATTTGGAATTTCACTGCTCTCACCCAGAGAGGTGGTAGATGCGCCATCCCTGGAAATATTCAAGGTCAGGTTGGACAGGGCTCTGAGCAACCTGATCTAATGGAAGACATCACCACTCATTGCAGAGGGGTTGGACTAGGTGATCTTTAAAGGTCCCTTCCAACCCAAACTACTCTATGATTCTATGGTCTAACTGTCAGTCTTATTTTTATTCATCTCTTTCCAAAGGGAAAAACATAATTTTTTTCAGTGTCTCTTCAAATGAGCATTTTACTTTTTGGTAAGGGCACATCATTGTTTTTATTTTAATTTCCATTTTCTATGCATATTGGTTGCAAAACAAGCAAGATATTAAGTAGCTACTCCCAAACTGACTGAAGTCAATATTCTTGGATCATGCTTCAGTTATTCCAGTTATGCGAAGTAGTCCTTCACTTCATACTTTTAATGGCTTTTGATTAAAAGCCATTAAGATATAATGCACATATGTGTGTTGAAAAGGAACTAAGTAAAATTCAGCATCTGTCAGTTAAGTCTTGTGTACACAAAACAAATGCCAGTTTGGCATAGCTATTTTAAAATCTGCAGGATTTGGGTGGGGTGAAGATGCACAGCATAGATTTCTGCCAACCTTTGTCTACTTACATGCAATTGATACTCATATATTTAAGTTCATGAGTCTGTATAGTCAAGTTCCGGTGATCCCATGTTTCAGCAACGGGAACAGTCTGAAAACCTAAGGTGTAAGAGGAAGGTTTTTTCTTTAAGTACAACAGATTATTGCATTGGAATTATATTATACTCAGAAGATCTTACTGTAGATGGAAAATAATGTTAAGATCTTTTCACTCTTTCTTTTCTTCAGTTGATTCTCTCTACTTTGTTTTTCTGGATAGCTGGGATGTTTCTCTCTGACAGCAAACAAGTAGTACTTGATTACGTCAAAGAATGCTAAACAAAGGCTTCGCTTAATTTAAATCTTTGGATTTCTAAGGTGAATTACTCTGTTTTTCTACAAAATAAGACCACATTCCCTCAGAAGTTCCTGTTGGAAGGACTGCTCTATTTGTAAGCTGCTTGGATCATCTCGAGTGTGATGCACATTGAGTTTCATCTAAGAGCAGTGATTTTCCAGATAAAACGCCCAGAAGCACATTTCAGGATCTGTGGCTTTTAAATGTTTTGACTAATTGCGCACTTTTTAATGATCCAAGATTGTTTTAACAAATGTGGAAGTAACATGCAGGGTAAAATAAAACTGAATGACAACCCAACAGTAATGAGAAATAAAAGCTTTAATTATTTCACCATTTTAATGAACAGTGCGTGCAGTGCTAGCTATAGTTTTGAGAGCTTCCTACTGTTTATTATGACTAGATGAGGAAGAAGGCAGGATTCTCACAGTGTGATGAAACAATAGTTTAAGAAGTGTCAATAATGCAGCTAGAGATTGTTTATAAGGTGATGAATCCAAATCCTTTCCCCGTTGATTTGACATCAGCTCGATATTCAGATTCTCCAACATGACACACAGGTGATGATGAATGAACAGGTGTTATCTCTTCTTTTTCTGTGCATTCAGGTTTGATTTATTATAGTTGGACAGGCTATGAAGTGTAGAGCTATATAGAGAAGTAAACATTATGAATAGCAAACTCTCAAATGTATGTTCTGTGCATGTTTATACATATTTTCCTCAATGATAACCTAAACTATACGAGCATATAGAATTCCCTCTAAGATTTTTATGACTCTGGTAAGATTTTCTTCCTCTAATCCTGTTTATTTTACTGATCTACATACTAATTGCAGTCCAATTATTATGCTTGTTTCTTTTGAAATTCATAGAATTGTCATCTGACCTATCCACTGATTTGGGTTTTTTTGATTATTTTTCTGGAAAGTGAGTTAATTGTGATTTAGTGGAACTCCTAGATATTTTCTAGATCTGGTCAGAATAAGAATTTTGTACTTCATGATTTTTCTTAGATATGATATTTCTAGCTAGTAATTCTGGAATTCATACGTGAATTGTATTTTTTCTGAGAGAGATGGACTAAATCATTGATTCTTCTTGGCACTAAAGATTGCTTATGGACAAAAAGTTCTGTACAATGACACAGAATCAAGCAGCTTGCAATGATAGATAAACACATATTTATTAATTCATTTTGGCAGCACTTAAGAACTTTTATATCTGTAGCAATGACTATAATAAATCTGACCTCAAGATTAATCCCATATCTACGAATAAGTAAAAAAAGTTGCACTGTGACAGAGCATTTGTGGTTGCCTGGGTGGTGTGGGGGTTTGTTTGTTTGCTTGGTTGTTTTTAAATCTATGTTTAATAATAGTGCATTTGAGCATCCTGAGAAATTGAGAAGTTAGTGATGTGATCTTTACTTTCTTTTCTTCCTATTGGGAAACCCAGTGATAATGAGTGGGCTCAGAGTAGAGAAGTGATAGGTATGTATTGTGTGAGCATTGGAAACTTTGTAAAACTTAAAAATATTTTTTTTCTGAGAATGAAGAACAGTGAATAGTTTCCTCTTTCCCTTGTAAAATACATGCATTCTCATTTTTTTATTCTTCACAGAAGAAAAGGTATCTCTTGCCAGGCTTTTACTTTCAAAAACTTGAAAATAACTTTTACTTGGAACTCCAACAGTACATACACAGCCAGTGTCTTGGAAATGTACTGAGTACTTTATTCAGGCTAGCATTGCAACATCACCTCTCTAGCTGATCTCTGTCTGCTGATAACTCAGAGCATCTCATGCTTCTCCAAGGCAACCATCCAGAGAAGGGGTTTCAGACTTGAATTTTGAGATTGATTTGGAGCCTCTCTGTTCAACATCTGTTTTCATTATGCCATCATTGTGTCTTCACTAGTTCCACTGTTCTAGTTTCAGACACACACAGCTCTCTATTCTCCACTTGTGTTGCAGAGGATTAATCTTTGCAGCTGCACTCTCAAACAGGCCTAGTTTCCTCCCAGTCATTTTGGTATCCAACTCAAAACTTCCTTCTTCTCTTTTAAAAAATTCTGTCGACTTCATTGCAATTTGGTTTTTTGATTCAAGACAAATTCATTATTAGCATAAGTAGATATCTTTTTACTGACTCTTCAGTTTAGTGACAGAATAAGGTACAATAGTGGTCTGGATATTTTAATACAAAATATAGGCTTCTAGAAATATTGCAATTTAAAACGAAACTTAAGTCAATTTGTTGCTTATACTGAAATTGTTCTTTTTTCTTACATTCATTACATACTTATTTGACTGAAAGCCTTCACTAAAAACTCATGGTTACCATTCCTGGATTCCCTATAGACAGAACGTTCTTTCTTTCTTCTCATTTCATCAGCTCCAAAGCTCACTGCATTCAGGTAAGAGTTTATGTGCTCTTTCCTGTTTGACTGCTTTCACAGCAATACAGAATGACTGGGCTTTGAGGGGACCTCAGGAGATTGCCTCAGACAACACCCCCTACTCCAACAGGGTTGGTTAGAACAGGTTGCCCAGGATCATGACCAGCTGGGGTTTGCATAACTCCAAGGACGCAGACTCCACAGTATTTCTAGGGAACCTGTTCCAGTGTTTGACTCCCCTCACAGCAAAAGTGTTTTCCTGTGTTTAAATAGAATTTTCTGTGTTTCTACTTGTGCTTACTGCCTCTTGTCCTGTCACAGGGTACCACTAAGAAGAGTGTGTCTGTGCATATGTATAGTGAGATGGTGTTGATGAAAGTACAGAGGGTAATTTACTCGAGGAGAAATCTTGAACTCTTCTTTGGGACAAACAGAATTTTTCTTGACTGAGTCTGCTTATCCTTCTCTTTCCTTAAACCATTCATTCATTTTTTTTTTTTCTTCGTCACTTCCCCTATGATGGATAGATTAATTGGTAAGATTTCTAATTAGATACGAGAGAATTCTGGACACAAACTTATTTTAACTTTCAATGCAGTAGTAATATTTTATAAGTGTTTGAAAATTAAGCATTGGGGTGATTAAAATGATGTCCCTGCTTCTTCAGCCTCACCATCACTATAAAATCTGTCCTCAAGGAGCAGTTTGCAAGAGTAGCTTGTGTGATTCTTTTTAATGTGATACGTACTTTCTTTTACCCTTCCTTCGACAGTGAAAGAATTAACAAGGTTAATAATGTTGACATTTAAAGTATCATAATTGGCATCTGATTTAGTGTCCATTAACATGAATGAGTCCTGTTACTTGAAATTATTCACTCATTTACTCTGCAAACCTAGATAAATTAGTGTACAATTAAACCAAGCATGCTCAGGTTTTCAGTGATTATTTATAATCCTAATTCATACGGATTTCATGTACACCAGACACTAAAAAGGATATCTATTTCAGATGGCTGCCCACATGTATTTTCTTCCCAATAAATGTTTTTTTCATGTATGAGATGATTCATACACTTAACAAAAATTACTGGTATAAAATTTACCATTGTGGTTTCATAGGTGTAATTTTGTAATTTTTGTTTTCTTTCTGAACTCTATAGTCAAGTCTCATTTTGCCTAAACTTTCTAAAAATACTTCTGTGATTGCAGCGATACTGATTTTTAGACTGTTCTCCCCACTCTTGTACCTACCACCTGAAAACCCTAATGTGACAGACAAAACCTGCAAATAATGTGAAACCCATTGGCTTATTTAGGCGCGTGCAGCTGGGGAATTCTTATGATGTTATTAAATGTTTTGTGGTAATTCTGTCATGAGACCAGATGGGAGAGGGTGCGGAGCATGAATGTAACTAACTGTTATCATTTCTGGTCAGCCTGATGCGGGATTGGTTTGTCACCTAATTTGGCAGCCGATTAGCCAGCATAGAGGTGCTGCCTTGCCCCAGCACTTGCACTGCTTGCCTCCTCAGGGGAGCCATGGTTGGTGGAGAAAGGGGAGTCTGAAGGGAGCCAGGCAACCAGGCGTGGGGGATGCAGGAGGAGAGCTGGGAAGGGGAAGGGACTGTGGAGATGTGGAGCGCAGATTTGTAGAAAATCAAGCTTTGTTGATTCATAAAATAACCTGTTTTCTTCTGAAGTACTTTGTGACATAATATTCAGCGTTAATTAAAACATTGGGTGTCTGATATAGTTTGAAATGGTTGTTATAAAGTGTGAGAAGTCTTAAAAGGAGCAAAAGCTATGTATTGAAGATAGATAGAGTTTGAGTAGATTAAAAAATTAGCTAAGTTAGTTTTGTTTGTCCCTCTTGCATGAACTGTGTCTGCCAATTCCTGTATTTTAAAATAACTAAATTTCATAAACACTTTACAGTAAAAAGGCTTTGATTTCTCTTCAGATTTTTAGACTAAATATATTTATCTAGCAAAAATATATTTGCCTATGAAAACTAGCAAAATATTTCTCTGTGGCAATTAAAGTTTCTCTATGTAAATGGCTGTTGGTTTCAAATTAAAATTTATGCTTATCTCCACAATGCAGACCATGAAAATCAATGTTGTTTTACATAAATATATGTACTAATATCTCTCATAACTTTCTCTGACTTGTCATTTACTAAAATTTAAAAACTCTGTGCAACCATCCATTGCTACATTTTAGAGTTACATGGAAAGAAGGATGTAGGAAAAAGGGAGGAAGAGAAATAAAATGCTTTCATCTCATTCAATGCAATATTAGAAAAGGAGAATGAAAGACTGTTGCTGTGCATAGAAGAGAGTTATTTTAAATATTAAGAATGCAAAAATGTTTCTAAATTTGATTTTCATTTTATTTCATCAAACTGGTATGTTGTGTTCCAGTTTCTCTGTGCAAAAGGAACACATCATATTTTATGAACACTTCAACTTCTAAGTCTAGGTTATGAAAAAAAGAGTGAGTATTATACTAACCTTATGAAAAAGAGTTTAAAGAGTGTAGTCCAGAAAATGCTTATTTAGAAAAAGGTATAATGAAACTCTTTACATATAATGAAAATTTCTTAACATATCCATGGAGACAGAGGACAAGCCAAACCAATATTACTCAATCATCTTCTGCTAATCAAAACCTGAATAGAGAAATTTTGTGCTGATAGCTACCAGAAAATGGCTCATGTTATATAAAGCCTTGACATACTGTGAAAAGTAGGGATGAATAAGGAGTTTTAGAAAGTGATATCAATGTTCCTGAACTGTGTGATTCCAACCTCTGGTTTCCATTCTCCCAGGGAGAGCTTCCCATGCATTGGCTCATGGGATAAAAGATGTGAAGAGCAGGTAATATGTTAGCAAGGAACTGGCATTACATGCTCCTAGAAACTCTCTTCTAGCTGTGCTGGTACAGGTTGGGGCTGTGTGTGTGCATGTGGCAGGTGGGGGCTCTGTATGTGTGTGTGTATGTGTGTACACATGTATTCCAGAAGAAGGGGAAGGAGTCCTGCCAGGCACAACCATCTCAGTCACAGCTCAATGCTGTATCCTTTGCCTGCCAGATAGGAGTGGTTGGTGGAGATGCATCAAATGGACCACCTACATGTCTTGATGGGAGTCACATAATGGGCACCACAGATGGGCACCATTACGTTGAAAATATGGCTCTTCCTGGGGAACGACTTCTCTAAGTCTCTGCAAATGAAAAAAGTGCATATGATTTGCAAGCACGTATTATTTTCCCTGATCACACACAGTGGAATAATATCTCTAAAGATATCAATGCTTGTGCCTCAGTAACGCAGGTATCAATTCTATGTTCTAATTATATATCAATATTCTAATTATATATTAATATTCTATTGTTGTTATGTTTGATGGTCATGTGAAGTCTGCTAAGACTTCCACTCTACCCTAAACCAAAATTTTAAGTAGAACATGTAAATAGGACAAAGTAAGACTCAGTTCTTGCATTGGAACTGCATTGGAAAGACAAAAAAGCCTAGTATGTTTCATATCAGGCCCACTGGACTATTAAACATTGTATTACCATTGTCCTTGATAGTGTTTATAATTTTTCCAGTAAAGGAGACCGTATCTTTTCAAGGTCATTGTAGTGTGTGTAGAATCAGTGTTATTTGTTGAAAACTTAAATAAATGGATAGTACCATGTACTTGATACTAACTTTTCCTCAAATATTCTTTCTTCAGATATTCTTTCTTCAGTAATTGTTCTTTGAACAAGTCAAATTGTTTGCATGTTAAAACTGTATATTACACAGTATATGCAGTATATAGCATAGGTATTCTGTAGAAAGAACACAGACTAGCACCTTGTTTTTAAAACTGTGATTATGAAGTATTTGACTTTTGCTCCACCTTTTAATGGTGCCTACACATTCACTGTATTGTGTTCACCTCCTCCCTGATGTGTCAGTGGAAAGCCCCAAAGCCAGAACCTTTGCTTCAGCTTTCATGTTGGTACCTGTTACTACTGCAAGAAGAAAACAACTTCCAAATCCAAACAAAATTAAGCTGTGTGACATTGTGAAGGTTAAAACTGATTTACATTTTAAATTATTTTTGTAATGGAAGTATTGCACAGCTATGAAAGTGTGAGCTGAAATTCTAGTCTAGGTCCCATCTTTTAAAAGATACCTGACTCCAGTAGAAATTAAGTTTTCATCTAATCCACTTTCTTCTAGAAACTATTGAGAAACTACTAATTTTACTGGTTTGTGGATTGTTTTTGTGATACTTTTTATGTATTACTATTAATGCATTACCTAAAGATATCAAGCATTATTCTTCCAAAGTAAGTAGATCCAGTTGTAAATGATGGAAGTCTGCGCTTCAACACAGAAGGCCTGGAATAGCTTTCTACAGTGGAGAATCACAAGAGCTCTGATCTTACTTAGCAAAGATTAAGTAACGTTAGGTATGAGTGTGTGTGCCTGTTTTTAATAGCATACAGGCCATAGGCTGACCAATGTAACATACAAACAGGTGAGAAGGAAGTGAGACTGGGCAAATATTTATTTTCAGTATTTACTTGACTTCCAATTGATCATGTCAGTCTGTATTCTCTTTCAGCAATTTAATTACATACTGCAAAAATAATTATCCAACCATACCAGGTAATAACTTGAGAAAGGCCAGGTAGAAAATTTATGGCTATTTACAATGACGAATAGCTATTTCTACAAAGCTAAAGTGTTCTGTGGAAATATATTGATTTCATGAATGTATTTCTACAGCATATTGGCTTAAGACCAGAAAATCCAGCTATTCTACTTAATAACATAAATAAAATAAAAAGAAGGCTGAGAAATCAGTCATTTCTCACATGGAGTGAGTTAAGAGTTTGCAGGCATCATGCTCCTTGCTGCCTGAGCTGTTTGCACAGATAATGAGTGAAAGTGCTTTGAAACAGTACAATTTAAGACCAAATTAAGTTCATGTTTTACAGCAGACACACTTTTTTCCTGAAATATCTCATTTGTATCTGGTATTTTTTGTATCTGATATTTTCTACTTAAAAACCTTAAGGAAGATATTAGTGATTAATAAAGAGAACAGAGTGAAAGGGGGAAGGGTTTATCAGCTCTGTAATATCATTTCTGAACTAGGTGGACCCAAAGTAGAGTGTCTTTTTTGCAAAGCCTCAGCTTTGGCATATAGCCAAAGATGACAATAATTGTATGTTTACAGTTCATCAGATGCTATTAGTTTAGCCTGAAAAAATTACAGTTTCTTCTAATTTCATATCTTTAAACACCATAAGGTTCCAAGAGCTCAATATCCTGTGTCCAGAACTGGACATAAGCAAAGGTTTAGGGAAGAAATATATAAACAGGGAAGGTCTGTATGAAACTTTTTCTAATATTTTCTCAGCTTTTAACTGTTCTCAGATACCGGATGTGGTACCTATGTACTTTGTAACCATCAGTGGATCTCTCTTTCATGATCTTCTCCATTTTACCTGTTGATCCATATAAATTTCATGTTATCTGTAGCATTTTATTTATTTATTTAGTCCAACTCCATGTAGTATCTACAAGCCTAATTTCACAATCTTTCATTCTTGGAAGGCCGTGAGAAATCAATCCTTGTCCATACTCTACATGCCATGCATGAATCACATAGTATGATATATCTGTCCTTACTTATTTGACATTTCTCTGCATGGATCGTTCATTCTGTGGGAAGTTTTATATAACTTTGATAATCTTTGTCATTCTTCTGTGACGTTCTACTACATTATTTTAAGATAGAGGAGTAGAACTGAATACCACAGTTTTACAAAATCCAGAATTCTCATGACCATGGACTCGTACTGTTCTCTCTCTCTTTTTTTTTTTTTTTTTTTTTTTAACCTGGGATGATTTGTGGTTATTACTTTGTATTTCAAAATGTTATCTCTATTTAATACAATCCAATGATCAAGTTAGCAAACTTACTACCATTTGGACAGAGCATATAGCTGCTGAATAACCAACCTGAAAGAACGGATGTAGGCCAGACAAATTAGAGGAATCAAAGAAAATTATAAACCACAGAAAGTACTAGTTATTTTGAGTTACTGGAGAAGCAGATGAACTGCCAATAATTTTTCACGTTACTTTTTTTTTAGAGCTCTTTTGATTCACTTGACAAAGAGTGAAAATCATTGAAGAAATAGGAGATGACCATTTTTCCATTTCGAAGAACTATAAAATACTGTGGCCCCAATAGCTACTGTGAAATTCTGGAAGCAGGAATTCAGGAAGCAAGAAGCCTCGCTTGAGGAACACAGTAAGAGTTGTGAACAAAAAGATTCTGAAGTTCCAACATTACTGTCTAAAGTATTAAAATGAAAGGGGCTTTCTGAGCCTGAATTCTGAGCAAGTTGCAGAATGGTGATAACACATAGACAGATGTGAAAAGCAAAATTAAATTATGGCAATCGGCATATTTTCAGATGTCAAAAAAAGTAAAAAGCAAAATAACTTCTCTTCTTCTAAAAGTAAAGAAGATATAAAAGACCATCAGACATTTCATACTTTTCCTCTAAGGACATTTACCAATTATAATTATTTGTAAACTTAAGAGGGGCTTCTGATGTTAATTTTAAACAACAGATTAACACATAACTACTTTGGTAAATGCTCTATTTGCTTCATAACATGGTATCAAATAGATGTATTTTCAATTATTCTCAGTATCACTACCACTTACATTGAGGCTTTAGTGTAATGGACAGCTGAGTAACAAACTAAAACTAATCAAAGTAATTTTTAATCAGTATTTAAGCATAGTAACATATGCTGATAAGAATATATGAATAAAAGGTATGATTTATATGAAGTGAATTATACTGCATATAAAAACTTTTGTGTACAAGTTTTTTGTATACACAATCTCCATACACCTAACTGAACAATACACAGTTGTTGGAGTGCATGAGGAGGATAAATATTGAAGTGAGGAGCATGTGTAGTGCTAATCAGAGGGGGGAGTGTTCTAGTGTTCGAAAATATATTTTTATAGAAAACTGCCATTGAATTGCAACTTTGGTCTGGTAATAGGGAATGTAACTTTTAGTGAGGCTGTGTTACATTCATAATTTCTTTGCCTAGTAACAGAGACAACATCCAGGTTATTTGGTTTTGGTTTTCACAAAATATAAATTCCATCTTTTTATTTTTCAGAGTGTGAATGCAACTAATTACTTTCAAAACCACTGTCAAATCAGTTTACAAAGTTCTTGGCTATCATTGCCACAGTATTTTAGCAATACTTTTATGAGCAACCCAACTGCAGACCAGTCATTAGAGCAATGCAAAGCATTTATTACTTTAATATGCCTGACATCAGGAACCTGGATGTAGGAAATTGTTCTGGTTTGAATTAGGAATCTTTTTGCTGTTGTTATTTATTCCGACATATCTGTGTTAGCTTGACAAGTAACAAGTCTTAATTACAATGGGCAAGCTAAATTTCTTTTTCTGGCAATATTGCTATCCCCTCTGTATCTCATGAACTCCTACAGATGAGTATGTATGTTCTTATCTTTTTTTTTTTTTTTTTCTTTTTCTAAACCATCCTAGTATTTATTAATATTTTATTAGCTTTTTGGATTATTGTTAAAAAGAAAGCTGACGTTTTCCTGGAAAAGTCTATGAACAACTTAAGAACTTCATCTTAAATTGTTAATCTGCAACTGAGGATCCACTATTTTATTTGTGAAGCTGGGATTGATTTCTTTTAGTTGCATTTTACATTTATCTGCAGTTGGTTTCAATGAGGTTTTGTACAGTCCTCCTGCACTTCTCTGCAGTCAATGCTTGTCCTAATTACCCTGGGTAACTAGCTTAGTGTTGTCAGCAGACTTTCTCACTTTGCTGTGCATTTTCTGTTCTGGTTTGTTTATTAATTTATGGAATTTGGTGATATTTGTATTTTCCATATCATAGAATGATACATTTTGGAAACATTTTCTGAAATAGCTTTATAAAAGAACAAGTGCTAAGTGCTCTTTTTAAGGTAAAATAAATCCTGAATAGACCTTGCATTCCCAAATTCAGTGCTAAAATGATACACAATTACGACCAATAACATAAGTCAAAAAGTGAGTAAAGTAAAGTCAGTCCTTCCACAACGAAAAAAACACTTTTTTCATGTTTTAATTGATCAAATCTATATTAGCAGGAATTTAAACACTAGAGCACCAAACAATTAAACTGTTGTCGTGTGCAGATGTAAAAAAGTTAAGAAGATATAAAAATTACTTTTGTTATTGCAAGTGGCTATTCCTTGTTCTAATGACAGTAGACTGGTTAAATGTACTGTATTTTGTGATTTTGGTTATGTACCATGCAACATGTAATTATTTTTCCATTGCCAACTACTAATTTTATAATATGTGATACAATTTCTTTGCTACATCATTTGTCTTTAATTGGCATTTTTTCCTTCACGTTCCAGTTGTACAAATTGTACTGGAAAGAAAAAATTAAAAATCTTATGAAAATGTGCCAGTGCTAGGGGAAAATATTTGACATTTTACAAGAGTGCAAATATACAACTTCCCAAAATTTCTTTTGCTGTTTTTAAAATTCAGTGATACTTTAATATTTATTATTTGGAAATATGATTGTCAGACATGGAACTTCTGTCGAATTTCTTGGTTATCTCATGAACATGCAATTAACATGGAATTGTGGATAAATTTTACTGGTTCTTGATTTCCAGAGGAAGGCAAATAAGTTTTGGCCTTGTTCTGTGCCATCTACAGAGTGTCCATGAACTTGGTAATAATTGCTCTATAGATGCTCATATTCTTATACAATTGGTTTTAAAGAATTTGCTCTGATTCTTCAGAGTTACATGTATGTTTGTGTTGCTTTTTATCATCCCAAGGTGTTACATAAACTACAAGCCAGTTTTGGAAATCATTTTGAAATCATTTGGATATTATTTCTGTTGTTCGTTGCAAAGTTAATACACATTTAGTACTGCAGTCCTGGCATTTCAGTCAACTTTCAAGATGTAAGCATGAGTCACTCAACATGACATTTTCAAAATTTCAGATCCTAAGCTTATCTCACTTGTATTTCAAATAAAAGCTCTGAGTTTCTAGCTGCCTGAAAGTATGAACTGATACTAGTTAAGAAAAAAAAATAGAAAACAGTTCAAGAGAAAGAAGGCATCTTTGTTTAAAATCTTACATTTTAAATGGAAGCTTGTGATTTGTCCTGTAATTTCTGAATGCTTGCATTTGTCAGTATTGAATGCTAAATTGAATTATGACTGCAATTAATAACAAAAAATAGTAGGTTATTTGCAAGAAATATGGGGTTTTCTTTGTTATAAAATAATAACAGTTTCAAGAAACCAAAGTAACTGCTGAAGAACTGCAAATGGATCATGTATGTCCTGCAAAGGCAACTTCTAAAATCACTTTGAATCTTTTCTGAAATGCATATTTCTCATTAAGCAACCAGGATCAATTAAGAGTGTTGGTCTAAAATTTTCTTTAATTCAGTTCCCTGATCTCTCTTTGACAAATTTCTGCACAACACTTGAAGTTTCCCATGTTGTTATTTCTCAGACAAGTGTAAAAACAATAGCAATGAACAATCAGTAATGATATCCTAGATAAAACAGAATTTTGAATACCTTTTAACTGCCTACAAGTAAATTATCTTCAGTTAGTTTCTAAGTCTAATTGCACTTTAAGCCAAGATAAATACAGGCTGCTACTAAAAGGGAATGTTCCCTGCTCTCAACTGTTTTTCTACCTCCTTTCTGACCAGCACTACTGCCACTGTACAGCTGAATGAGGGAACAGCCATTCCTGAATGCTGATCTTACAATTTGGCAGTGGTTGGGGAAGGAGGTGGAGAGGAGACAAGCTCAACAGCATCCTGCACTTAACTTAGCTCAGGGTAACTGTGCTGTTTCCAGGAGCTGTGGTTTCCTAAGACATCAACATGCGAATAGCCAGGTGACAGTAAGTGCCTTAATTCTTGTTACAGATGTCTATGGGTTCTGCTGTCTGAACCTCCTGTAATTATCTTTCTTCCTGAGATGTTTGGGACAAAATTTCCAAGCACACGATTAGCTCCTGTATATGTAATACGTGAAAAGAAATATGTATGGTGGAGAGATTGTGTGCTTGAGATCTTCATAACACTGTGCTTGCTGGTCTTCCCTAGCAGATAGACTTTCACGATGCAGTAGTAATTTTTAAGAACTCAAATGCTTTCAAATATGTTTTCATTGTCACTGTTTATCCGATTTAAACTTTCACTTGTTTTTGGCGTTCAGAAGGTTTTGTTTGTTTCTGCTGGCACAGTATTCTCTGCACTGGGGACAATTAAAAATGTAAATAGCAAAGAGCTTGCTAGACCCACAGATACAGGGCAGTAGTCAGATTCCCTCTAAGGGTCTCGCATCCAACAGTCAGTTTTAAAAAAACTTCATGCAGTTTTCTTGATGAAGAGGTCAAGTTCTCCTGATAAGACTGGAGAGGCACTGCTCTTTGACATGACTAGGACAGAGTTAAATTTTCCTGCTATTCCTAATAGGGCAGAACTCCCCATTCTTTTGTTGCCTAGAAAAATAAAAGACTGATTGTGAAGCTGTGCATTCATGTCCCTGTAGTATTCATTATTTTGGCAGTCAGGAACTACCAGCCTTCAGCAGGCATTCCAGTTTTCTTTTGTGTTGAAGGAAATATTAGCAGATAACATTGCAATAAACCCCAGGCTTTACTGCTGTCAGTTTAATAACCTTAAGTATGAATCAGAGTCTGATTTCAGAAGCATTTACATTAAGACCATTAATACAGTAATATAATCCACTCATCTGTTGGTTCAAGAATTATGTAGGTCAGTAATGTTGGGTCTAAAACTGTGCTTCGGTCTTGACTACTTAAATTCAGCTCCTCCAAACTGTAATAATTTGTCACACATACAAATTCAGGTGTACCCTATATAGATCGCTCAAAAGTTGATGTTGTAGGCATAAAAAAAATTGTTTATATGTTTTGGGCATTTTATGAAATTGATAATAATAGCATTTGACAAAAGTACCATTTTTTATTTCCATTGCAAACAAATATATTCTTTCTTTTTTTCCCCCTGTCCAGGAAGCTTCCTACTTTTTTTTTTTAATTATTATTATTTTTATTTAAAATACCGTCGTCATAAACCCCTATACCCGATTTCCCTGGTATCATCATTTCCTTAGGCAATTGTAGAGCATTCCATGTTCTTTTCTTCTGTTTTGTTTCTATCTCTTCATGACCTTTTCTTATGCTTTTTAATGTATTTGTCTTCCTATGGTTTTTAACATATTTGTCTTCAATACCTAAGGGATCATCAAACTGCTGTCCCTGCCAGTAAGCAATTTCTAAGTTGTTTCAGCTAACTAACCTAAGCTGAATAGAATCAGAGGATTGTTGGGGTTGGAAGAGACCTCTGGCAATTGCCTAGTCCATCTTCCTCCCTCAAAGCAGATTCAGCTGCAGCAGGTTGATCAGGACTGTATCCCATCAGGTTTTGAATATCTCTTGTGTTTCAATCTGCGCCCATTGCCTCTTGGCCTGTCAGTGGGCACCACCTAGAGAAGTCTCATTCTATCTTCTTTACCCTCCCCCCTTGCATCAGGCATTTATTGCTATTATATCCTTTGCTATCATACACACACACATACATATACACCTTTTTTTTTTTTTTTTTTTTATTTTTTTATGGCTAGTTTTCTCCAAGCATCCTAGCTTTAGAAGACTAGGCATTGCAGGATTGTGATATGTTTGGCTTCATGGACAATACTAGGCTTTGATGCATTCCTTTTAGTCTATGGAAATGATTAGACTGTTTAGTGGGGCTTTTTTTGCTTGTGCCTTTGTGAATAACCACAGCATTAAGGTCACCTGCAAAAGAAAATCAACAACATCTTTTCTGAGTCAGTTATTGTCTTTTACAATGTAACTGCCTTACTTAGCACAGAACCACCATTCCATTGTAATACTATTTTGGGAGTTACAAATAGTCTGCTAAGGAATAAAAATTCATTTTATGCTTCTTAATTTATTTTTTTAAGAAACATTTGTTTGAGCTTTTTCTTCAAAGTAATGATTTCAGTCAGATTGTAGATCATCATAAGTGCTGTTATGGTCCTCGTTATAGTCCACATTATAATAATAAAACTCTTCTTTTGGTCAATCCAATTCCTTTGTTTAAATTAAGTTCCAACACATTGACTGTTGGGTTGAAAGAATTATGCCATTTTATGTTGCATGGAGTAAAACAAATAGCTGTGAATAAAGATCTATGTAGTATCTTTTGTGTTGGTTTTTTTTGGAGGTGTGAGAATTTTGCATAAAGATTCTAATAGTGTTCTGGGGTCTGCTCTCAAACACTATTCTGAAAGTATTAAAGAAAACTCTAAAAAAAAAAATCAATTAAATGAAGATGTGAAAGCAGAGATGAAGTGCGTAGTCATTCCAGGTATAATTTCTTTGGTCTTCAAGGAGTCACCAGTGACTAACTCAGCTCTCTCTTTCTACACTGAAATAATACTCTTTAACCTCATAAATGTCTTAATTTATTTGCTGCTTAAAATGCTGTTTTCTTCATGTCCTTATGTCCTGGTTTCAGCTGGAAAAGAGTTAATTTTCTTTCTAGTGATTTCAGTGAAAGGAATGTCAACAATATATATTGTTTTAGTTGTTGCTAGGCAATGTTTATACTTTTCAAGGATTCTTTTCAGCTTCCCATAGAAGCTGAGAGGAATATAGACAGAACAATGTAAGGGCCAATGGAATATTCTGTACCATAGACGTCATGCTCAGTATATTAATGGGGTCATCTGGGGAGTGGCCTCTCGCAGTCACTGCTCAGGATGATGCCAATTCACCGTGACATGTCATTATTGTTATTATTCTTATTATTGTTATTTTCCTTTTCTATTGTTCTATTAAACTGTCTTTATCTCTACCCATGAGTTGGTTTTCCCTTTTCCCTCCTTTTTCCTCTTTTCTCCCTGCCCTTCTTGGGGAAGAAAGCTGGGGTGAGCAAGTGGCTGTGTGGTCCTTAGTTGCTGGCTGGGGTTAAACCACAACACCTTAGTATAACTAAAAAAAAAAACCCAAACGTACTATGAAAAGAGGACAAAATGAGTGCTATCTTTACCTCACACATTGTAAACAGTCAAAATTTCAGGCCTGAAAAAGCACAAACTGCAAATGGAAACAACTTAGAGTTTTGTACTATTAACCCATAGGGAGACACTGACCTGTTGTGAAAGCAGATGATGGAATAGGCTTGTGACGTGTGTAGCTATGAGCTCATACATGATGCAAAAATGTATGTCCTCTCTTCACTCAAGTGTCTGCACCTACCTAGCATGATGACATGAAGCACACACTCACTGGAAGTCTTGTGACAGAGACAGGGCAGTGATACAGGATTTTAAGCAAGAGACCAATAGTCACCAGCTACTGCGCATTGCCTCCTCCTCTTCAGTAACTTGCATACCAGGTACAATTCTAGCAGAGTGACAAACTGCAGTCAAGGGCCATAAATACGCTCAAGGATCTGGAAGGATTGTACAGCAATGTGCTGACTATTCATGTGTTCATTGATAATAATTGGAGGAATCTCTGAATTTGATGGGTAGAAAAATTCACATTACTGGCTATGCAATTAACAAATACAGCTTCATTACTGATTCCTGATGTGTTGATACTGTTAGTAGTATGATACAGAGCTACATACCTATATAGAATCACAGAATCATAGAATGGTTTAGGTTTGAAGGGACCTTAAAGATCATCTAGTCCCAACCCCCTTGCCATGGGCAATGACACCTCCCATTAGACCTCATTGCTTAAAACACCATCCAACCTGGCCTTCAACGCTTCCAGGCATGGGGCCTCCACAGCTTCCCTAGGCAACCACTTCCAGTGCCTCACCACCCTCAGAGTGAAAAAGTTCTTCCCAAGATCTAATCTAAATCTCCTCTCTTTCAGTTTGAAGCCATTACCCCTTGTCCTACCACTGCATGCCCTTGCAAACAGCCCCTCCCCAGCCTTCTTGTAGGCCCCCTTCAGATACTGGAGGGCTGCTATAATGTCTCCCTGGAGCCTTCTGTTCTCCAGGCTGAACAACCCCAGCTCTCTCAACCTGTCTTCATAGGAGAGGTGCTCTAATCCTCTGATCATCTTCGTGGCCCTCCTCTGGACCCTCTCCAACAGGTCCATGTCCTTCTTATGTTGGGGGCTCCAGAGCTGGACACAGTATTCCATGTGGGGTCTCACAAAAGTGGAGTAGAGGGGCAGAATCACCTCCCTTGACCTGCTGACCATGCTTCTTTTAATGCAGCCCAGAATGTGGCTGGCCGCCTGGGCAAGCGTACATGTATAAAATCTTCGTTCATTTAAGCATCTCGGGAATTTTCTACAGTAATAATAATTTCAAAGATAAAATGGCTGTTATTTCTTTACTGTTTTATAGCTTCTGCTATAAAAACAAGTGTGAAGAGGGCAGAGAAATAATGTATTAACTTTCACTTCAAATATGTTAGATTTTGCACTGCCATAGTATTTTAGTGCCTTGCATAGTATAATAATTTCATTGAAGATGTAATGTTAATGCTGATTTGAATCACCTTTGGAACTAGGTGTACGTGCATAAATTGTCTTACAAAAAAAAAACCCCAAAAAGTAGCAGCTTCCACGACTTATTAAGAATTAGGCTTTACTTATTTGCGAAGCCAAGTATTCCAAGAATATTCTACTGAAAGCATTTTTGTTTTAATGTTTAGTTGTTTTTAGATTAGCATTTCTTCTCAGGTTTTTTTTTGTGCATTTGAGTTTTGCATTGACAATTTGTAACTGGTTTGTAGGGGCTGCAAAGAAAGGTAAATTAATGTCTGGCAGATGTAAAGTTTCAGTATCCGGTGAAGTCTGGAAGAAAAATTAGTTCCAAAGGAACCAGTGAACTGGTATATTTATGCTTAAATCAGCACCAATTAGTATATTCAATAACTGAGATAATTCAAATCAATATAAAGGATGTATTAGGATACGTGGGACAGACCACTGCTGACATCATTCCAGATCATCTGCAGAATGAGATAACTGGTTGTCCAAGTTCTGCTTCCATTTCCTAAAATGTTTTTTAAAATACGGCTGAATAGTAATATTCACAGAGTGAAAGCTTTAAATGAAGAACACATTTCTGGTCATAAGGAGAAGTAGCTTTCTGCGCAGCAGAGCTAATGCTCCAGTAACTGGAGGGGGGGAGTTGTTTTGTTTGGATTTGTTTTTGTTTTTAAACATGGCTTCAACCTTGTTTATATGAATCAGAGAGGAGACAGAGTTATCAAGAGCTTGGTGTTGCTGTAAGACTGAGTATGCCCACAAATTTTGTTGTGTTGCACAGAAAATTAAGTTTCCTTTCCAAAATATGTGCACAGATGTGTGTGTGCACCTCCCTCCTCAACAGAAAAGGTGGAGGGCACAGAGGTGAGAAGTTGCTGCTTTTTTACTTTTGTCTGGAAGGCCCCTGGTTGTATTTAAAAAGTGATGTTATAATCAGACCCTGTTCTTTTGAACTTGGTTAGAGATGTAATTCTCCATTTACATTGTTCTCTTCGGGTTCTTCATTCACTTAAGACTGAGGGATTTATCAGATATGAAGCTTTCCAAAATCTAAAATATGAATAGAAAAAACCATGCATTTCCTTTATAAATCACTTACATACTTAATACCTAATTTAATAATTAAAATGTTATTAATATCATCTCTGAATAGGTCTAAATCACCAATTTTAAATAGACTTTGTAATATCAACTTAGCACTCATTTTATAAATCTTGTTTGAACTGCAGATAAAATTTATTCTAGAAAGTCTGAACATGACCTCTGCTTACTCAGAAGTGACTTTTTCTCACTTTATACTTCCATCAGAAATAACCATTAAGCAATGCCACAAGGACCCCTGTTGAATTTCCTAAGTCTCTGTCTCTTTGAGGTATATATTCCAGTCCTTAAATAATTTTGTCTCTTGAGTCCTGACTGATTTATTAGCATTTACATTCACATTTAGCCACTAGACCTTATTATCATAGCAGATGCAGCAGCACCAATTACAGTGGTAGAACAACCATTCCTACAAAACTCCTGTCTTCACATATCCAACACAATCACACTGTGCCTTCTGGATATTGCTTCATACCAGCCTGGAGCTGTTTTCAAAGGCAATGCTTTTGAGAGTTGTGTCTTCTGGATGTTTTTCATGATCTAACTTCCCGTGTTTGTGTACTGAGATGTAAACTGTGTGCTTGTGTCCTGCAGGCCAGGTAGCTTAGAATGTCCTGTTACTGTCACCAGTCTCAACTGTTTGCCATTTACAATTGTTTACCAATATGGTGGGTTGACCCTGGCTGGCTGTCAGGTGCCCAGCCAGCTGCTCTCTCAGTCCCCTTCCTCAACAGGAGGAGATGAGAAAAGAAGATGGAAAAGTTTGTGGGTGGAGATAAAAACAGGGAGATCACTGACCAATTACCATCACAGACAAAACAGGCTTGATTTGAGGAAAAATAATTTAATTTTGGATGTTGCAGGGTTGACTGTATGGAAAAACAGTTGTCATGGTTTTGGTCGGACTGGCCACTGAGATGAACGACAGATGCACTTCCCCACCTCTCTCTCCAAGGAGAGGAGGGAGAGAGAGAAAGAGACAGGACAACAGTTCAGAGAAGACTCTCATTAGCTTCAAAAATGTGTGCTTTTAAAGATAAAACACTTTTAAAGCTACTGATATCAGGAACATCTACATTACTGCAGCATACTGTGGTGAACAAACATATACATTTATGGAATAATTAAATACATAATTCTTTTCTTTCTCAGGGGAGGAATGAAGCAATCACTGGGCTCTCACCTCCTATGAATGATTAAAGTCACCCTTTTTTCTCCATGTGGGAAAAAGCAGATGAGCATTTACCTTCATCCCAGTAGCAACATGAAAAATGTACTGAAGACCTTTTGTTTAAATTTGTAGCAACTAAAGGATGCATATTTTCAGAGTTTTAAATGCTGTGGGCTAACACAAGAAAAATAAAAATAAAATGTGTAGGGGTAGTACGTAATATGCTCTTTTACTTAAATGATTTATCATGTCTGTTGTCATGTAGAACATAACACATTTTGGCCAAACCTGCTTCATGCTGCATTTTATGAATAACCTGAAGTACTTAAGAGAGAGAATACGCCTAGAATATTAACATCAAACAGGAATGAAGGAAACAAAATGTGGGACATCGTCAAGGAAGTGTACAGGAGAGGAAGGAGCGTGCTTGGGAGCAAGACAACATCATTTTGCATTTATTTTAGATTTTGGTAGCTTGACATCATAACTATGGGGCGCAGTTCTGGTCTGCATCTGAAGAATCAAGCGGTGGAGTTAGAGCACTAAAACGTTCAAGCAGAAACCATGCTGGAGCAGGGGGGACAGGAGAGAGGGAAAGAGCAGCAGAGAGACCACTACATATTGACCATATTCCCCCCTGCACTCTCTCCTGCACCACTCAGATGGGGTGGAGGACTTGTGAGTGAAGTTGTGTTTGGGAGACAGGAAAGGTGTCGATTTAATGTTTGATTTTTGCTTCTCACCACCCACATCTATTTAAATTGATAATAATTTCCCCAAGTCAAGCCTGTTTTGCCCATAATGGTAATTGGTTCTGACCTCTAACGGTCAGATCTCTAATGACCAGATACAAGATAAGCTGAAACTCACATCTGTGTATATTTTGGTGTATAGGAGAAAACAGATAAGTGTGTAAACAGGTCTCCCTGTCTTTATTTCGACCCACAAGCTTTCTCATCCTATTTTCTCACTCTGTTCTGCTAAGGATGGGGAGTGTTGTGAGTGGCTGAGTGGGAGTTTGGCCCTACCCAACGTTAACCCACCACAACTGCATACAGAGTCCTAAGCTAACCCTGAGCTACAGGAGCAGAAGGTTAAGACAATCAATAAACTGAGAAAATGGCTTTGGGCAACAGGTCAAATTGTTTTTTTTTTCCCTTCAGATAGGTTAGTAGTTTTTTGTCAATTTTCCTACCCAAAAGAGAGATTAACATGTATTTTACTTTCTGGAGATGAGGGAAAATGTGATGAGAAAAGGACGATAGAAGGAGAGTCCATCCTCTCTTTAAACTCGAAAAAGGAGAGATTAATCTCTTCATTGGAACGCGAAGTATCTCCCAAGTCTGAAAGAGTAAGTACTTTAAGTACTTCACTGCTAAAACCTATAATACACTGTTAATACTTCGTCAGCATATTGCAATACTAGAATCATCAAGGTGGGTAGGTTGACACAGCATTTATTTTCATAGTTAATTCCACATCAACCATAAATATTCATGGTTAAATGATGTCATCCACCATTCATGGTTTAATACTGTATATTCATGGTTACACATGAGTATAATTTTTGGATATTTGTAATCTCTTGGCTTCTAGCAGTGAAATTTGGAAACAGTAATGTTTCATTCATAGGAGAAAACCAAAAAACATTATGAAAAATTATATATTGGTAGTCCAGACTCTTATAGTATTCTTCAAGTCATCTACTCAAAGTAAAACTTACTATTATTTGCTACATTTTGCATTCATCATTATTTTTTGCACATTCATTGTTTTTCTTAACACTATGGAGCTTGTGGATCTTTCTATAACAATCAAAAAGTGTGCTGTTGAGCGTAATCTCAGATATAAATAACAAAATAACCTTCCCTATCCTTTTTTCTTCTCCACCTACTCTAACACGAAATAACCTTCCCTATCCTTTTTTCTTCCCCACCTACTCTAACAAATGCAGAATTCCAATCAGTTTTTATGTGCCTTTCTCCTTTTCATACTTCATCATTAATGTTGAGGGAGGAGACAGATTTGATCTACAAATGTCCACTGTGCTAGAGGATGAAGCTAAGGACTCTTCAGTTATTGTGGTGCTTTTTTAATTATCTGGAATAGGCTTGTTGTTGGGAGCTGTCAAAGTAACGCAATCAGAATGTGGGTATATTTAGCTGAGCATAACTAACATAGATAATGTTGAGCTCTATGGTCTATGCGATGCGTAATGCACTCGAGTCTTAATTATCTCTAGTTCATAGTTGGCCTTTAAGATTTATTACTATTGTGACGTTTAAGTAGCAAGCACTACTGAACATTCAGAATCAAATAAGAATATTGAAGAAATTCAATAAAGGAAATCATTACCAAAATTAATGAAGCGCTTAGAGTAAAATATAACTTCATTTGGACATTTAATTCAGGAGGAAAAAGTAAATCTTCTTCTTGTAATGTTTTGCAAAGTAAAGTAATTACACTGTTGTATCACAAATATGCTACATTTGTCATTTTGCATTTCCTGCATGGTTTTTCCCTGTTGAAAACAGTAATTATTTTCAGTGAAACAGATGCCGCAATTCAGTTACATTTCTAAGAAGAAGGTAAACAGGTTACATTGTCTACTCAGTAACATTAGACAATTTTAATTAACATGTTTTCTATTTCATTGAAAATTAGAAAAATTAATACAGAGGACAATAAGTGTCATTCAGAGGTAGTCAATTTACATGCAAAATATGAGTGAAGTATTGTAGTAGAAAAATAGCAAAAATAACAGAGCTGTAACAAAATAAAGTATCTTCTATACAGCTGAAAGCATTCATTGGAATTGTAATATGCTTTCTTTAAATAAATTAATTTTTATTAATTTACAAGGTCACACATACGACACAGAAGCATAGATCATATTAGTATTAGTCTACGTATTTTGCTTATGGCGTCCCATTTAGGTGATGATTGTGGCTTGCTTTAGGACTTCTATTCCTCTTCCAAATATTCTTGGCAGATAGCCAAGAATTGTGAGGGGGCTGTACAGATGACAAGAAAATACTACTATCTGCCAGGATTTTTTTTAACAGTTTACTTTTCAGTAAAGGACATAAAAACGCTAAGTATTTTTGCTATTGATGTATATGCTGTCTTCCAGTATCTACAGATCATGGGAAAAATTTTGCACACAGCGTGGTTTCAATGTCATCAGTTTGAATCAAGTTTGCTGGTATCATGCGATGAACAGTCACGTGTAGCACCACCCCTCCTGAGCTGTAGTTCTGATCTTGCTTTCTAAAAGTAATTCATCCCACTGTTTCTGGACCTGTTTGACTCTGAGTAGCAGTACATGTTAGGTCTCAAAGGCATGTATCTCTCGGGACTATGTGTGGCTCCACAGTCTTCATCGCTTGGGGAAGGATGACTCTTCTTCCTATCAGTAATTAGTCAGTAGACTGCCTTTTTTCCCCTGTGGAAATTAGTTTGTGATTACTTCTAAAATACATTTTTCTTCACAGTGTTTGTTTTTGGTTTTATTTGGATAAAAATAGCACTTCACCCATTACAGCTTTCCTTTTCAGTGAATCCTTTTCATATTTTCTTCTAAAGGTGCTTCTGAATCCAAACTCTGTTTCTGTAGACAGCAGCCCTGTAGATTAGCTGGTCCCTTTACACATGAGCCTCTCAAAAGAGTACCAAAGCAGTATTAGCTTGCTGAACTTTAGCTTATATCGCAGCTTATGAGTCAACAGCCAGACCTCGTGTGTTACAGTAGTATAGAATCTAGTGTTTCCATACAGTCTGTGAAGTAGATTTGACCTGTAATGCCCCATTGTTTAAAAAGCAATTACAGATAAAATATATATTTACTTAAGACTGACATAATTAAAATGTACTCAACATAAAGCAATACAATATTAAGTATATGCAGTTACCTAGAGCTCCTGTCAAAGAGATGAAGGAATAGCAGGTCTTGGAAGATATTAAAGGAGAAAAATTTCCTGAGTATGTTGAAAATGCTGCTGTGCTGAGGACAGAAGTTATTCTGTGTCTGGGGATGCAGATTATCCACTTAATAACTTGCTATTCTGTACCAGTTGATTGCAGTTTGGCACTGTTGGGTAAAACCTACGTTAGCCCACAAGAAAAGCATGGTAGATCTTTAACCTTTTTTCCTGTACTTAAAGTTAGCAAACTCTTTTCAGTAATGAGAATGGTGATAGGTTATTTTTGTTTATTTGCCACTCTGGCTAAACATACTTGGACATTTGGTTGCTCTTACTCAGTGGTGCACTTTGGTTTGAGTCTGGAGTTTGCACAGCATTGGATAGCTTCTCTAAACCAAGCTGAGCTTGAGTAGCATAAACTGCCATAAATATTAATAAGTGCATAGATAATTCCCCTTTCAGTTCTTCTGAAATAATTTTTATTAATATTTTCAAAGAACTTAAAAGTCTTACATTTTATTTTCAAATTGCAGCTGGCTTCTATTTAATTTATGTATGTGCTACTTGTTTAGCTGTTGAATTTGTGTATTTATTTATTTAAAGATAGCATTTAAATAAACATAAAAGAACATTTACATTAAGCCCACTTGTACTAATGTAGTAAGGCATGTGGGTTTGAAACGGTGTGTAAGTCACCTTAACGACGCTGGCCAGTAGGGTGGAAAAAAAAAAATACCTGGAGTAAATAAAAATCAGGCCCAAAGTAGCTGTAAATAATAATGAAAAGTTAATAACAGAATGGACTTCAGTGCAATCGTCAGCAGATGCATACTAAAGGTTTAAATTAACAAAGTTGCTAGGTCACTCGCACACCATCAGAGCACATAAAACATTCTCCAATTATATTACTATGGAATTTCTTTAACAAACATAAGACCTATAGTAAAAGAACAAAATTCATGGCTATTAGGTGCTATAGAAAGGAAGCAGCAAGGGCTGAAGACATCATGAATGTACCTGATGCACTGAGATCTTGCACTGCCGGAAGATTTGTTAAATATAAAGGAAGGTAAAAATCATCCACACAGCTCTACGAACTGCATCTGAGAGAGAAATTCCTTTCAAACCTCGAGTTGTCAGATCTGATGTATACTTTAACTTTAGGAGGAAAGAAATGAGGCAGCTAAATTGACTCAATACAGAGTAAAATTCATTCCAGATTAAAAAAAACCAAAACCCAACAATGGAAGCCATGTATACCTCTGTAATACAAATACGGAATATTGTGTTCAACATTCAGCTCAGTAATTGAATAATACAGCCAAGTATTTATCCCTTAAATTTTTGTTACATGGATAATACAATTTGGACCTCAATTAATGCAGTTAAATATTAAGTATCTTTGAAGGGATCATACAGTGCTCATCTTTTTGTTTTCACTCTAATGATTAGATACAAGATAACCTGAAATCCTGTTCTGGTTTGGGGTAAAACAGGACCAATTTTCTGTTCAGTGATTTTACTTTTTAGCTAGGCCTCTTCTAACTGCTGAAATTAACAGCCTGTTGTGCAGAAAACTTCGATCTCAGAGCGATAAGACCCATGTTTATAGTTGATGCCAAGGAGTGGTATGCAGAGAGGCTCTTGCTTATACTTATTGCTATGGCAACCAAGGGCAGCCAGCTTTGTTACTTGCCCCATTGGACAACTGGAAGCAGAAAAGTGCAGAGGTGTCACACCTGCGGGGAGGAGTGGACGGGACAGGTGACCCAAAACTGACCAACAGGGTATTCCATCCCATCTGCCTCATGCTCAGTATAAAAGCTGAGGGATCAAAGGGTCAGCTCTCTTTTCTTCCATGGCCAGCATCTGAGGAGGACTCTGTCTGTTCGTCTGCCTTGGATCCTGATCCATGCATTCCTGAATCCAGATCCAGAATTCAGTTCCCATCTCTCATTGAGTCCAGTCTGGGACCTTCCCAGTGCCTGCTGGTGACTTGACTGTCATGCTGGGAGCTTGGTACGGTTTTGTGTATATTTCATTATCTCCTTTTTATTTTATTATTAATATTTTCATTAAAGTAGTTTAGTTCCTTCTAAACTCACAACTCTCTCTCTCTCCTCCTCTCCTTGAAGAGAGAGGTGGGGGAGTGCATCTTTCATTCACCTCAGTGGCCAACCCAGCCCAAACCACGACAAATTCACATCTGTGTATATTTTGGCATATCGGAGAAGATAGATAAGTGTGTAACCAGGTCTCAGGTGGTTTTTTTTGCTTTTGGCAGGGGATGAGGAATGTTTGAGGTTTTATTACTGTGATGTTACGAATCCCTCTTAAAGAAGCTTTTAATGACAATCGTAAAAGTACCTGGCAAGAAATTCTGGCTTTATTGAAAGCTATGCCAGAATTTAATTTCATCTTTTTGCATGAGAGCATCATTGCAGTCAGACTGTGATGCGATTTTTCCTACCATAGATACTGCTTAAATCTGTCATTCTTTTCTAGGGACTTATAAGTTGTGTGCTTTGGAGGGAATCATTTAAATCATCACTGGTTAAAACACTCTTGGAACTGTTACAGAGTATAAACTGATTATTAACAAAGAATCTGTGGGCTTTATTTGTTTTTTATAAGTGGCAAATTGTATTTTTAAATGTGATAAGCAGTGAGTATAAGTAATATGTGATTATATTCTTGAATGTAATAAGACAGACATCATGTACAATATTGCTGAGAGAGGGTTATTTGACTTTTCTTATTTCTGTTAATATTTTAGTTGGTGTATTACATAGACAATAAGAATTGATGTTGCTAATAGCCGGTCGCAGGCTTTTCTGTTAAGTCTGCAAGGTCTCCAGACTAGGACTTGCAGGTTTGGTTTGCCTGGACTTGCTTTAGGCTTGCCTGAAGCTTGGTTGAGCAATGGTAGCAACTTTCTAACAATCAGATAACTGTTACCTAATCTGTTGAGTTTTAGTTTAGCATTATGTGATCATGTGATGCAAGATCTACTGTTAACAATCTAGTTACATATCTGTAGTTAATAAACAATAGTATTCCATGCAGAATGTCCTTTCTATGGCCCGTGAATAAAAATGCAGAATAAAGGAGTACAGGCATAAGATGACAGCAGGAGCCCTCTGGTAATGGCACAGGGTGAAACTAGAGTCCCCAGCGCCGTGAAGAGCTCACCAGTGGGCCATCACTTTAAGTTTAAGTAATGCAGCCTTCGCGAAACCAGTTTTGGGAATCAGAGAGGGAACACAGAACGAGTGTATGTAAAACACGCTTTATAGTGTACATTTGGATGTAATACAGAATTGTGGATCAGTGAAGAAATCAAGGTGTATAGCATGTTAGAAGTCATACGAAAATAATTCCCAGAGGGTCCTAGAGTGAGGAGGAAGAAGCCATTCACCCATTCACATAATCCCAACAGGATGAGCTTAAAATCAGAGACTAATACAAGGAAGGGTCTGTATATTGTTTAATTGTATTATTATTTTGGGGACTTTTTATGTAACAGAAGTCTTTTCTTCTTCATAATAATAAACTCTGGGCTAGCAATAGTTAGTTGATCAGACTGTCAAGATTTCAGTTCATCTGCTGTTAAATTCTTGCCTTACACAGAGAGAACATTTCTTTGGCCCACATACACTGCAGCAGTTGGAGTGCAACAAATTGGTGGAAAACGCAGGCAAATTAGGCTATAAAATTTAAATGAAACAGAGCATTATACTTCAAACAGTTGAAAGCAAATTGGAGACATACAGATGAACACAGTGAGAATGATGTTTACAAACTATCAGCTGCTAAGAAAAAGTTGGAGGAACTGCATTTGTTTTTTCTGAAGCAAAAAACCCTGAAAGTTGGACATCATAAGGATGTTTTGAAATATAGGGACGGAATTAGTACTTCCACTGTTGGTGCGACTGGCTGCCTGTACATGTGCTCGTACTCACAGCATGTTGGTGCATAGCAACCCACTGAGAACTGCTGGTGCAGAAGAAATAATGATCAGTTGTTCTCCATGTTTACTGGTAACAGAATAAGAAACAGTGAACTTTCTAAGTGTGATAATAAATAACATTCATTCACATTATCTAGAAGCTGGTTGGAATCCTCTTGGCTGGAGATCAAAGTCTACCAAGTAGGCTCACTGCTCCTCCCTTGCATTACCTGGTAAGCATGTTGACTTCTTAAATTTACTTCCAGTCCTAACTTTTTTAGATTTAATGAATGCATCTCCTTAGTCTCTGTTTCACTGAATTTTATTCCAAGTGGTGTTAGGGTTATATGGGCATTTTCCTTTTAAATATTGTTTTAAGTATTAGATATTTTTTTCCCTTCAAGATGTTACTTTTAAAGACACTACCTATGTGTCATAGGCAAAGAAATATAAAACTCTTCAAGTCAGATCTGCATTTAAGTAACCAATCAAAATTTTTATTTTTCTTCATATTATTTGATGATAGACTTCTGGTGCCAGAGTCTCATATGTTGTACCTTGTCTTTTGCAGATCTGTAAAACTTCAAAAACTAAATTCTATCCTGACCTTACAAACTTGTCTTGCAATAAGGCAACCTGAAACCACACAGAATACTGTCTTGAGACATATGCTTTTCAAAGCAGTCCAGTGTTCTAAGTTGAACTCTATTTAGCTGAGGAAAATGGCAGGGGAAGTTACTTCATCTTTTTTCTACTGTCTGTAATGTGATTCTAAGTCACAAATTAAGCCACCCTGGTTTAAACGGTTTGTTAATTCAGAGTTTTCAAAATGTCCTGCAGTCCGCTCCAGTAGCTGGCAGTCTGTTCAATGATTTTCTGTTGGTGCTTAAACTTTTCAAAGCATCCATGCAGTTTATTACACGACTGTGTAAAACATCACATAATCTAGCACCTATCAGGTGACAAACTGCAGAACCACGTGAGATATTGTGATAATTATGCATGTTGGAGCATGTCAGCTTCACTTTGCCCACTAATATGTCTCCCCAGAACTTCTGTTGGCTTCTTAGCCAGTTTTTATTCTTTATACATCTGCCAGGGTTTTTTTTTCTGCTGACAAAATTCAATAGAACTTCATTGAATGTAGATGTTTTTGTTTCATTTCTATTGACCTGAAAGGTACTATGCAGCATAAACCATCTGGTATGTTCTGATCCATTTAAATACAGAAGTTTTTAAAATGTGAGAGAAAGGAAATACAGCAGTGGAACATAAAAAATTTACTATTAGCATCCAGTAGGTCTCATTCAATGACACAATAAAATTACAGTAGTAGTAGTCACATGGACAGAATGAAGTTATTCTGATACTTTAAAAGTGTTTCTTTTTTGCATAAAAATGCCTAGTGACTCATCAAACCGATTCCTACTACCAGAGAGGTTTGTGCAGTTACCAGACAGATTATAGGGAAATGCACTTACCATAAGCAGAATGGATTGGTACAACGGCATGAAAACACAACAGTGAAATAAACTGTAAAAAATGTCAGTGTCTTCCTCTTTTAATACATACTACCTGTGTATCAGTAAAATCCCATTTATGGGTTGCTTCCATTCTCACTGTATATGATGGTTATGAATAATTAAAGCCTATAAGAATAAATTTGTGAACTGAAAGTTGTCACTCATTCTTTTAGAAAAAGTCAAAAGATTTTTTTTTTCATAGCTACAGTGGCAGACACACTTACATAAAGGTTGCATCAGAAGCTTCCACTGACACCAACAAGGTAGCGTTTTAGTCTTGTTCATGTTACTTTTTCAAAAAAACTACACAGAAATGTCAGAATTCATGTCACATTGTTTTCTTTTTTATTAAGATTGTTTTCTAGGACAGGGAACACTGTGCAGTATGAAAAGTACTTCCTTTTATGCCTTAAAAGGTTCATCTTTTAATTATGTATCTAACCATTTGTTCCCGCTTATAAATATTAATATCATTCCTGGTAGTGACACTTCTTGAGAAATGCTGTGGTGCAACCAAGAGTCTTTGATACTGTGAAATCTTCTACATGTATTTTTGAAATAGCCAAAAACCGTCCTACGGGATGCGGGTGGGGGGAGATTTTATGCAAAGTAAAAGCTGATCACCCCTAGCACTTAGGGTCTAATTGTGATAAAAGTTAAGGATCTATTTCTACAAATAAGAGCACCAAGTTTCATTAGATGATTGGGTAGAAAATAAGAAATGTATGTATACGAATATATATGTTACATGAAAGCATGTTAAAATTATTTATTATTTTTATGCTTCTTCCTGAATAAATTACAATGAGATTGTTTCTTCAGAAATCCTTTAAGATGCCAGTCAGAAGTAAAGCATTGATTGATCTCTGCCACATATTAGCAATGTATCTGGCCCATAAAGAAATACACTTTGTTAAAAACAAACCAAACCCCACAAAAATCAACACCACCACCACCCCCCCGAAACCCAACCACAACACTATTTCAAAAGTTTCTCTATTTTGAAAAATAAAGAAAGTATTTAGTCATAATTCAGTTTTCGTTACGTGTTATTAGCAAACAATACCAATGTGGTGTGGAGAGATGGTAGATGAGAATCAGGTGGATGGAGTGGAAAAATCCCAAATCTACTAAACCTAGGAAAAATATGAATGGGTGCATATTCCAGAATTACACAGATTGACTGTAATTTTGTTAGGAGGGCTGTTTTGTTAGGTTTTTTAAATATGCAATAGTTCTCTCTGTAAACAATTGTAATAAGAAAAATGAAGAAAGTAAAAATAAAATGTGCTTTTGGTACATCTCTGCTTTCAGGGATTCTTTCCTCTTTTACTTTTTAGTTTTGTATTCTTCTGTCATTTCTGCTTTTAGTCCATTGCTAGATCTGAGTTATGCCTATTATTTATGGCAGATGTGTATCTTTCAATAGGATTCTGAAATGTCAGGCATACTAAAAAAAAAGCTAAGCATTCAGTGTGGTCTAAATTTATATACATGCATTCACTAATACTGAATATGTAGAGGTTGCAGGTGTATAACAAAAAAAATTACAACTTTGTCTTTAAAACAAAGATTAATGATAATTCTCTTTTCATAGGATCATAGTATTGTAGAATATGTTGGGTTGGAAGGGACCTTTAAAGATCATCTAGTCCAACCCTCCTGCAGTAAGCAGGGATATCTTTAACTAGATCAGGTTGCTCAGAGCCCCATCAAGCCTGGCCTTGAATGTCTCCAGGGACGGGGCCTCTACCACCTCTCTGGGCAACCTGTTCCAGTGCCTCACCACCCTCATTGTAAAGAACGTCATCCTAATGTCTAATCTAAACCTACCCTGCTCTAGTTTGAAGCCATTACCCCTCGTCCTATCACTACATGCCCTTGTAAAAAGTCCCTCTCCAGCTTTCCTGTAGGCCCCCTTCAGGTACTGGAAGACTGCTATAAGGTCTCCCTGGAGCCTTCTCTTCTTCAGGCTGAACAACCCCAGCTCTCTCAACCTGCCTTCATAGTATAGGTGCTCTAATCCTCTGATCATCTTCATGGCCCTCCTCTGGACCCTCTCCAACAGGTCCATGTCCTTCTTGTGCTGAGGGCTCCAGAGCCGGATGCAGTACTCCAGGTGGGGTCTCACAAGAGCAGAGTATAGGGGGAGAATCACCTCTCTTGATCTGCTGGCCACCGTTCTTTCGATGCAGCCCAGGATGCAATTGGCCTTCTGGGCTGCAAGCACACATTGTTGGCTCATGTCCAGCTTTTCATCCACAGGTACTCCCAAGGCCTTTTCCGCAGGGCTGCTCTCTATCACATCATCCCCCAGCCGGTATTGATAGTGAGGATTGTCCCAACCCAAGTGTAGGACCCTGCACTGGGCCTTGTTGAACTTTGTAAGGTTTGCTTGGGCCCACCTCTCTAGCTCGTCCAGGTCCCTCTGGATGACATTCCGTCCCTCTGGCACGTCGACTGCACCACTCAGCTTAGTGTTGTCAGCAAACTTGCTGAGGGTGCACTTGATCCCACTGTCTATGTCATTGATGAAGATGTTGAACAGCACCGGTCCCAGTATAGATCCCTGAGGGACGCCACTTGTGACCCCTCTCCATCTGGAATTTGAGCCACTGACAACCACCCTCTGGATGTGACCACCCAGCCAGTTCCTTATCCACCGAACACTCCACCCATCAAATCTGTAGCTCTTCAACTTAGAGAGAAGGATGTTGTGGGGGATCGTGTCAAAGGCCTTGCAGAACTCCAGATAGATGATATCTGTAGCTCTCCCCTTGTTCACTGATGCAGTCACTCCATTGTAGAAAGCCACTAGGTTGCTCAGACAGGACTTGCCCCTGGTGAAGCCATGCTGGCTGTTTCGAATCACCTCCTTGTCTTCCATGTGCCTTTGCACAGCTTCTAGGAGGATCTGTTCCATGACCTTCCCAGGCACAGAGGTGAGGCTGACAGGTCGGTAGTTCCCAGGGTCCTCCTTTCCACCCTTTGTAAAAATGGGTGTGATGTTTCCCTTTTTCCAGTCCCTAGGGACTTCACCTGACTGCCACAACTTTTCAAATATCACGGAGAGTGGCTTGGCAACTACATCAGCCAATTTCCTCAGGACTCTGGGATGCATCTCATCAGGTCCCATAGACTTGTGTATATTCAGGTTCCTCAGGTGGTCAAAAACCTTGTCTTCACTTATAGTGGGCGGGACTTTGTCCCACAGGTCCCTGTCTTGCGGTCGTTCAACCTGGGAGGCATGAGGAGAGAGGCTGGAAGTAAAGACTGAGGCAAAAAAATTGTTCAGAACCTCAGCGTTCTCCTCATCTGTTGTTACCAGTTTTCCACTCTCGGTCATCAAGGAGGGCATGCTTTCTTTGTCCTTCCTTTTCTGATTGACTTACCTGTAGAAGCCCTTCTTGTTATTCTTAGCATCCCTTGCCAAGTTCAGCTCCAGCTGCACCTTGGCCTTCCTGACCTTGTCCCTGCATAACCGGGCAGCATCCCTATACTCTTCCCAGGACACCTGATGCTGCTTGAACTGCCTGTGCAGTTCCTTCTTGTCTTTTAGTTTGACCAGCAGGTCCCAGCTCAGTCACGCTGGTCTCCTCCCTTTCTTACTTGATTTCTTACACCTGGGGATGGAGAGCTCTTGTGCTCTATGGAAAGCATCCTTGAAAATCTGCTAGCTCTGTTCTGCCCCCTTGTCCTTGAGGACCATTTCCCAGGGGGTCCTATTGACTAACTCCTTGAAGAGCTGGAAGTTTGCTTTCCTAAAATTCAGGGTCCTGACTAGGCTCCTCGTCTGGCACACATCCCTCAGGACCATGAACCCCACCAGCGTGTGGTCACTGCAGGCCCGGCTGCCTCCAATCCCCAGTGAGCTCACTCGCATTGGTGACTGTGAGGTCCAGTATGGCATCCCCTTGGGTAGGGCTGTTTATTTCCTGTCTTAGGAAGTTATCATGGAAGCACTCCAGGAACCTTCTGGATCATCTACAGCTCACCGTGTTACTTTTCCAGCAGATGTCGGGGTGCCTGAAGACCCCCAGCAGGATGAGAGCCTTCGAGCACGATGCCTCCTGTAGCTGGACACAGTAGACACATTCCCATCCATATCAATTGACCTTCTTGTGAGTATTGAGATTGTATGTAATCATAACATAAAAAGGACTGAAAATTATGCTGTTCACATAGTGAATAAGAGGCGTTACAACTGGAGACGGTCATCTCCACGCAATATTTAATTTAAAGGTGCAATTGCAACATATAGAGTACAGTTGGCTGCAATGGGTCAATGACTGTATAAAAATTGTAAAATTGTTATAACTGCCTGAACCCTCAAATCAAACGCAGACCCAACTTCACAAGTTTTTCAAACAGCTTAGAAAAGCTGTGGCTATACAGAAGCAGTAGTAGACGCTACATATAGGAGAAAGTGATTGGGACCACTTATTTGTTAAATTTACATTGGGAGTACTAAGGAAGATTTTCATGACCACATGAAATAAATATGTGAAATAACAAGACCCTTTGCAATCACTGCAGTGTTCACAACTCCAGGCATTATTTGGTGATAAACATTCAGTTCCCTTTTAAGGGTGAGGCAGATGATGCACCTGATTTCTGGGAAGCTGCCTGGAGATCCAAATATTTTCTTGATATACCAAGTCCATGACAGAAAAAACGTGTCTCTCTCCTGTAGTTAAAGTTCTCCATCATGAAGGTGATATTTTGCAGACACTACAGGTAGTCAGTTAAGACAGATGAACTTTGTTGTATTATTGTAGTTTCCATTGCTTCAGCTTATGGAATTTCTGTGTACTACCACTTTTTTTTTATTCACTGTTTCATTTATATGAACAAGCTTGTAATTATCTACTAGAAAGGTAATTTATTATGATAAAGAAATAATTACATACTTTCAGGCTGCATGCACTCAATGGTGGTGAATATCATATTTCATTTTATTCAAGTCAAGTATTTGTCTTTACTTATTCAAAATTCATGCCTTTTGTGTTATTTTATAATGATTTGTGACTCCAAATAGTAATAACATTTGCACTTGAATTATATACAAGGAATTTATTTTGTTCTAGCTTTCACATCATTTTACAGTTTGGGCTTTTCACTGGCAGAGATTAGTTATACTTCTGTATTATTGACAAAAGTAACTTCAGTTTTTCCAAATCTTAGTTGTTTGGGGTTTGTTTTGGCAGAATTGAGGGTAAATTAGATCTTGGTCTTATTTTAAACATGTCCCAAACCTGTCAGGTGTAGATTCAGTGCCTGCTTTCCTGAGTGGTTATTCATTAGGGGTTTTTGGTTTGTTTATTTTAATCTTGAGTCTGGTTTTGTATTGAAATATTTATAATGCTGTTCTGGGATCTGCTGTATCAGTCCTGTGAACACTACGTTCTCTGAGTGGCAATACTGTATGTCTGCTGGCTCTGGTTTCTCCGATGATTCCTTCACTTCTTGACTTCCAAGTACTTGTGAGACTATGGGATGAAAACAAGGAAAAACATCTCACCATCTAAACCCATTGTGTTACTTTCGGTATACATTACAAAAGATAGAAATTATGAAACTTGAAGTGCTGCTTTAAGTGTTTTACAGGTTGTCTTTTCCTAAATTGATTATTTTAGTTCTTTGTGCTCTGGACATTTTGGTAGGCCACTTCACAACTGATTATAGACATTGTGATTGTTAGGCTGAAATGTTTAAAATAAAAAATAAAGCCACTCCTCTGCAATGAAGTGAAATTTTGTCTTCCTTTTTTTCCTAATTTAAGGATCTATCATTATTTTGTGGGCTTCTTTGGTAATGGTGTGATCAGTGTTAAAAAGGTATTATTAACAAACCTGTTCCTTGTTAGTATCTTTTTTTTTTAAATGGAGGGTTTTTTTAAATAGAGCAATAACTTATTTTTTCTTGACTCAGTATTATGCCAAAGCTTATTCAAGCCTTTGACCAGAGTTGAGAAAAATCAGCAAAATTCATGAATATTTTAGAAAGTAATTACTTTTGGATGCAGGTTAATTTATTTTGTTTTGCTTTGTTTGAAAAGATTTATTTAGCTCTAATTCTAGTGGAAGGTATTTTAATGCTGTCTTTTCCAAAAAATGAGAATACTTTTTGCTGTTCAGCAAGATCTGTAAAGTATAACAAGGATGAAAAGCAAAACTGACTGAAGACAACAATTTACTTTGATCCATCAGTTTATATTTGTTTACTTTCATCCTCCAATTTAAGTGGTGGTGTTTTTGAACTCAGTGGTTTGACCGCCAACTGGGAAACTTCTAAGGGAATCCAAATGGATACATATTCCTACAAATTACCTATTAACGCTGCAGAATTTTTACTCTTTCTGTGTCCCTTGTGGCTGTGCCAAGCTTTAATGCAATACTCAATTACTGTCTAATAATCATTATTGGATGGTCCCTAGTCAAGTCCAAATATGCTTTTATGTGACACTTAAAAAGTTAACTTACAGATTGAAATACATATATGCTATTAAGAATTTTAAGTTGGACTTGAATTTGATCATTTCATTTACGTAACAACCACATTCATAAGGAGAAAAGATTTTTAAGGCCTTGTAAGATGTTTGTATCCAACTATGAAAGAACTGAAAGTAACTAGCTCTCTTCTAGAAATTTCGTATTGCAAATAGCAGATATTCAACAAGAAAACATTTTTATTTATATTTAGTAGTGTTTAGTATCTTTCTGTGACAAAATTTTAAAGACCATGAGAACAAAATATCAGTTGCAAACTGTTCAGAAAGACCTGTTTCACAGGTCTAAAATTTAAAAATTTTCCCTAAATATGAATATAAACAAAAATGTCAGATATAACTGGGAGCAACAAAATGAAGTCTCGGTGGGCAGCTTGGCACAACTTCTATTTCAGATTAAATGTAGCAAGGATTTACACAAGGTTGACTTCTTTTCTGATAACTAAAAGGAAATTCTAGAGATCCGTGTCTCTGCTTCAGCAATGCACTTGATATGATGCACCACAGGAAACAATTAGTGAAAAAAAAGTGGAAAATGCATAACATTATAAAATGGACAGAAGTGACTAAAGAGGCAATATGTTATGATTAAAGAATAAATACTTGTCTGGAGAGAAGTTAATAGCGTTGTTCCTTATTTAAGAGTTCATTAATATTTTATTTAATCACTTTGTCTCCAAAATAAGCAAGGTGAACAAATGTTAACATGAAATTTTGAGACATTTTGGCTAGAAATGTGACTTAAGATACCATTTGAAAAATGATCACCCTGGTGCTTGAAACAACGGAAGTGTAATGAAATAGGGGGAAAAAAATGCAAATCCTGCTTTTTGAAATTAGAAACAATCACATCTTTTTAAAAGGGAGTTTTATCAGCAGATAAAGTTGGAGAAAGACAATGCTTACCTGCCTGTCCAAGTAAGGTGTTACTGGCCCTGTATTCAGGAGAGCTGAAGTTGTAAAGATGACTATCAGATGAATAGAAAGTCTTCCTTTCCAACTGAGACTTAAATTACCCAGCCTAGAAAAATGATGGCAAAGGGCCAAAATAATTGCTGTCCTTTCATATCTTGAGTGGAAGAGAGGAAATATAGTAAGCAAAAAGCCTGAATTGCATAAGAATAAACTAAAGTTAAAAGTTAAGACTAAGGTCCTAAAACTGCTTAAATAGGAGAAATAAAGGAAAGTAGCTCAACTAGTTTGAAAATGTAGGTTTGTAATCAATAGAACAGGCCAGGCTTCATGACCAGAGAGATTCTTTTTCCTGCTGTGCTGCTAAGTAAAACCTGCTCTTCGTGACCTCCAGCTTAATGAATCAGTGTGAATTTGGTTTTATCCTATTTCATTCATACACTCAGTGTTTATGTTTATTAATACAATTCTTCCAATATATTTAGGAAAATAAGCTCTCAGTTAAGAATTACCGTAGCAGAAATGGACATCTATTATTACAGATTTGAAGAATTTCTAGTTGTCATTATGGATACAGAATGTCATTATACTGGCTCAAATTTAAAGACTTTGTCTATGGTAAATCTCTTTAAGAGGCAAGTTACGTGCAATTTGCAGTGGCATAGATCCACTGCATCGGGTCTACTATGTGTAGGGATTTTAACATCCAAATCTATAGAAACAGTAGGCATGACCCTGTACATAGATTTATGAGTTCTGTTGCATGTATAGAAATAATCAAAAACAAAAGAACTCAAAAAGTTTAGAAGTTTTTCAGTGGCTCTGTGACCACTTTGTAATCTGAATATTACAGAGGTGGGCAGAGTTTGGTTCTCAGGAGGGTAACTCTGAGGGCTGCCTTTTTCCAAAGGTATCTAAATATATGAAAAGACACCAAAAATCCTCCAGCTGCTTCTGCTAACATTTGCGTCACACTTGAGATGGTCACCCAAATTGTTCTTTTGAAGACACATTTAATTCATATATTCATGTTAAGGTACATAGACACATTTAAAAATAAGGTCTTGAGGCACAGCAATAAGAATACAACATGTAGCTAGGAAGGTAAATAGATGTTGAACTTGCCTTCCTTTAGTATTAAAAAATACTTCAAAAACTTTGGAATTAAATGTTATTGGTATCAAGACAAGACAGAAGGCTTGTTGAAAGGAAAGCATCACTGAGAAGTAGTTGGAGAGGAACAAGATACTGTTGGAAGCAGGAGTGCTGTGTTCTAGGTCTCTCACCTGAGAGCCCTTGGGATGTTTTAAGATGGTGAGAGTGTCCCCCTGTGAGAGCCTGGCTTTCTCTGAAAACCGCAAGAATCTGTGTCTGACTCAGCATTTGAAATCTGAATCTTTTTTATGAAACACAGAACTACTAAACTTTGCTTCTCTCTCACACAAAATAATTTACATCCTGATGCAATTTCATATGCCAGGATATACTTGATGCCAAAAAAAAATCCAACCATAAGAAGTAATTAATTTGACTTCAAAAGATCTACCCCGAACAGAATAAACTTGTCCATACAATTTGATTTCAAGCTTTATATGCATGAAGGAAGTCACCATTACACCCAAGAAGGGATCACATTTGTGTAATTCGAGGGTTCTGTGGGTGTTTTGGGGTTTGTTTCTGTTGGGGTTTTTTTGGTCAACCAAATCAACTGGTTAGGTTGCAGCATAAGCAAAGTTTAGTGTTTATTCTTATAACAAGAAGAGCTTTAGGCAAATAAATTGTTCTTTGGTTCTTAATGAGTGTGACTATTGCCCTCTGATAAATAACCCAGGGACATGGAAAGCTTACGTCCATTTCTGGAAGTTTTCATCTCACTGGCAATTATTGCTTTGTTCTGTTACTGGAACTTTATTTTTCATCTACAAAATTCAAATGCAAATAGTAACAGATTGTTACTTAGAGGGGAACTATGCTGCTTCATTCTCTTTTTCATTTTGCTCACATATTGGTTTTATGTGGCAAAGTGCTAGCGGTGGGTGCTGCCGGGCGGCCCCTGTGTGGCGCGGCCGGGGCGGTCCCTGTGTGGCGCGGCCGGGGCTGCCCCGTGCCGGCCACAACCGGTTCCAGCCGGCTCCAAGGGCCCCAGCGCAGGGCCCAGCTGAGCCCCTCAGCCACGGGCGGGCGCCGCGGGGAAAGCCTGGGTCAGAAAGGGCAAAACGCTGCCCGGCAGCCGGGGCTGAGGGAAACCGGGGCAGAAACGGCCCTGCCAGCCCCGAGGGGAGAGCAGGAGGAGGGCAGGAGGGGCTCCGGGCGCCCCCCCGCAGACGCGGCCCCGGCAGAGGCCCCGGCGGGGCAGGGGTTTCCCTGCAGCCCCTGGGAAGGGCCCCGGCTGGAGCAGGGAACAGTGTGAGGGGGAGGAGGCGGGAGCGGCAGAGAGGAGCTGTCGTGGACTGACCGCAGCCCCCCGTTCCCTATCCCCCTGCGCTCCTCAGAGGAGAGGAGGTCGAGGAGTCGGGAGTAATGGGGTAAAAGTGAGCTGGGGAGAAGGAGAGGGGGGTAAGTGGAAGGTGTTCCATTTTTTTGTCTTCGTATCTCAGTATCGAAATCTATTTTAACTGGCATCAAGTTAAATTACTTTTCCTCAAGTCTAGTCTGTTTCTCCATTGCAGTAATTGGTAAGGGATCTCCCTGTCATCATCTTGACCCCCAAACTTTTTTCATCTTATTTTCTCCCCCTGTCCTGTTGAGGAGGGGGAGTGAGAGAGCAGCTGGGTGGGCATCTAGCAGCCAAAGTCAACCCACCACAGGTCATCAAGGCAGAAAAATATCTGAAGGAATTTTCCAGCTTTGGCAATACTTTGAAATATAATTAAACTTGGGAATGTATGTTACATACATCTAAGTATTCAGGAGAAACAGAAATGTTAGGCATTGCGGTATCTTCAGTGACCATCAAGGTCAGAGTTTGGTTTCCTTTGTTTATTAAATATCTGAAGGAAGCACAATTAATTTCTTCCCACTTACTGTTACCTTTTTCTCTGAAAGCTCAGACACTTAAATCCGTGTCAGTACTGATGATGACAGAGTAGATTAACTCTTCCCATCTTACGCCCATCTTATGGTGCAGCTGCCTGGGAGTAGCACATGAAGTCAGAAGCTGCTTTTTCTAAAGGAAATACAGTGAATAACCCACTGAGAGCCACTGGAAAGTCTGCCGAGTGAAGCAACGGTCCTCCTACGGACCGCTGGCACTTTGTGGCCTCTGCAGGCTTTCCTAATTTATCTGAATGAGCTATGCAGCACTTTGCTTCAGAAAGAAAGTACGTGCAAATCTACTATTAGAAATGGCTTTCATACCTAACAAAGGGCCATTCATATAAGAAGCAACAAGCAAGCAAATACGGCCTGAAATATGGCTAAACTAATACTTCCTGAGTAGAAATGAATTCAAACTAATTTTCACGGCGGCCAGAAGCTAATCCTGAAGGTGATGAGTTTACCACTGGTGACAAATAAGAATAGAAATACTATATTCTCTGCTTTAAGTAAGCAGAAGGAATACAGTAACAATAATGACCTGCTTTGTGTTTTTATTCCTATTTGTTGAAAAGACTTTAGTCGAAGGCTGAAAGAAGTTCTTAAACAAGATGTCCACATTGATTGAGATGTATCATAACCTACCATTACTTTAAATGCTACTTAATGGCTATTTAACATGCAAATTCAATTTTTTTTAAATTTCTATTTCTTTAAATGTTAATGTGAATAATATAAGGATATTTACTGTTACCAAGTAATCTGATCTCATTACCTAATCATGTTACAGAACATTAATTTTCTTAATGTGACAAATGTTATACTCCACTGTATTTGAAAAGAGTCACTTTGCATACCAAGAAAGTCCTGTGACAGACTTGCCCTTGTACACACATTATGTATTAATGTCATGTACAACTATATCAGTACCAATATAATGTAATAAAGCTGTCTTTGAAACATTTTTCACATTAAAACGAATGTAAACACTTTAAAAAAGGGGCACCTTTTTCCTTTTGTTTTCATGTTTCTTCAGATTGTAGCAAGTGGCATAAAATAATCTCTTCCCATAATTTCAGCCCTGCAATAGTTACATTTCATTTAGCTGTCAGTTCTTCTTGTTGAGGAGCAAGGATATTCTGAAAGAAGCTGTTACAATCCCAGCTCACACAGAAGAGTACAAAATCAATAACAAGAAAATCTGGACGTAAATGAGATGGAGCATAGTACTGTGAAAATATCTGGTCTGATGGCCTTTGGAAAGGAAAAAAATAATTTGTTTTGAATGAGACTGACAGGACAAAAGGAGTTATGAGTACCAGATATAGCTTGGAAATGATACAGAACTCTTGAAATACCATAAATAGGACAGGCGAGTTGGGAAGAAGGAAAAGTGGGAACTCATTAACTAGATTTTTTTTAATGAGAACATCAGACTTTATATATAAGAAAACTGAAAGATTGAAGTGCTGGGTGATTTGTTTTTTTTCTTTTTTTCTTCTATTAGTGAATCGAGGAATACATTCTGACATTTCCTGTCATCCCAGCCTTAAGGTCTACTGAAAAAATACTTTTCTCTGTGGTACCCAAGATGGTTGTTAAATCCTTCAATTCTATTAGGTGTCCTTTTTTTTTGAAGACAATCCTTATTTTATTCATCCATTACACAACTAAGGGAAAGCTGTATTGATTAATCAAATCTTTGAAGAGTGACAGTGAACACTGTAGTTGTTGATTGAGACAGGTTTTCTGTATGTAATTATGTCTGAAGAAACTTATTTTTAATGAAACATGCAATTCACAAAGTACAAAGAAAAAAAAAAAGAGAGAATGTTCTAATTTAGCATTTCCAAAACTAACCAGTTTTTACATCAGAAATAAAATTGTGGCAGTGGCTTCATGTTTTACTCTTTGTCTCCTAAAATGCATTTTTTCCTTTGAGTGCTTTGTTTTGCGCTTTTTACCTTGGAAGGATATGGCATGCCAGGAAAACAACTTCTAGAACATTAATACATATATAACCAACAAATACTTTACTATATAAGGACACCAAGCTCAGTGAGTAGTGTGTGTGTGTGACAGGAATTTTAAATGTGAGTAGCAAGTCAGCTCTTCCTACCAGACCCTGGAAGTTTCTAGGTGAAGGTCTTATCAGAGTTCTTTGCAAATTTTCTTTCAGGCTCAGCAGCATATCAATGAAGAAAAATGCTACCCTATATCACTGTTACGTGATCTGAATGTTTTCCAGGTATTGAGGAGAATGTAGAAGGAGGGGGTTAAAGCCATGCAGTAGAACTGGGGAAAGAAGTGAGCTTCCTTTGAGCTTAATGTCGCGACTTGGTGAAAGTATCAAAGAATGAGTGAGGTGAAGGACTCTGTCCAAAATTGCTGGAGATTGATGCGTATCCTAAACTAGACTCACTGCTTGTAAACTGAAAAAGCTAGCTCATGATGCAAAGAACCAGGAATAACGGAGGAGGGTACTATAAGCTTTTACCTGTCCTGAAGGACTTTTGAATAAATGAGTCTGAGCTACTTTGCTGTTTCCCAAGAATTGCTTGCTGATGTTTAGATCACTTTGTGTCCTAGACCTCAAATAGTGCTTACAAACTAGCTTTAAAATCAAAGATTCCTTTGTGTCATCAGAAACTTCAAGGAGAAGTGTTTTCAACCCTTAAATGAAATGAAAAATTCATTTGAAGTGTGTTTTCCAGTATGTTTATTCCATCTAGAAGAATAGTAATTAGGATTGCATTTTATGATCAGGCTTTTTATTTTATACTGCATGTTTTGCACAGCTAAGTGTTTGTGTGATGGAATACAGACACACAATATGCTTTATATTATCCTACCACCTAAAAGATATTCAGCCCTGTGGTCCTGAACTACAGTTGAGTCCAAAACTTACTCAATTTTAGTTGGTTAAGTTGCATTCCAAGATGAACCATTCTTCCCTCATCTTCCTTTCTATGTCTTCCCCCTCTTCCCTCTACTTTTATCCCCTAAAATGAACAATAACAAACTTTGCTCTTTTTTTTTTTTTTTTTAAATTGGTGGAAAAAAGACTTTGCATGGATCAGTTGAGAAAACAATAGCTTCTGTAAGGCTTTTGCTGTGCTTTTTCTAGAATAAGTCTGCATTGTGGAATCTAAGATGGGATTAGGTAATAAAAATAATTCCAATGTATCTTCTAAGATGCAAAATGGTGAAAACTGTAATTTTTTCTACAAAATGTGAAAATACAGGAAATAAGGTATCTTCTGCAGACACAATAAAACCATATGATAGTGTGATCCACAGTCACTGAAACAGAGTATTTGATTAAGATGGCAAAACAAGTAGTTTTGTTTTCTGACATTCACCTGTGAAAAAAAATACCTTCTGGTGGTGGTGGTGGATGTGGGAGGAACTGCTTTGTGTATTACCTTTGTGTATTACACATATATTACATGTGTATGCATGTTGGTTAGTCTTTTAGTTGCAAAAATTGTGATAGATTTGGCTGAAGAGTACTTTTCTTTCACATCACTGATGCTTCCAACAAAAGTATCAAAATATTAGAGACTATTTTACTTTGGAATGTAGGTGAAAAATTTCAAGACAGCAGTAAATGCATGGAGAAAATATGAAAAAGATTTACGATCAAAGTATCAAACAGATATGTTTAACTTTGTGAGAAATTACTCCCTGTATAAATTACTAGAGAATTATAATGAATATTTGCTTACAGTTAATTGCTCAATTTCTGTACTGCGCAATACCGTAAAGTACAATAGACGTAACTCATCATTTGATCTTGAAGGTTGTGTAACTGAAGTTTTCAATCATCTTTCCCCACCTGCCAAAACAGTTTCAGAATTGCAGGAGATATTTCATTTTATCAGCATTGAATGCCAGGAAATAATGAGGCATGCCCCCACAAGATGATTGTACTTTGCAGTTGAAAAGATTTTAAAATACATTCCATGTACAAGAAGTTATATTTGTTCATTAAAAGGTACTTGCCCAGAGATTGTTTTGGCAATGGAGTATTTGTCTTCTCAATTTTTTTATGCTGACTTTTAAAATTAGGAAAATTTTACCTTTGTAATTATTACTGAAATATTAAATACTCTGAATTTCAGTAGAGGTTTTAGCCATGTTTTCAGAAGTTAATGTGTTACCAAAGAAACTCACAAAACAATGCTCCTTTTTACACTTTATAGGTAGGGTATTTTCCAATAAACATACTACGTTTCAAGTGAATGAAAATATTTCTTTATGCAGCGTGTAAAATAGTCTGTAGGAGTCACCATCACAGGTAATAACACCTAGTAAATTTCTAAGTAGATGTTATTTATATGAGAACACATACCTGAGTTAAAACATAAAAGCGCTTCCAGTCTTTTTGTAGAGAGTGATAAATTCATGCACCACTGGTATCTGGAAGAGATTTCAGCTGTAGAACTATGTGTGGCTGTTGGATGCATTATGGGCTCCTCCCAACCATTAGCTTCTGAAACCCTCCTGTATTATTTATTTTCACTGTACTATGTGTCGTATTGATCTTTCCTATATGGCTTGTCTCAGTTCCCAGCTCTTAAGGAAATTACGGAAATAGGTGTTAGAGTTGGTACTGAGTGAACTACATAGTATCTTATATGAAATGGGTTTTTGCTTTATTGGTTTATTAATAGATTGAAGTTCTTACAAAAAGGATAAGAAATGACCCCTAAAACAGACCATGCACATCTGATGGTAGTTACTCCTTACTGTGGTCTTACACAGATGCGAAAGATGTTGATAGTTTTAAAAGAATTAACTGGTTTTTGCTTTGTAGCTGACAAGTTGATGGTCACAACAGAAAACCTAGGAATGGTATTTCCACACAATATGTTTAAAGAAGGAAAATCAAGGACAAATATTGGAAGATACATTTTCTATTTTAAGAATACCACATCATATTGTCAGTCTTTGTTCTTGTTTTGTAGATTGTCAGATACCTATATTCAAACAGATCGAGCATTTACGTTGTGACATAAGGTTGTAAATTACCAAAATGGATGACCTTGCAACCATTAAATTGAAATTTAGCGAATTTGAGATTTACACTTGGTTAAAAGCACAACAGATAAATTTACCAAATACATCTCAGTAACGAATTAGTTTTGGAAAGATTTGTTCCCTGCCCATCATTAATTTATCTAACTTAAAGATGTAAAGGGCATCTGATTGATTAGTTTTGGTTAATGGTAGAGGTTGCACTGAAAAGGAGATAAACAGTGTAACAGATACCATTTTACACTCTCCAACTTTTGAGGCACTCCTCTTTCTTTGTAGCCCTGGTGACCAGAATTGACGTTGAAGTTTAAGTGCTTCCTGCTTTGAAAAAAACAAACCGTAACACACTGAATAAATGCAGACTGTACACCTTCTTCTGCATTAATGGCAGCATGACAGATGAGCACCTGACCCATGGGACAGCAAGACCTGTGGATCACTGTGCATTCATATGTTGCCTTTGCATGACCTCCTGAGATATGTAAGAAGCCAGAGCATAAGTGTACAGTTGAGAAGTACTGCCTTTATGGGACTGCTTGTGGTCCACAGCTCACCTCATCGACATGCTGTCATCTGCAGGGCCGCACTGGGGTCACCTGCCTGTGCCTTGTCCCGGCACAGTGGGTTCATGGGCTGCAGTAGGTTCAGCCAGCACTATCCAACGCGCTGGGTCATGGGACAGGTGGGTGCAGCAGTGCAAGTATGTAAAGTGTGGGGACTATCTGGTAGAAATGAGTGCAAAAGGCTTGATTGTACTTCCCTTTATAGCAGGAAATAGAATTCTCAAATTTCCTTTAGAGTCGTAGAATGGAGAGTTTGAGAGGTACTATGAGTTTATGGATTAAAATATGGTATGTTTCAATACCTGTTAATATTTCAGTTGAAAGACTGTTTCCAGTTTCAGCACTGTGTTCGACATCACTTCGTGTATAGTTTCATCTTTTTGTCTCTTGTCCTTCTCTTTCATTAAGTAATACAGTGGTAGACAAATAAGAAATTACTTAAAAAAAAAAAAAAAGAAGAAAGGTAACCTCTGGGGGTTTATCTTTGACGTTCCACATGTACCCGACTGTCTTCCAGTGAAGCTGCTCTGTCAACAGCCCAGTTTCCACTGCTGTGAGAATTGCCTTCTCCTCCAAAGTGGTAAATATGCTGGCCTTATAGTGTCTCTTGATGAACTTGCCCGTTTACTCTACACCAGCACTGCCCTGCCCAACTGTTTACAGTTGGATTTGGTTTTGCTGAATTCCTCAGTTAGCTGCTTTCACTTTACAAAAGATTGCTTTGTCTCTGTGGACCATGAACTGCTTGCGCCAGGCATACACACATGCCATTTGCCCCTGGAAAAGTGTTCATACGTATGATTCTTGGTTAAATAAACAGGGAAGCCCCTACTTCGAGCTGTACCTGAATTTCTTTTGCGTAAGGGGCTGGCTGGTTGCTTAAGTGTCCTGTCTGTTTGTGTTCTGGAAATCCACTTAACCTCCTGTTTGTAGCTTGAGAGAAAAGGTGTAGCATTTTTGCATTTTTTCAAGTAAAATTTTGAAGTGGGCATTTTTTTTAATTCTCTGCAAGAATGATTGCATTTGTGTGAGCAAACACTGTCAGAGTATATAACTGGCTTTTGTGACAAAAATGACCATGTAGCATTAGAGGCTGTCCTTTGGAAATGTTACCTTTACTATTTTATCATGTATCTCAGAGTGTGCTATATTCTGAATTAATTTTCCAAATGTAAGTTGAATAATGCATATGCTTCACAATATAGCAATCCGATATTATTCCAGTATCTTCTTTGCATAACTGCATTTTATTAAATTTTTCCAAAAACTGTAAAGTATCTATTCATCTATGCTTTTGTTCAAAAAAAGTAACACCAGTAGAGTTTACTTCATTAAACTTCAAACAATTTTATTCAGAGCCTCAAATAATTATAATTTAAAAGGTGGAAGCAAGCCTTTAAAACCATTTTGAGATGTTAGTATTTAAATAAAATTATGAAAAGATTTTGCTGGCCATTTTTATTGTATAGAAATAAAGAGAGCAGTATATTCACAGTGAACATGCCAAGCCTGGATAAAGTGATCGTGAAGCTTTTGATAGCAAAAGCAATTTCTTTTTTTAATTAGAAGGTTGGAACTGGTGTCATAATTGTATATTGTTCTGACTGATTATTGACATTTTTACTGCTCCTGAAAATATAATAATAGTTTTAAAAGGAAGACTTCTCCAGTGATTGAGAGGAGGACCAGGGGAATACCAGCTTCAACTAAGAAGTACTGAAACATAAATTTAGTTGATTTCAGCTTCAGCTAAAATCCGGAGCTAGCTCTAGGCTTGATATAAAGTCCTGTGAAGAATTCATGATCAAACTGAATTCAGGGACAGAATTCTAATTTACTTAATCTGTGTCCAGTTTTCTTTTTCTTTCTTATATATCAATTGAAAGAAAAAGTAATATAGTCATCTTTATCCTTTTGTTCCTAAACACTTAGCAGTTTGAGAGAGCTAATAGAAATCAGTAGCAGGTACATCAGCAGCGTTTAATGACCAAGTTTTATTTTTTAGTCCATTTTTCCTGTCAGGTTTAAGTAAATATATAATAATGTATTCTTAAGGAGAAATGGGTGCCTGGGAGTAGCAGGAGCAGGGCTCCACAAGGGAGGATGAGCTGGGTACTGAGGGCACTTACAAGCACCGTCAGGGTCATCACGGACAGGGTACCGTCCTGCAGCACCCAAGCAGGGCTGGACTAGAGATGGTGACAGGACCTGTCGACAGTCCCAGGCAGGTGAGGTGATGAGCCACAGCCAGGATCTCGTCAGGAGCAGCAGGAAGCAAGGCCAGAGGCAAGGCTGGAGACAAAGCCAGGGTCTTTACAGGAAATCCAGTCAGTGAGCCAGAAGTGCAGGAGACAGGACCGGGAGCAGGTCCAGGCACTCCTGCAGCATCACTCGGGCAGGGACTGGCAGCCCTGGAGGTTAAAATGGGGTCCTGGGCAGTGGGCAGGGTGAGGGGAGGCTCAGGAGAATGGGCAGGAACAGTCAGGGCTGGCAGTGCCCTCAGGGCCATGACACTAAGCCTGAATTTCTCTGCCAGTTCCATTATTGCAAGGGGGGCTAAGTAGAGTAGTTTTATAAAGGTGCATTAAGTACTTTTCTTTCATGAAAAAATACTGGGAATAACATAGGTCCACTGAATCATTTATATGGTAAACTACTGAAGAAACAGAAGTTTAATTAAGGTTTCTTATTGCATATACTGTTTCATGTGGTTTTTTTGATAAAAGATTTCTGTCGTCTTTAGTAATGAGAAATATATAGTCTCAAAATCAATCAGATACTTTCCCATGGTCACTAACACTTAAAAATGGCATTTTGTGAGAGTAATTGCTCTGACATTTTTTTCTAGATTAGTATTTCTGCAATACATATATTGCTGTTTAAATTCAATGCAATGAAGTCAGTAATTTGAAACTTGTTGAGTGGGGTTTTTTTGTTTTTTTGGATGGACGCTTGAATATTTGGAATTAACACTTGTATTTTAATACAAGAAGTCTTGTTTAAATTTTGTCTTTAAAAAAACCCCAAATCTTTTATTGTTTTACATTATGCCTATTTTTTTTCTTTATCCTCCCTTCCACCTCTATCCAGTGGGCAAATAGGGGAGAAAAAGGCAGATAAGTAGATGAAAAAGGTATTTAGAAGTATGAAAAAGGAGAGAGACAAAATTTGGTTTTGTTGGAAAGATCTTTGTAGGTTGTAGATGGAAAGTCTCCCCACACTAAAACATTCAGTAATCAAGGCAGGAATCTTGAAGACTCAAGTTTTCTACTCTGCATCAGAGAGAACGAGGATTCAAACCTGTTTGGTTTTCTTTTTTCAGCAGTTCATCAATTTCATTTTTCGTATTCTTTATTTCATATTATGTGCCCATTCTGTCAAACTGTTCTTGTCTCATTTTTTATAGCATTTATAATAATGATACTGAGCAAGAATAAGGAAAAAGAAGTAACTTAATGTTCCACTGATTAAGAAATTCCCATAGGTAGGGAAATGCCCATTCAGATTGGCTTACGAAAACAGGCAGACAGCTGTTTGAAGTCAGAGTCTCTTACAGGACAATTTACTGTCTCAACCTCTTTGAGTTTCTGGAGTTGTTTCATTTTTGTGCTTACAGAACCTCAAATATTTTTTGTTTGTTTTGTGTTTTCTTCTTCCTTTTGAAACAAAATTATTGGATTTTGGAGCTACTTCAGGAGATGGCCAATGGATTTCTTCTTAGTCCTGAGATGTACCAGTTGTTTCCTGTTGTAATGAACTGCTTTATGTTACAACATACTGTACTTAAAACTAAAAAAAACGACCCTGTAATTTGCCTACTTCAACTTGTCTTCCTGTTCTAGCAAACCTGCTGTTTCTACATAGAAATTTTTCTGTTGTGTAATGGAAATATGTCTAAAATTATAGTCTGAATAACTAGAAACCCTTCCTCCTCAGTATTTTTACCTTCTCATACTTTTCTTTAAAAGCAGCTCTTCTCTAACCTGGTCAGTATACCTAACAAAGGCTAAGAAATCAAAACCAGTTTAGCAGCAATCACTGCTTACTTGTGCTGCTGCTGTTTGTTAGATAGTTTGCTATACTTACCTATCTATATGTTTATAACTACTGAATTCTTTTATTTATCCCCAGAGAGCAACAGCTGAAAAGAATATCAAATTAGCTACTTTACTAATCATGACAGCAACTTGTGAATGGGACCACAGTGAATCAAAAGTCATTAGTAATAAACAGCTCATCTTGAGTTGTTAAATATTTCCAATTTTTTTCACGATAACACTTCAGTAATGAGGACAGCGAATACTTTCCAATGGAGCTGATCTGTTAAAGGGGCAATAAGATCTGTTTTTCATAAGCTCTTTAGGAAAATTTATAATCCAGAAGCCTTATTTTGCAGCTTTTCTTTTGGGAAAACTATTGAAGTTCTTTTTACCTTTATCTTCAGTAGGTTATGTCATTGTGCCTGTCCTCCAGTGCAGCAAGAAAACAAACATACGAGGAGCATGAAAACCAGCTTTCAGCATGGCAGCCAATGAAAAGAAAATGGCTTATGCTGCCAGAGGCAGGTGTTTGGATTGCTTGGTTCGTCATTGTGAGGAGTTTGGGAGGGGTGTGTGCATGTGTGCTTGGTGTTTTGTTTTGTTTTGTTTTTCAAGAAAAGTACTTGCTCTTAAGAATGAACCAATTGAATGAATATAGCACCTGCTGGCAAGTCGACAATGGGTAGTAGCTCTACAGGCAGAGCACAGTGAAGTAGATAAACTGAAATAAGTCTTTGTGTTGAGATGTTTTTGTTTGCTTGGAATTCTGTGCATGTCTGGTTTTGTTTCAGTTTCTAGGAGGCTTATTTTATATAACAGAACTTCTGCCTGAGGAATCAAAGATCATAGAGTAATGAAACTTATAGATCATTTGTGATAGGAAGAAAAATCACTGAGTTCAGAGTCTCAAATTGCCTTGTTTTCCAAGCTGTGGGTGGAAAACAATAGGCATTTCTAACCTTTCTTTATCAGCAAAATGAAGAGATGAAAATCAGCTTCTGACAACATTGAGGAAAGCCAATTTACTGTTTTGGCTCTCCAATTCCTGTAGGGTATTTCATCTTGCTGTTGCTGCAAAACTCCAGTCTTCCTGGAAAATTAAAAATAGTTTGGTAGTTGTTGTTTTTAAGCTACTTAATTATTTTAATTTTTGCTTTCTGGAATACATGATCAGACTGGAGTTACTAAAACTAATTGTCTCCCAGCTATCAACCATTTTATGCCATCACTGTCTTGATATCCTGCCTCACCTGAACTTGTTCCTTGCTTTTTTAATTCATGTAGTTCAAAGTAGCTTTAAAGTGCTCTTTCCTTACCTGTTCACTCAGACCAGCAATATATTTCATCTCTAAATGAAATTTACCATCAGAACAGAGACTCAGGAGGGATCCTTGGCCAGTTAAACTCATCATTGCCAATACGTGTAACTCGCTGAGCACACAGAAAGGGTCTCTGCACTGAGTGGAACAGGTTAGTAGCATGGAGGGCTGTGATAAGGAATGGCTATTGAAAGGGAATTAAGATTCATCTGTAAGTTGCACCAGCGCAGCCTCCAGCAAAGTGTGGGCTCCTGCTGCATGAAATGAGGATGAATTGTGTACGATGCTGGGGACTGAGTGATCGGTTTCTGTGAGGGGCACCAGGGGACAGGCTGGCTGTGGGTACAGCTCAAAAATATAGAGCTATAAGAAGGCAGCTGCTTGTATAACTCATTTCAGTTTCCTGTTCATAGTAATAGAATATGAAGCCAATGAAGGCCACCTGGAAGGCCCATGCAGAGCAATGGTATGATGTAGTAATATGTAGGATTATGTCTAGAAAGGGAAGTATTGTGGAATTCAGGGCTTCATAAAATTAATACCATCTTATTTAAAAATGTCAGTGTTCTTTTGAGTTGGTGTTGACAGAGTTTGGTACCTATTTAGACTCTTAAGCCCACATACATACACTTCCAAAGCAACATAAATCCCTGAGTTTCTGAAAAAATCCATGTGTAATCCAGGTTGAAAATACTCTTACTTTCCATAGTGCACCTGGATTTGTAATAAAAACTTGTATATTCTCTGAAAGTTAATGAAAAATCCCTAGGGTGTTCATAGCTCCTGGTCAAGAAAGATATTTATGTATTTATTGGATTTCATTGGCTGGCTTTTTGCTAACATATTCTATATTTTCTATGCCATCCAGAGTAACTGAAGAATAGGGAGGGGACGGGGGAAGGGCAACTTTTTTGACATAAATGTTGCTTTTTATCCATGCTTTGTAAAAGGATTTGTGGTTTTCAGGAACCACTGAAACAGCAACCCTGGAGACTGTTCTTTCAGGAGAAGAACTTTCCATTCTGTTGTACAATTTTCCTTTTTTTTTTTTTTGACAAGTATAATATAAGGGATAGCAGAGGAGTTTTTTTGGTTGGTTGTTTTTCGTTGTTTCCCCCATCACGTCCGTCATTTATTTGAAGTCCTAACCTTGGTAGTTATCAAAGGACTCTAAGCACAACTTCTGGAATGGTTCATGGGGTAGAGATACATGCTGTTAAGAGTTGATAGGGACTACACGTATCCATGTGCCAACAGACTTATAATAAAATGGCACTTTGATGGGGCTTGAATTCCTGACAGACTTCCAACTCTTGTGCATGACCTTTACCTAGCAAAAAGCTCTGTCTTCATCAGAACTAATTAGTTGCACTTGATCATGTTGTCTCCTGGCCCTTTCTTACGATAAAATCCTGGCTCTCCAGACATACCTCCTTCAGTTTGAGCCATAGAGGTTTAGTGCTTTGTGGCAGTGACTGACTTACTCCTTGTGATGCTTTGTGGAGCAAATGTTACTGTGATTGCGAACACGGTATTTTGAAAGACATTTGCTAAAGAACCTTGTGGAAGCTAATCATTTATGTTCTTCATATGATTCAGGCAGCACTTCATGTTGTTCCTTTCTTGAGGCAGCAAGAAGAATGTGTTATGGAGATACTGAAATCTTTTGTAGACATTCCATTAAATTTGTGAGTTAGCACACTGCTGATAGGGAGTTGATGCTGACTAGCAATGAGGTGGGAACAACTTTTAGTCTGTCTTTTTAATTGGGCTTATACAAGTATATTTGATTTCTTCTTCCATTTTCCTGAATCGTAAGTGCTGTTAAACAACTTTTCTCTTACAAAATGTTCATTCTCCAACAGGATGGTTAGCCTTGCCAATTCTGTGAGGTTTTACTCTCTACAAGTAGGCTGGTGGCAATATTCTGTATATGTTGCATGCTGTTTGGCAGCAGTAATCAAGCTTTGGTGTTTCCATGTTGAAATAGGAGACTTTTAGATACAGAGGCTCAACATTTGTGTATAGCTCTTCACATTATTGAGCAGGGAGTTTTTCTAACTGTTAATTAAACTTCTGTCATTAAGAAAAGATGACAGTAATTTAGCCAATATTTTACTTTATCTACTCTATCAGTAACATGACATGGTAATTGTAGTGTATCTGAAGCAAAAGTCACATCAATTAAATAACAATGTGAAAATGATTCATCTGAGCAAACAATATGTTCATGGTGCTAGTACATTGTTCTCTGTGTTTCAGACTTAATTACATTAATTACCAAAGATCAGTTTGCAGTTGAAATGCTGATTGTCAAATCTAATTTGATTTTAACTGCTGACAGCTCTGACAGTATAGTCTGGTAACTGCAAATAATATTAGTACTTTCTGTATATAATGGGACATTTTAGCAGCATCATTGAATGTCTATTGTAAAGTATATAGATTGAGTATTTCAGCAATAATACTAACTATTCTGTATTGCTTGCAAAATCTGTGGATTTCTTCTGGAAACTTTGGTTACTCTAATAATGAGGACACTTACTGATCACAAAACACCTGAGGTTGACAGTTTTTATGGACTGGTAATCCTGTTTTTATACAGGTGGATTATGACTAACTTTTCAGCATTGTTGAAAAGCATTGAAAAGTGTTTTTCTGAAAAAAAACCCATATCCCTTGACTGAATCATAGTCTGATCCCCTGTGAATGTGTCCCTCTCTGCAAAGTTAAAATATAGTTTTGGCATGTCTGTCTTGTGTCATGGGCTTGCCTCAGAGATCTCTGGAGACATGCAAACATTAACCTGGAGAAGACCTAAACTGGTTTACATACATGTAAGTGTCCCCATGGTGGACTCCCGTTTGTGGGGTTAAAATGGTGTGGGGCTGTCCTTTGGCATGGAAATATCCTTTGAAACTCAAAATAAAATTTATTCCTGCAATGGCAGGTTTTATCACTGTGGGCTGAGTGCGTAGAACAAAGATTTTGCTGAATAACGTCTGTAAGAAAGCAACACAATACAAACACAGGAGAAGGATTACAATGTAAGACCTGCCAGCCACTGTCAAACTAACATTATGCATAGGCAACTACTGTATCTCTAGCAGTGAGAAGTAGCTGGTGATTATGGAAGAACATAAGAAAAAAGCATGGACAAAGGGATCTTCCTCATACATTTTCACAAATTCTGTACTCCATACATTGCTGGATTTCTGTGAAAAAGGTCCGTCATATTAGTAGTCACTGACAGTGTTGCCCTTGTGAATTTGAACCCATTTATACTTTCAGCCTCCAAAACATCTTGCAGCAATGAAATTTATATTAGCAATCCCAAGTTTAATCTGTGTCTGCTGGAGTAACTTCATTGTTTCAGTGATTTCATAAAACTAGCGTAAACCCAGTATGAGACTGATCTGTTCTTGTGAGATTGTCAATGCCATTTTATAAATTCCAGAATTTGATATATATGGTTTAGCATATGTGTTATAATGGCACAATAATTTAGGATGATCTAATATTTAATAAAACAGAGGCATAAATAAATAATGTTCTGAAGTTGAAAAATCGTTAAAACGGTAAGGGGATAGCTTTGTAATGGGCGTAGTAGTTAGAACCTTAGATGAAATGCAGTTTCTAGCTCTTGAGATAAATGTGTGTTGTATGGGTACCTAACAAAATTTGTATATACTTTCTTCTTTTGCTTTTAGATAAATATTTCTAAGGGATGAACATTTAGTAAGTATAAAACAAGGGAGGAAGATCTGTAGAGTTTTGCAGAGCTCCCACGCAGTATACTTAGAAAGGTGTTACTGAATGGAAATAAATCTGCTGGAAAGGAGATCCTGCATGGAAAGCTTTGGCAAAAAGAGAAGCAAGTAACCCAGATGAAAGTGAATCCATCTATTTTCTTTCATTCAAGGTTTTATATTGAAGAGAAAAAGCAAGAGGACTTTTAGTTATCTCATAGCTGATAACCTGTACAATTGCATTGCCTCAGCTATGAATAGTTGCGTTTTTGTATGCTCATGTATGCTATATACTTGCTGTCGCAGGGAGTAAAGAAACACAGAATACGTGGACACAACGCTAAGGGTCTGGCACATGCATTTTAGGTTAAATGCACTCTCCTGGCTGATGTGGTTAGTTTAATTTCACAGTGAGTTTCACTGGGCAGCAGGGCACCTGCCCTAATTCTTGAAATGTCTGCCATTGGTGTTACCAGCAGAAGTGCAGTTCAGCCTGTCCAATGTGGTCTGTGGGCTTTGCACAACAGAACATATTCATAAAAGATCAATGTGTGCATGCGCGTAACAATATCCTCCTGTGAACTTCAAGCAAAGCATAGAATCATAGAGTAGTTTGGGTTGGAAGGGACCTTGAACATTATCTACTTCCAACCCCCTGCCATTGACAAGGACAACTTCCACTACAACAGGTTACTCAAAGCCTCATCCAACCTGGCCTTGAACACCTCCAGGGATGGGGCATTTAAACATATAAAATTGTCTCAGCTTTAGTACCTATCCTTTCTGTTACAATTTGTGGGTTTTCTCCCAAACATCTTTGTTGAATACTAAGTCATAACGGATGAATAAAAAAGAGTTTTGAGAGCTTCTTGCAAAGTGCCTAGACTCACACAAGAAAGCATAAAAATTCATCTAGTCAGTTAAGGGAGGAATTTATCAAAGAAATGTTTAGGACCTCTGGCTCATGCCAGAGTTAATTGACTCCTCTCTTGAGTGTTTCACAGCTCAAGGCTGGGTTTTGTGTTCCTGGAATGTATCTTCATAATTTTTATTTTAGTTAGGTTGTGATTCTAGTTAGAGATTGTAACAAAAGCAGAAAGGCATTGGAATAATTCCTTATTTTATTGTTTTGAGGACAGATTATTTTATTTTTAAATGGAAAGCCATTTAGATGAGTAAGTGGTTCAAATAAAGATAACATTAATTTTATCACAGTACATTTTAGGACTTTTCCCAGTCAAGACGAGATCTTTTTTAATTAATATTCAACTTCAAATAACTTTTAAAATATATTGAAAATATTCCATCAAATACAGAAGATAATTGTTGTCATAGAACAATAGTTGATAAGTAGCAAAATGAAAATGTTTTTGTCCACCTCTCATCAGGTTCTTTGGCTTTCTGTCAATTTAGGATGAAAACCATCTTGGCTCAGGTTCAAAAGAAAGTTTAAGCTCAGTGAAGTGTGAGTTGTGATTTCATGTAGTATGTACTGGCAGTATGTATTGGATTGGAATTCTTGTTGAACATGAGTCACCATGTAGGAAAAAGGAGCTTCTTCCAAACACAGCAGTACAACTGAGCTGTTCTTCACCTTCCATTTTATTAAAACATCATACATGTCCCATTGAATGGCTGGAATGACAATTCTGCAGATGCTATTTTCATCAATTAAGTTTGATTTTTGTTCCTTTCATGTGCTTTGTATCTTTTACTTTTTACTCGTGCAGTTATATTTCAGCATGAAAAAGAGTTGTTGATTGAACATTCTTCAATAAAAATAATGGTTCTAATACTAAATTATCCTAAAGTCAAGCCATTATAAAGAAAAGAACTTTCATCTGAACTAACTAATATCAGAGGAGTGCTCTTCACTGGAGCAGAGAAAATGTGATAAGCACTATTGTTTCCATTACAGAAAAAAAATTAAGTTGACTATTTCAATGGAACCATAAATGAGGAGTAATAAGAATATTGTTAGCCATAAAAGTGTCCCATTACTGATGACATTTCAGGCAGGATAGGATATTTAAAGATGAACCTGCAAAATTGCAAGTTTTCTTTTCCAACTACCTCCATTAGCACTTTCACATATATTCCTGAGAGTTCTGAACAAGGAGTTAAAACTAAAATTGTTATGGCATGCTGCAGTTAAAAACTATTGCAAAGGTTTTTCATGAATTATACTGAAAATAACCTCTAAATGAAGTTTGCACTTATTTTCTAAAAGTTGCATTTGGTTGTAGAAGTAACTGTTTTGTACCAAAATTGAAAGCAAGCGTACAGGTAGTACTTACTTAAATGTAGCTGTGGGTAATTTAGTACAAACCTTATAACATCATATTTTTATTAATAAATTCATTGTTGTTTTCCACTAGAAATTGTGAATTTCTGTGCCTGAACCAGATGACCTGTCCCATTGCAAGGGTTACTGAGAATGTCTTAATTTATAATTGTAAAAATATTAATACATTAAAAAGGCAAGATAAACTGCCATCTGGTCCAATCAATAATACAATCTCCCATTCTATAATATATACTTCAAAAGTAGAAACAAAAGGGAATTTTTCTGGATTTGAGCATGCTCAACTTAGCTGTCTACTTTGTAAACACAAACTAAAAAAGGCAGAGGAAAAATCTGAACTTTAGAACCCAACTATTTAAAGCGGTTAAAGGAATAGCTCAGGAAGGAAAGAAGTATCTCCAGGAAGGAAAGAAATCATATGCCATTTAAAAGGAGAAATACATTTCTATTTGGACAGGGGGAAAAAAATCAACATTGCAACCCAAACTGCTTATAAATCTCCTGCTTACATATGCATATAATAAAATAAACTGCCTGGTTCAACAGATGTGAAAGAGTTGCAGCTTCTCAGGGGCACTCGTGCATTCCTTTAGTTGCAAATTTATTGAACTTTCTAATGAGAGACCAATCTCAAAGGAAAAAAAGCAGCATTGAGATTGTGAGGCACCAATTTTGAAGATGTTCGGATTTATGGAGTTTCACTGATTAGACTATATAAGCAGAATGTTAGTTGGTTTTCACTTCCTTTTTTTTTTTTTTAAATCCATCATAGGAAACCATTAATTTTCATTCTGCAATGAAAAAGTCTGATTTTCTGAGTTAATGGCAGCCAAAGAAAATTCCTTACCATGTTATCACAGAATTACGGAATTTTCAGAGTTGGAAGGGACCTCTAGAGATCATCTAGTCCAACTCCCCTGCTGACGCAGGAATGCCTACAGCACATTACTCAGGACTGCATCCAGACAGGTCTTGAAAATCTCCAAAGAAGGGGACTCCACAGCTTCCCAGGGCAGCCTGTTCCAGTGCTCTGTCACCCTCACCGTAAAGAAGTTTCTTCTTGTGTTTGAATGGAACTTCCTATGTTCCAACTTGTGCCAAGGAGTGCAGTGTTGGTCTGCCACATAGAGCAGGTTGCAGCTACTTCATTATGTCCCTATTCCTATTGTACATGACCATTCTAAATTCTATTTGAAGAGTATAACATGTAATACTGCCTTGGAAACCCAAAGCACGGTGTTGGCTTGGCATGATGATTTTCTGTTGCTTAAATATTTTCCCTCTTTAACTTTAAATACAGTTTTAGAGGAATATAGATAAACACCCACTTAACATCTGGGTTTCTGCCCACAGAGGTGGGGAGTGAGGCTGGAAAACTTGTACCCCCAGTAAGGCCTTGCAATAATTGCCATTACTGAAGGATTAACTAGTGACATGACACATCCTTTGACTTCAATCACTTTTGTTAGAGATCTCAAAGGGGTACTGTCCTGTAATTTGAACAGCCCAGTTCTGGCATTAAAACTCTTCACTTTGCAGCATTGAATTAATCTCTTGTGTTTTAGTAAAGGGGAATTATTTCTAAAAGTTAATCACGTCTTCAGGCTGTGAAATTTTATGAACTTGACACTGAAATTTGCCTGGAATATTCATGAGCATTTTCATAATTTCATTTGAGCAGTGTGTTTGGTGTTTTTGCTATTAGACATTACCGAGTTGGTTTTTTTGTTTGTTTTTTTGTTTGTTTGTTTGTTTGGTGTTTTGTTTTGTTTTGTTTTGTTTTGTTTTGTTTTGTTTTTAATTAGTGTGAAGATACAGGAATCTCCCCCAGTGAAAATGCTGGCATTTACTGACATAAACCATCATTTTTGTAGTAGTCTGATTGTTTCTGAAAGCAAAAGAGAAGAGGTTTTGTACTTGTGTATGGTTGTGAGCTAAACTAAGCAATATGTACTAGATGCCAGATAAAAAGTTTGACCTTGGTGGACATGATATTGGACTTTTTAAAATACAGTAACAACAGATGAAATGAAAGTTGACTGTATATGTGGTCTATATGTGTGCATACTTAGAGTGTTTAAACTATGGCCACATCATCCTTTCTTCTGGGTTTTTGTTTTGTTTTGTTTTGTTTTGTTTTTAAATTTTCACTGAATTTCTGTCTGTCTTTTGATTACTTTCCACGAGGAAAATAACTTACTCATTTTGTATATTGGCACTCAACAAGAAGTGTTGCTTCTGCAAAGTTCCTGCAAACACTGAAGAGCAGTCTTGTTCAAAGCAGTGTTTGAGCTGTAATATTTGATAATCGTCAGCAGGCAGGTGGTACTCTAGAGCCAAAACCTGACCTTTCTGAAGGTTGCCTCACCCTTAGGAAAGGCAGCTTCTCCAGCTGACCACAGCTTGTCCTCAAGAGCGTCCCAGTAACCTCACTGAGAATTTCTTGTCTCTGTCAGGCAGTGGTTCATGGCTCCACATGTCCTGATGATTTCTGAACTCAGCAGTGTTTGGATGCCCCTACCCAGTTTTCAAGCTTTTGCCATTCAGCTTATTAGCATTATCCTTCTGTGTCAGTCAAGAGTTCCTCCCAGTTTTGAAACCAAATCCTGGCTTTCCACACCTCCTGGTATAAGCACATACTTAGTTCCCTAAGCGGCTGGAGCAGCTTTGGAACAAATATGTGAGAATGAGTCTATGATAAGACAGTTAGTAATGATCAACATTTTAAAAGTGTTTAAATTAATTTGCTTATTTCAAGCTATCACAAATCAAATATGTCCTTAGCTTATCAGAAGGAAGGGTCTTCTTTAGAATAGAGTTGATATAGGAAAGTAACATAAGACAAAAGGAGGATTTATCAGATATAGATAAACCGTTTCAGTATTGTAATGTTATTACTTAGTGTAATTATTTTTTTATCTCTGAAAGAAGACAGTGGAAAAGGAAGTGAAAATGATAAGTATAAAATTGTTACCAATTTGTTGCGTCCAAGTTTCAGATTAGCTTGCTTGAATTCCCATCAGTTTGAGAGAGACAATCTTGTTGAGTGCTATAGTCTAATTTTTAGCCTAACAAGCGGATTATTATTAATCCAGTTACAATACTGGTAAGACTACTTGTTCAGTTCAGTATAGTCAGTTAAAATGAGGTAAATACAAAATTTCCAAAGACCTACCCCTTTTTCTGATGTTCTCCTCACTCTTCCCCTGCCCTTTGGGCTCCCAAGGCTCAGTCTTGAGGGCTGAAGGAGGGCTGCTGAACAAGACTACTTGCTTTGTGATTTTTCTCAGGGACAAAATTGAGATTCACCAGCCTGTAGGTTTCATGGACCTTTTGGCCCTTTTTGAAGATGGTTGCAACACGTGACTTTCTCTTATCCTTTCTGTGGATCTGTGTCCCTGGCTATTGTGGCCAGCCCCTGGGACAGCTCCCTTTTCCCAAGCACACTGGGCATATTCCAGCTCCCACAGTTACCCCAGCGCACTTCATGCAGTGCAGGGCAGCAGTTCAGCTGCGGAGTCGGAAGCAGGGTGCAGCAAAGCCTGCCTGCCAAGGCCGGTGGCAAGAGAGGGAAGAGATGCTGAGGAAGAGTGCTTCATTGTTGTACTGACGTGGGCAAGTGGCTAGGCAATGGGTAGGTGACACACCCAGTTAAACACTTGGCGAAAACTGTGAATTTGGTGTTCATGTCTGTTCATATGTGGCTTTGAGTAGGTATGGGAACATCTCAGTTTAATCAAGAACACTAATATGTTGTTTGTAGGTCTTCAAGTGATTTCTCTAGCCAGTGGATTACTTGTAGTCTCCTGCTGCAGTGGGATACCTGACATTGTTTAAGGACTGAGGCTTCTGGCCAGAAACTGTCCATGTGGAACTCTCGGCGATTCTGCTTCTGAGAGACTGGGAGGTTTTTAACCTATTTTTAAAGCTACCTTTAGCTATCCATATTGTCTTTTACTTTAAATAATTTTCTCCTGTCCCAAATCTGTAGCACTTAATGAATTTCTAGAGAGCAATAGTTTTCCTTTTGGCCTTGATTTTGTTAAGCTCCTTTAGTTTTCTTGCCTGAAAAGTCCATCCAATTCCATTAATATATTACTAGCTTTTCTGGGCTCATATTTGAGTTCAAATGCATTGGGCAGATTGGCCAACACTGTACAGAATATTCTAGACAAAGCACTGGTGAAAGGTCACCAGTGTTTTGTATAAAGACATTGATTCTTTTTAATCTTTTCTTTCTTTGCTGGGATACTTTGCTCTTTCTTTAAGGTGAAGTCTCTAATAAAAACTTTAGATAAGATGAAAACTGACAGTGAGTACAGCAGAAGGAAATTGCAAATGGATGACAATTTGGAGTACTCTGAGGATACACCCAGGTAGAATAATCTGTTATTCCTTTGCACACAGAGCAAATGACACATTTATATTTCTGTTCCAAATCTTTACTAAAACGTGGCTTAAAACACTTCTAGATATTCACTAGGTTTTTTGCCAGTTCACATCAGAAGAAGAAAGTGCAGAACGACCTGTATCGGGATAGCTGGTTTCTGCTTAATGGTCTGCGTTTGTCTCTCTCCGTTTGTGTACCCATCTAATTTCTGCAGAATTTCAGATTATGTATCAGAACAAGTAATGTGATTACTGAATTAACTCTCTAATGGTATATAAAGGTGTGATGCCATCAAACCCAACAGCTCTACATAAGTGGATCACAATAGATTGTAGATCTCAAGAGACAGTTTGTAGTGTATCAAAATAATATATATCAGCTAGCTTGAGATAAGATTAATCATTTCAGCAAAATGTTGAACATATTTACTTTCCGCAGTCAGACCACTACGCTACTTTATACACACACTTAAATATTCAGTAGTGTCTGAATAATTATATCTGAAACTCCTGTTGGCTATGTACAGGAGGAAGTGAAAAGCTTTAAGTTCTGATTTCTTCAGTCTTGCTCATGTCTCAGGAATTCCCAGACTATTTGAGCTGACTGGATGTGGACTGTAAAAGGCTATATTTGGTTAAGGAGAGTCATGCAAGACAATAAGTTTTGTTCTGTTATGTAAAAAAAAATCCCATTCAAAGTCTTGGTCTTGTCTCTATTAGGTATCTTTTGTTTCAATTTGGCAGTTTTGGGATTCTTTGAATAAACTATGGACTTCCTTCTCTGTCAGTACTGGCATTTCCTCTGCAAAAAGAAATCAGGAGCTTTTGAAATCCATGTCATTCTGTTCTATGCACATAAGAATGTTAAAATATAGCATCGCTTATTTGTTGATAGTTTGTTGCTTTTTGCAATTAGGCAGATAAAAATGTAGGTGGAGGAACTCTAGTTACTCTAGAAGCCTGTGTTGTACAACACTTGATTGAAAAGGACTTCAGTATCACTGCCTTTAGAAAATGACGCAGCTGCAACAAGCAAATATCTATTTGAAGAGAAATTGGGACATGAATCGAACAGATTGCTTAGGACATGTTAAAACAGTCTACAAGTGGTGAATTTATAAGTAATGAAGCCTTGACGTAATATCTAAAGAATTCTCTGGAATTTCTCCTAATTAAGTGATAGCAACTCTAATCCTGTTCTGGTTCACAAGTTACCTTTAACAGAATGAAATTTTCTGTCCCTAGAATACTTAGAAAATGAGCTTTACATGTAATAAACTGTCAAGTGAAAGTCACTTGAAAAGTAGGAGAAAGTAAAGCACGCTTATTTTGGCTATAGAAAGAAAATTTATGTCATACTCTTGTTGTCTTCAAATATCTATGAAAATGTAAGACATTTTTATTCATGTATTTGTCAGGGAATGAGTTTAGGTTCAGAAGATGGGTTGTGTTAGGTTTTTTCCCCTTTTTTTTTTTTTTAATTAAGTCCAGGTTGATTTCAAAGATTGTTTAGCAGCCATGTGAATTAACCTGTTAATGAAAACCCATGTGACAGCAACAACAGCTGGTGCAACACCCTCTCCCACTCATCCTACATAGAGGGTATCAAAGAGAGTAGTTCAGGGCTGTTTCTTGCTTTGGAGTTGCCCTGGTTTCTGAGAGAATTCTGTATTAGCTTTCAGCTTGCTGGATGAGGTTTTGGATTTTTATTAAAATAGCTGTTGGTATTGATGATAAACAGGTAAAAATATACTGGTCTTCAGATTAACCTGTTTTGCAGGTGTAGATTCTCTGTGTCTTTGAATATGTGCAAGAAATTGTGACATGCAAAAATACAGTTATATGAATGCAGGGTTTCTTAAAATATCCAATTTTTATAACTAGAGAAAAATTAATGACGCTAAGGATATAAAATTGTGACCAAGTAACAGTGCCAAGCATGTGTTATTTCTTCCAACCTTGAGATTTTGGCTGAAAGGGTAAGAATCTTCATAGGTAAGCAGAGGACACACTAAATGAGCTTTCAAATAGAAAATTGCAATAGGTATTAAAAAAATGGAGGTAATAGTTCCAAAAACTCATTTCAGGTTATATTTTTAAAAAAATAAACTCATCTTAGGTATTAAGAATTTCAGTAAGCTACATGTGATTTTTTTTTTTTTCTTTTCCTAAAAGGGGTAAATAAATTAGTCAAAGCTAAAAAATAGTAATTAATTTAATTTAACTGTTCAATAGCCAGTATTTGTTACACAAGACTGTATGAAGAATTTTTACACATCTGAGTCTTGTGTGTAAGGGGCTTTGGAGTAATGATACTCCGCTGTGTGTAGAAACTAGTTTTGTTTCTAGTTAAGCAGCTGAAGAGATGAAAACTACCAATAAAACCTGTTAATTGGAAATTAAGAATAAGCATACATATCAAAGCTTTATGTTTTTTTCCCCTTTGTCTCAAAATTGGGAATAAAATGTTAAATAAATGTTAATTATTGATTTTCAACAAATGTTCTTCAGTGATACGTCACAAAATTTAAAAGTGATCAGAACTATGTGAAGCAGCAGCATAAATGCAATCACAATTTTTGCTGTTATTTGAGCAGTATTCCAGATAAGTGCTGTTGGGGAGAAATGGGGAGTTTGCTCCTACTCACAAAAAGTAATGACGTTCCATTAAAATTTTTTTTTACAAGTTTTTTGGTTTTTTTTAAGTGTTGTTTTCTAGTGAAGAATATTTCTGGAAAAAATATGTTGCCCAGCAGATGACTTTTCTACTAAGTAATGATCTGGGGAAAGTAATCCATCAGTTCTGCTCTGACTCAGCCTTACGTATAATCAGATGAATCGCAGGTATTGCTGAGAATGTCTTGCCTATCTTTTGCAAAGGCCATGATGTTACTTGAGTTCCAGTCCTTTGCAAATTGTGGTCACTAATGTTTTCTTCATGAGACTTCAAGCTATTGGGGTTAATACTCTAGCTTCATTCACTTTGTTAATTATTATTTGTATTTTATGCTTGTAAGTGTCAGCCAAGCATACAGGAACACACACTCTTTGCTGAAAACTTTAGAAACTCAGATTTAAGTTGTGCAGTACAAAATACTGAATCTAGCCACTGCAGCTGGTTGGATTGTAAGCATGATTCATCTGGAAGATAAAGTAAAATCATATTCTGTACCAGTTTAGTTACAGCTGTTGCTAATTCTTTTGCAGCTGTGTATCATTTGTAGCATAATTGAGGGTATGCTTTCCACACCTTGTATGCAGTTACTTACCTGAGCCACAGATTGGAAGTTCAGACTACCCTTGAATATGCACAACTGTGTATTACATCTTAGAAAATGGAGTACTTGGGTGGATAATAAGAAGTTTAATTGCATTCATTATCCTTATCATAGTTTGTCTCTGGGGAAAAAGCTACTCTAAATTTTCTGGATTGGTTTCAAGATACAAATGTAGGTGGGGTTTTTTGGGTTTGTGTTTAGTGCTATAATATTGATACTTACCAAGTCGATACTGGTGTGTTTGGAAGTGGAAGAGAAAATTTGCTTAACTGATAAAGTCAAGCAAATCAAGAATTCCAGCCACTCCAGCCAGTAAGTAAGCTTCACTGGGGGCCCAACTTAAATGCCTCTATACAAATGCACGTAGTATGGGGAATAAACAAGAGGAGTTAGAGACATATGCATGCCTGCAGGTTTATGATCTTAATGGCATCACAGAGACATGGTGGGATGGCTTCTATGACTGGAGTGTTGGAATGGAAGGATACAGGCTCTTTAGGAAGGACAGGAAGGGGAGATGAGGAGGGGGTGTCGCCGTCTATGTCAATGACCAGCTGGAGTGCCTGGAGCTCTGCCTGGGGATGGATGAGGAGCTGACCCAGAGCTTATGGGTCAGGATTAAAGGGAGAGCAGGGACAGGTGATGTTACAGTGGGGGTCTGCTACAGGCCACCTGAATAGGAAGACCAAGCAGGTGAGGCCCTCTATAGACAAATAGGAGCAGCCTCACATTCACAAGCCCTCATCCTCATGGAAGACTTCAACCACCCCGGTATCTGTTGGAGGGACAGCACAGTAGGGCATAAGCAATCCAGGAGGTTCCTGGAATGCGTTGATGGTAACTTCCTTCTCCAAGTGCTAGAGGAGCCAATGAGGAGAGATGCTATGCTGGACCTTGTTCTTACCAACAAGGAGGGGCTGGTGGGGAATGTGAAGCTCAAGGGCAGCCTTGGATGGTGCAGTTCAAGATCCTTAGGGCAGCAGGAAGGACGCACAGTAAGCTCACTACCCTGGACTTCAGGAGAGCAGACTTTAGCCTCTTCAGGGATCTGCTTGATAGAGTACCATGGGATAAAGCCCTGGTGGGAAGAGGGGCCCAAGAAAGCTGGTTAATATTCAAGGATCACCTCTTCCAAGCTCAGGAGCGACACATCCCAACAAAAAGGAAGTCAGGCAAAAATGCCAGGAGGCCTGCATGGATGAACAAGATGCTCCTGGAGAAACTCAAAGAGAAAAAGGAAGCCTACAGAGGGTGGAAGCAAGGACAGGTGGCCTGGGAGGAAGACAGAGAGATTGTCTGAGCAGCCAGGGACCAGGTTAGGCAAGCTAAAGCCCAGATAGAGTTAAATCTGGCCAGGGACATCAAGGGCAACAAGAAAAGCTTCTACAGGTACATCAGTGATAAAAGGAATACTAGGGAAAATGTAGGCCCTCTCTGGAAGGAAACGGAAGACATGGTCACCCAGGATATGGAGAAGGCTGAGGTACTCAATGACTCTTTTACCTCAGTCTTCACTGACAAGTGCTCTAGCCACACCACCCAAGTCACAGAAGGCAAAGGCAGGGACTGGGAGAATGAAGAACCACCCACTGTAGGAGAAGACTGAGCTTGAGACCATCTAAGGAACCTGAAGGTGCACAAGTCTATGGGACCTGATGAGATGCATCTGCGGGTCCCGAGGGAACTGGCAGATGAAGTTGCTAAGCTACTATCCATCAGATTTGAGAAGTCATGGCAGTCCAGTGAAGTTCCCACTGACTGGAAAAGGGGAAACATAACCCCCATTTTTAAAAAGGGAAAAGGGGAAGACCCAAGGTACTACAGGCCGGTCAGTCTCATCTGTGTGCCTGGTGAGATCATGGAGGAGATCCCTCTGGAAACTCTGCTAAAGCACATAGAAAAAAAGGAGGTTGTGAGTGACAGCCAACGTAGCTTCACTGAGAGCAAGTCGTGCCTGACAAATTTGGTGGCCTTCTATGATGGGGTTACAGCATTGGTGTATAAGGGGAGAGCAACTGACGTCATTTATCTGGACCTATACAAAGCATTTGATGTTGTCCTGCATAATATCCTTGTCTCTAAATTGGAGAGACCTTGATCTGCCAGATGGACCACTCGGTGGATAAGGAATTGGCTCGATGGTCACTCTCAAAGAGTTGCAGTCAATGGGTCAATGTCCAAGTGGCAACCAGTGACAAATGGCACTCCTCAGGGGTTGAAACAGCACTGGGACTGGTGCTGTTTAACATCTTTGTTGGTGATATAGACAGCGAGTTTGAGTGCACCCTCAGCAAGTTTGCCAATGACACCAAGCTGTGTGGTACAGTCAACATGCTGAAGGGAAGGGATGCCATCCAGAGGGACCGTGACAGGCTTGAGAAGTGGGCCTGTGCAAACCTCGTGAAGTTCAACAAGGCCAAGTGCGAGGTCCTGCACGTGGGTCGGGGCAATCCGGTGCACAAATACAGGCTGGGTGGAGAGTGGATTGGCAGCAACTTGGAGGAGAATGACTTTGGTGCGTTGGTTGATGAGGAGCTCAACATAAGCTGGCAATGTGCGCTTGCAGCCGAGAGCGCCAACTGTATCCTGGGCCGCATCAAAAGAAGGGTGGCCAGCAGGCTGAGGGAGGTGATTCTGCCCCTCTACTCTGCTCTCATGAGACCCTACCTGGAGTATTGCATCCAGCTCTGGAGCCCCCAACATAAGAAGGCCATGGACCTGTTGTAATGGGTCCAGAGGAGGGCTACAAAGATGATCAAGGGGCTGGAGCACCTCTCCTGTGAAGACAGGCTGAGAGAGTTGGGGTTGTTCAGCCTGCAGAAAAGAAGGCTCTAGGGAGACTTTATAGCAGCCTTCCAGTACCTAAAGAGGGCCTACAGGAAAGATAGGGAGAGACTCTTTATCAGGAAGTGTAGTGATAGGACGAGGGGTAACAGTTTTAAACTGAAAGACAGTAATTTAGATTAGATATTAGGAGGAAATTCTTTACTGTGAGTGTGGTGAGACACTGGAACAGGTTGCCCAGGGAAGCTGTGAATGCCCCATCCCTGTGGGTGTTCAAGGCCAGGTTGGATGGGGCTTTGAGTTACCTGTTCCAGTGGAAGTTGTCCCTGCCAGCTGCAGGGGGGTTGGAACTAGATGATCTTTAAGGTCGCTTCCAACTCTGACTGTTCTATGACTCTAAGATTGTTTGGCAAGCTCTATTTATTTATGATAACATCAGAATGCTGTCTAGGAAGTGTTGTTTGTTTTCAGTAAATTGACTAATCAGTCCAGGGAGGGAAACAGCTTTGAGTATCTTTTGGAAGAGCTGTGAACTGGAAGGAGAAGAAAATAAGCCAGTATTTCACCTTTCATCTAATGACAAGAAGTTGGAAAGGGTTTAGAGAGCAGATTTGCTTTTACAAGAAGAGAACAGGAAGAAGAAAATAGAGAGCTGCCTTATTTTTCTAAGGTAGCACTGCTGTTATCACAGAGAAATGACATCTAGTAAATCTTGCCAGTTTTTGAAATGTTTGTTATTCATTGCTTGTGAAGAGTAATTGTCGTTATTTGTTATTAATAAGATAAACTCATTAAGGAAACAGATCTGACAATTGTGTGCAACTTTTTAAACAGTTAACTAGGATGTTCTTTGCACACACTGTACAAATGAGTTGATTATTAAGTAGCATTTATTTCACTACTGTAAACTAAAATATTTATGTTGATCTCAAAAGTAGTGTTTTTTATTTAAAAAGAGAAGGAAAAGTATTTTTTTTTAATTTTCTAACATCTTGAAAATTTGTTTTTGCATTTATACATGTTTTTTTCTGATGTGCTTTTTATTTATTGAGATTTCTCCTGCTAGATTTCTGTTTTAATTCAGTCAGAGCTTCACCTCAGTCAACTCTTTAGATTCACTTTTATTGTTCTAAGTAAGTTTGTGATGATAATGATATTTTCCCAGATAAATTACCATACTATTGCATAGTATTAACACACTTCTGTTCTTTTATAATTTTTAATGAAAAAACTTAACTTTCTAACTTCATTTTTATATTTGGTCCATTTTTCTCCACACTGCTAGAGAAGAAAATCAATTAAAAAGTTATATATTTATTCTTGAAGAATACAAACCAGGTAAAGCTATAGTCTCGTAAGACTGTGCACTTGGTATTGGCTTAAATAAAGACAATAATTTGAAAAATATTCAAGTGAAAGTGCCCTTCCATATTTCATTTTCACTTTCTAATGAATATATCTATCTTGCCTTGTACATTGAAGCATAAAATAAGAATGCTCTTCCACAACATTCATCTTCCATTATTTGAAAGAACTCATTTTTAAATAAATGTTTATGAAGCAATAAAATTCAGCTAAAGTTGATGATGGGGAAAAATAAATTTTAAATGAATGATTTAAGAAATTACAGGAATAATCCTGAGGAATTCCAAATGGGAAAGTAGATTTTTACTTTTTTTTTTTCAAGGCTTTGCGGTTTATTACTTTTTCTTTGGGAGACACTTAGATTTGTGCTTGGTTTTTTAGGTTTCATTCTGTTACTTAGGACATTGTATTGATTTATTCTTTTATGCCTTTGCTATTTCATAAAAATAGTACTGACTGATTAAAATTCAAGTGATGGATTATTATTTTCCAAGCTAATTTTAGAGTTCTGGAAAAAAATTTGACTACCTGTTACATTTACTCTCTGTATATTCTGCAGTTACAACCATATGGTCATACGGGCGCAATCATAGGCTTTGAATTTGCATTCTGTTTTCAAGTATGCTAAATTTGTGTTGACACCTCATATAGCTTATTTAAGCAAAAGGCCTACACATATGGCAAGCATAGTGCAAAGAACAATTTTGTAGCTAGCTCTCATGCAGAGTGCTGTACTGAGCCCAGTCAATCAACGCTGTCTTGGCAGAGCAGCACAACAGAATCTGCATAGCTATTACAGTCCATCAGTGCGTATTGTCCTACAATTTAAGTTATGATTACTTTTTTACCACTTCTACATAAAATGAGTTCTTCATCTGTATTTGCATTACATGCTTAGGTTGTTCTTGGCCTGTTTTCCTTTTTAAATGTGGTTTAATGAGGCTGCCTGCTTCTATGTCCCAGTCCCTCCTTCCTGACTTCTGAATTGGTTCTCCAGTTTTTATGGAAGGTGAAAGTAAAGAAGTCGTCTCAAGGATCATTATGTTTGTATGTTATTTATGTGAAAACTGGTTAACGAGTTGAATGGGAGAGCAGCATTAGTGTTCCCTTGAGGGGAGGACAGACCAGGACAGGACTTGAACATCACACATGCTGTTTGTGGCTAATCAGCCAGTCATCGTATTTGTTCTCACTACGCTTTCGATGCGCAAATAGCTGCAGGCACAGCATGTTGCAATCTTTTGTTTAGTAGAGGTGTGATAGGGAAGTTGGGGAGCTGATGTCATTGTCATAAAAATAGGAACAAACACAAATCCATAGGAAGAATAATTTAGATATTTTTCTCTTTGTGGAACAACTTGCTCACACTGTGTTTTTAGTGATAACTGGTAACATACAGGTATCAAAAAGCCTACTGTGTTTTCACTGGGCACGCCAAGTAATTTTTGAAGAAAACAGGCCCGTAGAGTTGGTTTGCCTTAGCAGATTTGTATGCCCATCTAAAAATAACAGACTGACGAGCTACTTCTCTTCTGAAAGACTTTTTAAGTATGCATGCAAGATTTTTAGAATGAGGTATGTTTTCCATTGTTTTAATTATACTCTGAGTATCACAAAAAAGTAGGTAATGGAACATAATGCTCAAGAGAGACAGATTGGAGGGGGGGATCAGCACTCATGAAAACCTCTAGGCATTTGTGTCATTTAGAGGCAGGGCAAGGTATGTGATATTGGTGGAGTAATTTGTTTATGTGTGGTTTGCATTCTAAGACTGACTTCAGCTGCAATAAAGCACATGTGAGCGAATATGTCTCAGTTATTCAGTTCTGGAAACTTTTAATCTGTTGTGAGGCAGTACGGAATGCCAGAACTATAGACATAACGTTGTTCTGAAGTTCCTGGGAGGCAGAGCTAGAATTTAAGCTTCCCATGTTAAAAAGGTCTCCAGGATCTAGCATGAGGACCAGAATATTTACAAAGATTTTACAGAGAATATGCAAAAGCAGCATTTTGGATATCAGCAGTGGCAGATAAATTTGGAACTAGTAAGAGAATGTGTAAGTTACTTAACTAACCTAAATATTAATTTAAATAGCTATTTCAAGCCATCACTTTTTAAAATGGGGGAATCTATCCAGTACAGCAGGTGGTGGTGATGATGGTGTTTTTGTCATGCTTTTCCCCAAGTTTTTATACTTTTCATTTGATACAAGATTTTCAGTAGAATTGGCTGCTAAACCCATGTTACCTACCTAAATGAATAAACTAAATTTTCTTCTTACACTAAGAGCACAACAGTTTAATGCAAAATTATCAAGATGCTGTCTATGTAAGTGTGGGAGTACATGCTGCAAAACATGTGTGGATATGTTTACAGAGGTAACAGTTTGTTTGGCTTACTTATGTTTGTTGTGTGATTTCACATGGGCACCAAGAAAGGAAATCTTCAACTGGAAAAAATGGTCTCTGCTGGAGGACAGTCACTGGCTGTATTCTGTACCCCTCTTGTATGTGTATTTTGTCCTTCACAAAACGGACTTAGTAGTCTGGCTGAGGTGCTGATTCCTTACTTTACTGTAATATTGTGTATCCCTCAGGAGTAGTCACATAATAGGCTCACAACAGAACAATCCCGGTAACTGCAATTGTTGCAATTACAGTACTTAATGATTACTGAAGGCTTGATGTTTTACTTCTTCCTCACATTGTGCAGTTTTTGCACTTTTGCAAAATGTGTGTAAAACGTGACAGTAATTGAGAAGTGCCAGTAACTAACTGGGTACAGAACAAGTTCTTTATGTTTTGAAGTTCCCTGAGTGCTGGTGCAGCACTTTGAAAAATTCCTTAACGACTAAGTAGCAGTTCTTCAACTGGTGATTTGGAAGTCCCCTGCTAGCACGCTAATGATCCAGACAGCAGCATTAAATCAGTTGCTTTAGTTTAAGTACTTCTTGAATGTATATAAAGCCTTACTTTATTGGGAATTGAACTAACTACCTGCAGTCTGAAAAGCAGTAAGTTGGGTACTTAAGCAAAGGTGAATTACTAATAAAGAGCAAAAGTTTTCTCCTGTATGTACTCTCTGAAAGCTCTTAGCTGTTTGGGTAGACGAGTGGTACAGCAGTTGCTGAAGCTTAACGTGGTGAAGCTTACCTGTCCTCAGAGAGATCTTTAACACTCCTTGGAAATAAGTGACTCGGAGAAATACTACAATAAAGGCTTTTGGAAGATGGAAGAGGCAACACTTCAACACCATTTCAGAGATTCATCATATTCCCCTAATCTGTTTAGCAGCTACACTGTTTTTTTGCTGACAGTGACTTCAGAATAGAACGAGAACAGTACTGTCAGTGTAGTCTACCTCCTGCCCATTGAGGTTGATTTCCTACCAGTTTTACATAAATATTATTAACTGTACTCTTTGCATGCATAGATTCATGGATTTGTTTCCCATGGGTTACAGTGCTGAAAAACATTTTATAAATACTTTAACAGTTTCATATTTTATTGCTGTCAGTCCATCCCTGCAAGCATAAGGTCAGGCAAAAATACCAGGAGCACTGCATGGATGAACAAGTTGCTCCTGGGCAAACTCAAACACAAAAAGGAAGCATACGGAAGGTGGAACCAGGTGGTCTGGGAGGAATACAGAGGCACTGTTTGAGCCTGCAGAGATGCTGTTAGGAGGGACAAAGCACAAATGGAACTGAATCTGGCCAGGGATTTCAAAAGACAACAAGAAGGGCTTCCATATGTACATAGGTGACAAAAGGAAGACTAAGGAAAATGCAGGCCCACTGCTGAATGAAGCAGAGGACCTGGTGACATGGGACATGGAAAAGGCTGAGGTTCTGAATGCCACCTTCTTAGCCTTTACTGGCAAGACCAGCCTTCAGGAATCTCAGGCCCTGGAGATGAGGGAAAGACTGGAGCAAGTAAGATGTACCCATAGTGGAAGAGGATCAGGTCAGGCAATACTTAAGCAAACTGGACATACATAAGTCCATGGGCCCTGATGGGAAGTCACGTTTGACCGAACTGGTAACCTTCTACGAGGAAACGACTGTTTTGGTAGATGAGGGTAGAGCAGTGGACGTCTACAAGGCTACCTAGGCTTCATCAAGGCTTTTGACACTGTCTTCTGTAAGATCCTTATAGAGAAGCTGATAAAGTGTTTATTGGATGAATAGACAATGAAGTGGACTGAAAACTGGTTCAACAGCTGGGCCCAGAATGTGGTGGTCAGTGGCATGAAGTCTAGTTGGAGGCCAGAAACAAGCAGCATACTCCAGGGCTCAACACTGGGTCCGGTCCTGCTTAACATTTTCATTAATGTTCTGGAAAATGGGACAGAGTGTAGCCTCAGCAAGTTTGCAGATGACACAAAGCTGGGAGGAGTGACTGACAGGCCAGAGGGTTGTGCTGCCGTGCAGAGGGATGTGGACAGGCTGGAGAAATGGGCTACCAGGAACCTTATGAAGTTGAACAAGGGGAAGTGCAGAGTCCTGTGCCTGGGAGGAGCAAACCCAGGCACCAGTATATGAAGGCAACTGACCAGCTGGAAAGCAGCTTGGCAGAAAAGGGCTTGGAGGTTCTGGTGGGCACAAAGTGCAACAGAAAGAAGGCTCATGGTGTCCTGGGCTGCATTAGGAGTGTTATTACAGCTGAATCATGTACCCTGCACAACAGATTTAGACAACCCAAATAAACAGATAAAGAAGTATGAGTACAGACAGATACAAACCAATAAAAGGCAATAGTTAAGGGATGCAGGGCTAACAGGTAAAGCTTATCTGGGAGAAAGGAACACATGGAAGATTCCGCTGGTCACAGAAGCAGAGTGGATTCATCTGGCATGGAATAATGGAGTGTTTTTCCAGAGGTAAAAACAAAACTGTCTTAAAGATGAATAAGATTTTCTCTCTCAAAAAAAAAAAAAATCTAATTTCATGTTGGTTGTGGTTTTTTTATTTATGATTATTTAAATAACTTTGTTCTAATGTTTTAGGTATATATACACATTTTTTTCTTTTGGTATAAAACTAGTAGCCTCCTAAAATTTAAATATTGCTTCTCACCTTCTGTAGTCTGTTCTAAAATGTCCATAGTGATACTGAGTATGCTTCCTTGACAATTAGTGTGATTTTCTTGAAAAACAAGTCAGAATAAAGACTGACTTTATGTCTGCAGACTGTAATGTATACCGTCCCAAACTGAAAAGAGGAAAGGTAGAATAAAAGTAGAATCTCAGTTTCTTTTCCTTTTCCTTGGTCAGCTGGAGAAATAACACAAGCGTACGTCTGTCCTATAATATTAGGGGGAAAGGAAGAAATCTTTCTTGCCAGAAGTCTGTTTTCTTTAGTAAGTGCTGTGTTCCAGGTATATTGAAGGAGACATTTGTAAACTTCAGAAACTGCAAACAAGGTCTTTTAGATCTTCTGAATAGCGTGCAACTCCTTTGCTATAAAGAAGAGAAAGAAAATTCCAAACAAAACAAGTGAAGCAAGTGCATTTGTGCTTTCTTAGAGGATTTTTTTCTGTCTTTCACTGTAATTTCATCCAAATAAGACAAAAGCAGTTCCCAGTATAGGCGGGATGGCACACTTACTATATAATATAAAAATCTCACTGGTTCTGATTCACTTTCTCCCATTTTTAGGCATTATGTGACATCCCTAATGGAACACCGTACCACTTCGGGCTTGCAGTTTCCGGAAAAAAAAAAAAAGTGAATATATCAGATTGAAGGAGAACGTTATTTTTAATAAATTTTATTAAGTATTCAGATTTGACTTAATAAACATTTAGGCCTTGAATACAGTCTTTTTATCTGTCATGAGACAGTCATCCTTCGTTCATAATATATTTCTGATTGTGGTATGCTGAAACTCCAAGGGTAGTTCTTTAGTATTACCCTATGCAGGCCCCAGCAATTGTCTGACCCAGTCATGAACCAGAGAAAGGGAATAAAAGGCAATGAACAAAATGCTGCTATTCACATTTGATGGGTTAGAAAACTGAAGCTGAACAAAGTCTGCCTAAACTACTCACAATCACACAGCAGTAAGTGATTTATCAGCCTATTAGTCTGAGAGTTCTCTCACCTCAAAATTGTGTTCCAGTTGACAGAGAAGTCTTTTCAATTCTCCTTTATATTTATACTTACTATATTTTTGGAATTTAAAGAACATTGCAGTTGCAGGTAAAACTCATCTAATGAAAACAAAGCATTTCTCTGATACTCTCCTACTGCAAGCACTGTTGTATGCCCATCTCTTCCATTTTGCTCTGAAGTCAGACTAGCTGGCTGCTCTGCTCTCCTGATGCAGACAACAGCAGTCAGCACTGCACACTCAATAAAGCTTTCCGTTGTTTCAAGTCCTTTCCTCTCCCTGAAGTCACAGATTGTTTTCAACATAGAGTCAGTTTGTGGGGAAATAAAGAATTGTTTTGTATCCTCACTGAACAGACTGAGACCCGATTATACTTTATGAAGAAAAGATTGTATCCCAGTGTGCAATTTAGAATATGCTGTGGGACCTTCTGTGAGCTCAGAAATGATCTTCTAAGTGGTGGCTTAAAAATATTGTTTGCTTCCTTTATCTTGGGAAGTTTCTTTTTATTTGAAGAACATCATTGGACTTCAAGCAATCTGAAGGAGAGCAGAGCCTTTACTTCTATATATCCAAGGGGAGATATCTGCTATCACTCTTGATTGTTTGACAGGAAAATAAGCTCATACCAGTTTTTGCTTTCACTGTCATTCTCTGAAGAAAATTTATGATACTGGTATGGTGAATCTAAAGTTGTTCCTCTGCTTTCTGTTTTGTCCTATTTTTGCTTAATACAACTGTATTCCTCTTTCTTGCATATTTGCTCTTTAGTAAGTCTGGTTTTCTCTTGGTGCTAGACATTTAGTTTTGTCCTTTTGGTAATACAAATTAAAATGTCACTGCAGCCAGAAGTCAGACTGTTGTCTAAACTGAGAGTAAGTCATCGTTAGACTCTTCTGGAATTTTAACAACAGAGTATATTTGTGTCAGAAAATGCAACTTTGCTAAAGCAAGCTACACTGAATTTGATCAAATTTTGTTTTAGGAAGATGCACAACATTCTGATAATAGCAGTATTGAGTGTTCTTACTTTTTTCTGACTTTGTTATTAAACACGTAAGGTATATAAAAATATATGGTAGTTACCTGTACATGTGTGTGCTTGTATCTATAACATACAGAAGGTGCAAACCGAAATGAAATAGTCCAATAAACCTCCCATTTATTCAGAAATTTGTATTGCTAATAGTTTGATTATCCCCTCCCACCAATGGTATTTTTTACTGGGAATTCCTACTTTAGTTAACTAGATAAGAGTAAATAATAGAAATTAGATTCTATTTAAAATATTAAAATATATTTTCATTTTTCTCTTTTCCATCTCTTTTATGAAGAACTTTTTTTTAATGAATTGAGATCAGTGGTTGAGTTGTACTACATGAATGCGAACACTTTCCATTTACAATGAGTTGGAAACAATATCACTAGAAACCATTTGGGTTTTTGTGCATTGAAAGGTTAATTGGTAAGACTAGCTAATTAATTTATTATGGCTTCCTCATAAATTAGATGTAATGCTTTAGTAAGTGAAGGGTCCCTTTTTTCAATGGAATTCTGATGTGATCTCTAAATGCTGTTTGCTAATGTATATACATGAGTAAGTACTACTGCAAGTGACCTTAGGACTGTTCTAGTAAATTGTATTGTCGTTATGGATACCCGGACACTTTTGTCTATGCCCACATCATGCTACCAGTTTCTCACTCCCAGGGGATGTTTGGATAGACCATTAGGAGTTGTTTTGATAGTATAGACTTAAGTGCTTGTGGAATTTCTTTTAAGCAAAGCATTTAAGTGAGAATGGGATTTAGCATACTTCATTCCGGTCTTGAAATCATAAACAATTTAAGTGATGAATAAAGTAAAATACAGGTATCTGTAAAACTGGAGATGAAGTTTTAGTTCACTGTTTAGAATTCATCTATAACCAGTAAAATGCTATTAAGCACTTAAAAGTGTAAGTTTATCTCCTGTCAAGTTTTCCCTCTCTTGTTGAGAAGAAAAAACCAGTATGACAATCATATTTAATCACTATTTTATTAAGGAGTTACTTGCATTTCCTTCCTTCACCCTCCAATTCCTTTGTCCTTTGCATACCTCTGAATATAAATTTGAGCCTGTGTATGGGAACAAAACAGAAAAATCAATACAGCTTCCCTCTCCACAAATAGGAGTGGTATCAGAGACAGAACTGTGGCCCAAACTTGAGGCAGAATTCTGGCTGGGATTTGTTCTCTGTCAGTGAATAACTGCATTGCTCTTAGTCAGGGAAGATTGCCTGGTGATACAGTGGTTCCTAATAATTCAGATCTTATATTAATCCAGTATAAGGAAAAAAAAATGTATAAGAAACTGGAAGAAAGCAAGGCTGTGTCTTTGGCAACAGAAGAACTGGGTTATAACAGACCTAATTCAGGTAAAAAGAACATTCAAGAAAAAGTATAGCACTTTCCTAACGAATCTCTATGAAACAAGAGTGATGTCTCAAGTATGTGAGGCTGTAGACTACAAGTGATTTTTTAATACTTTCATAGTTTTGATTTCTGCTGAAAATGTTTTTTACGCTATTGGTGCACTTGATCTCCAGACTGCTTTTCTCTTGAACCTCTGAATACATGGTTTTCAGGATCCTTTTGTTCTCCTGTGAATCATGTATACACTTCGGTGTTACAGTGGCATTTATATTCACCAAAATCTTGGCCCTGACCTCATATACTTAAAGCTTAATTGATGTAGTGGTACAGTTAATTTTCATAGTATCTGAGTATTTGTATGGATGTTTACAGAAGCAGGTATATGAGAATAAACTTTTAAGAACGCCTGTTCAGAAGTGAGTAGAAATACTAGATTTGGTGAAACAGGAGTACTTCTTTTCTTGATTTGCTCTTCACAATGTAGAGAACTTCTATTAAATTTTTAGGGATTCATTAATAGGTACAGGTAAGTATCCTGAATGCTGCCTTCATTTTCTGTGAAGGAATAGGAGTAATGGCAGTTCTCCGTCTTAGAGACTTCCATACCCATACAGATGTTAATGCCTTAAAAGATCAAATGATAGGCAAGTGAGATTTGCCCTATATAGTGAATGTCCTTAATTATACAATCTAAAATAAGAGGGGAAAAAAAGAAAAAAACAAATGCATCACAGGTTCTTTAATTTGCAGGCCTTTTGCTCAGGAAAGATAAGTATCCAGTAAGGCTACATTTTACAGTTACTTATGCTCTGTGGAACCAGAACAGTAACAAAAAATTCCGAATGTGTTCCTACATTTAACTATGTTCATGAGTTTTGCTATTGTCAAGTAAACTAGTGAAGTAAACTCTAAGTTAAAATCTGGCAGTTTTTACCCTAGAAATGTTTTATTTTTTCTCCTAGAATCACAATCTCATTATAATGGGAATTTAATTGAAAGTATCAGCTGAAAAGTGACAAGCAAAGTTAACTCCTGAAAACATTATTGTTAGGGGTCTCAGGTGCCCAGTGCCTCACTATGCATTTGAGTGTAAGACAGTATTCATTAGGTTCGCTGAAAATACAAATTGAAATATTCTTTAAGTTCTTCTAAGAAACCCAAGTCGTTCTATGAACGACATCAAGATACTCTCTGTTCTAAGTAGAAACAGAAAAAGAAAAATCAATTACAGCATCCCTGAACTTTAGAAATAGAAGGATTTTAAGTGGCATTATACTCCTAGATGTGTAGTTCAGCTCTACATTTAACAAAGACCAACATATGATGGAAGATAAGAGGAAAAGAAATGATGCTGATAGCAGAAAAAATATGGATATGAGGCACCTTGAACCTTGCTTTCACATGGAACATTTTAATATTAACTTTGCTCTCTCTGGCATTGATAAAAAAAATAATAATTCAAGTAGAAGTCTGTTTAAGAAATGTAAAGGAAAAATAATGGTGGGAAAAGTGGGTAACTAAGAAAAAGACCATATATAGTCAACCAGTGTTTTCTTCACAGCACTTCAACTTAAAATTCTCCACCAATCGATGAGGCTAGTCTTTTGAACATAGGGTATAGTTCAGGAGAGAATCCTGTAAATTTATTTAGGCTGAGTAAGTGTGCCGAATAACTCTACCTGTCCTTACCTTCTTTAGCACATTACTTTGATCAACAGGTGTTTGAGGGGATTTTTATTCCCTTTTATTATTTTGTCTTCTCTTTAATAATACCACACTTTTTTGTTTTTAAGATGCATTATTTTTTTCTTTATTGTATAGATGATTAAGTGATGCTCATGCACCCTATGCAAACACAGTTACTCTGTGTTGGTGCTTAAGCTCTTTTTCCTTTGTCAGGTGATGGCAAATCAAGTATTTAGGAGCAAAATTATTTAGTTCCTTGTCTCCAGAAAGTGAATTATTTCTGGTTGTAGCTTGAATTGCTTGAGATCAAGTAATTGATTTTAGATTATAGGTAAACCATAGCTGAAGGCTTCATCTATAAACTGAAGACTTTAGTCATTGTCACTGTTGTCTGCAAGTTTATTTTTTCTGTAGGTAAAGATACGCCAAGATGTTTATGAGGTTAAAAAAACGAGTATAGATCTCTTTCGGAAAACCAAGAGAAAATCCATGTTCTAAAGCTTCCTTCTCTTTTCTATCTGTTGTTAGCTTGGGAAAAACCTTTTCATTTGGGTACTATGACACAAACACAAATAGTAGCTAATAGTCCACATTCACGTTATTTTAAACAATCAGCTTTAATGGAAAAGTGGATGACACTATTAACTAGTGACATTAATAAGTCCTCACGATATCAAAATGATAAAAAAAGTAGTTAATTGTACTCCCATAGTCTGAATAACTTTGTTATATTCTGGGTTTTTTTTTCATTTTGTGGAGATAGATAACTTTATTTTAGGGCAACAAAGATGACTGGGGGATTGGAGCACCTCCCTTACGAGGAAAGGCTGAGAGAGCTGGGACTCTTTAGCCTGGAGAAGAGAAGGCTGAGAGGAGACCCTATTCTTGCTTCTAAGTATCGAAAGAGTGGGTTGAAGGAGGATGGAGCTAGACTCTTTCCAGTGGTTCCCAGTGACAGGACGAGGGGCAACGGGCACATGTTGGAACATCGGAAGTTCCATTCAAAGATAAGAAAAAACTTCTTTACGGTGAGGGTGACAGAGCACTGGAACAGGCTGCCCAGGGAGGTTGTGGAGTCCCCTTCCCTGGAGATTTTCAAGACCCACCTGGATGCAGTCCTGAGTAATGTGCTGTAGGCATTCCTGCGTCAGCAGGGGAGTTGGACTAGATGATCTCTAGAGGTCCCTTCCAACTCTGAAAATTCCGTGATTCTATGATATTGTGAATTTAATCAGCCTGTCTTTATTCGTAGTAGTGTTTCTAACTTAGGAGCCATAACTTAGCATTTCACATGACACAAGACAGTAGAAAACCTGTAAGGAGAGTATTTTCATTTTTTTTTACTGTTTTTCCTGAAACGTGAAAATGGTGATTTTCAAGAATACAGTCATTATCCCAGTGACAAGAGTTGAACTTATATATGTGCATACTTCATAAGATAATATAACTGACCCGGTTCTGTGTTTCATGAATAAATTGTTTTGTTGTTGGTTTGGTTTTGGTTTTGGTTTTTTTTTAACTATTTGTCTTAGTACAGGTTTTGTGGCAGAGAGTTATCTTAAAGAAGCTAGGGCTCTAACTGAATATTAGAGTACAAATTGATCAGTGGTTCTTTACGACGTTGTACACAATTGCACACTACAAGAATAAAACGACTGAAGAAAGCAAACCTAAGACTGTCAGTTTGCAAGAGCAAAGCCTATTTGGTAGTAAATATGGACCTTCAAATATCTAAAGAGCCTAGACTAAATGCATGGTTTTCTTTCAATCTGATATCATTAAGAATAAATACTTTATATATGTCTTAAAAGGTTTGACAAATACACATACAAATAGTACTGAAATTGTGGATCTTAAAACACAACAGAGAAGAAAATATCAGATGTCAGAGTTGTGAATAAATACATGAACAACAAAGATACCAACTTAGTAGGAGCCTTTAAAATACCAAAACAAACAAACAACAAACCCCAACCAACCAAAGTCAGGAGAAAAAGCAACAGAAAAAAAATTAACAGGCTGAAAGAATTGGGCATTTTCTCAAGTCTCAGCAAACACCATAAAATCAATAAATCTGATTAAATACTCCACCTAATCTAGCAATACAAAGGTGTAATGATTTGTGAGAGACAACTTTTAAATGTGTACTCTTGCTCCATGAAACAACTCATTTCAAGACTTCTACTTATTTAATGCATTTATCTAAATGAGAAAAAGAAAGATGTCAGTAGGAAAGAAAGGATCTGTTTTGTCGCCACTTTTCACCTAAACATTGATTAAAAGATGTCATTCAAGCAAGAGTTATTTTTAACACTGTCACTCCATTATCTCATTTTCATTGGACCATGAAAATGTTACAGCACTCAGATGAAAGTAGCCCTTGGGTGAAGAGACATCGGTTCAGCTTGAACATTGCAAGTCTCAAAAATTGTTATCAAAAGGAGCAATATGAAAAATTGTATGAAATTCCATTATATTACCATATGAAAAAGTAATACAAAACCCTCAAGTGAAGGCCACTTTGGCTTATAAATATTTATAAACCAAGATTTGGCCTTAATGGTAGCAGTGTGATTATCTTAATTTTGTGAACCTGAAATACACAGTCTTCTAGCTCTGAAAGAATCTTACATGATAATATATATACCACTTCTTATATCTTACTGTGAATGCTGGATGCCTTCATTGGCTTTCATGTATTTAAATACATGTGTGTATGATTATATGCCACATTTTTTTTGAGAAATACTGAAGTAAAGGACTTAGAACCAGCTATTGTCAGAAATTAGTTTCCTGGCTTCTTTCCAACTTGCTACATTGCTGGCTTGTTGGTATGAACGATGCTCCAATGAACCCTTTTAGTTGTTTTTCATTTCTGTTTTGACTTTGCCTTTTATTACTTTCATTTGAATACCATCTTCATTAGTTTTTTCCACATTGTATTAAGGCTTCATATGCCACAATAATCTTCCAGAGCTGGGTTCACTTAGTTTTGTTATCTTTGCGTATCCTTCAAGCTAACTGTGTTCTGTGTTGTTTTCTTTTAAAATTATTTGATTGTGTTGGTACAGATACACAGAGTAATTTGAAGTAAGGAGTAACTCACAGGTTGATTAAGATAAGAATATTTTAAAGTGAAGCTGAGAAGTTCAGTACTAATGAAGCTAAAAATACGAAGAGCAATTTATTTCTACAGATATCTGTTATTTTCTTTTAAGTTAATAATAAAGTTGTCACTTCTTAATAGAAAAAATTGTGGTAACAGTGTGGATTTTATTTTTTATAAGGATCTGATAACCCATGTTTTCTATTTCTAACTAATATATCAAAAAATGCTTACAATTGATAAACATTTTCTGAGAAAACTTACAACCTTCTAACGATAGTGACTGCAGTGGTTTGTCTCTGATTTCTCTTTATAGCATGCACTACTTCATCACTGCTTATACACTCTACGTGTACTTCTAAAAATGTGTAATGAGCGTTAAGATGCACCAAGGGGCTATACCTCCTGAATTTTATATGGTTATAGAAGTAAATCAAAACATAATAAACTTAATTTTTAAAAACATTTTTTTCAAGTTCTCCTTGGTAAATCGAACGTGATGATGACATGCAAGAGTGGGAGGTATGACAATTCAATAGCCACTCTTGCTACATCTTACATATCTTTATCATATTGTTCTTTCTGTAGAATCTAAATGAGTACATTTTTTAGACTCAAGTTCATGGTAAAGGATGTCGACACATTTTATTTTAGGAATTTGTGAAATCATAGTTACATACACATCTGTTGAAAATCTGCTAAGGATTGCCTGATACGAACTTTTTTATATAGTGCCCTATTTATGAGCTTCCTTGCTGATTGCATTTTAAGAGAATGTCTCCCTGCACAGATGACATTCAGTTTTCTAATTTGCTTTTAATAAGGCAATCCTTTTCAGAGATTTATTTGCTTAAGATAATGAGGTAGGATTACAGAGGAATTAACTGCAATGCTATTAAGTTGTTGTTTTTTTTCCTTGGGTCTAGCCTTATGCTTTCAGTTTGGAAGTAAGCTGAGATTTCTTTTTCCTAGGCTACACAACAAATTCAAGACCAGAAGACAAAAAGGCAGCTGAGGTAGTAATTCTTCGGAAGAATTAAGTCACCGATGTCTTTGAGGTATGTTTGTTTTGGAAATGCTGTTAATTATTTATTAATCTTGCTGCTATAAGAGTAGTGGTGAGTGCTTTTGAATATTAGTGACTTTTTCACATCTTCAGATGTAACTCAATTGGAAAGGAAACTCCAAAATATACTTTTTTCCTCTCTTTTTTGATAACCATGGGGAATTAGTTATAAATCTGCTTCTCTTTTAACTGGCACTGTCTTTCTGTCTAGAAAATTAGATATAGCCAGATGCAAAGCTAAAACACCTAAAGGTTCTATGTTCTTTTTGACTTCACAGTTATAGTTTTCTTCATGTGCCATAGTTACTGTGAAAAATTTCTGGGTAAGAATGTTCTGGAAAAAGCTGTAAACGCTTTCCTTTTTGTATGCAATATAAGTTGCTATGTTTTAAATAGGTACAAGAAACATCTCTATCAGCTAGATGTAAAGAAAAGCGTGATACAGAAGTAAATTACAAATAACTCAATAGAGGAGACAATAGAAAGTCATCAGTAGGTAGACCGAGTAATGGAGGATACACTAAGGAAATTCATCACTGCCTTTCCACAGGTTTAAAAGTAGCCTACTTAACACTGTTTCTCAGTTACAAAAATTGTTTGAACTCAGTGAGTAGGATTCCACTTTGGTAAATGTACCAGCAAAGCTTGTGGGGTACTAAGTAAATGGAATTGATGCTATTAGGTCTAGTTATCACTTAGCATGTTCACAAGCTTTAACAGAGCAAATTACGGTCTTCATACAGTCAAAAATGCTGGGGCCCAGAGCACATTATTTCTATTACACTTGGGAAATATTTGTGTTTAGGTTAACTTTTCTGGAACTCCTTACAACCCTAGTTTTCTCTTTCCTTCGATACATTGAGTTTCGAAGAACAAGGATTTTTTCTCTTAGAGGAGTCATTTTCTCACAATAGTAATACTCAAATTCAGCTATTTTTGATTGCTTACATCCTCACCTGAAGCTCCCTTCTTTTTGCAAGAGGTGTATCTCACCAGCATAGAATGTTGTCTTTTCTACATTCCTTCAGATCTGTGCAATTTTGTTCACGTTTGACTTGACAGAAAGACCATGTAGAAGTTTTGGCTAGTGACACAGCTATCTCATAGCTTGTTAAGTAATTCAAGCTTATAGTGTGATACATACATTTTGTCTAAAAATATATTTTCTGCTTTAAAATAAAAACAACTTCTCCTTCTCCCTTCTCTTCCTTCTCCCTCAAAGGCTATATTTATTTCAGCTTTCTTTAAAAACTATCTACGTACCCAAGACCATTGACCTTTAGGATTCTTTCCTTCTCCTTTGCTTTAGATGTTTAATAACAGTTTTGTGGCCTTTGGGGTTGAGAAGCTGAGTTTTGTAAACTATCTTTGTATAATATTATTCACAATGAATATATTCAAAGCGCCTTTTTTGCCTCCTAGCATTTGTAACCACAAATACCTCTCTTTTAATGTCAGTCTTGTTTCCTTGGAGAAACAGTATCTGAAGTACTGTAATAAATGACAAGAGAGAAGTCAGCAAATATATTTTCACATGTTTAACGTATTATTCTCTTATCTGACAGCATACCTAAATTTTATATTGAAAAAAAGAATGTAAAACTGTTGTTGAACTTTTGATGAGACTCTACATATGTGCCAGTGACATCTGAGAACAATGCTTTTTGATAAATGAAAAATCTCCATTGCCTTTTCATGACTCCCATTGAGATACGTACTTGTTCCTCAGGGCACAATTTGTCTCGCAGATTGCACTTGATTTGTAGTTTAAGCACAGAAGCTCATAATATCAGTGTTAAATACATGTAGCTTTCAGAAGCATGGTAAGGCAATATTTTTATATTCAGCCATTAGAAAAAATGTTTAAAGAAAAAAGGATCTCATTTTACTGGGTCTGCTGAAGCAAGACACCAGGTAAAGTATTTAATAATATTTTATCAGTATGCTTTAGCTTTATATGTATTTGTGAAGTTGATATATTTTTGTCTAGCCTGATCCCTCAACATTCCCATGCAGCTTTTGTTATCATATAATTTTTTAAGCCTTTATAAAATTTTCACTGTCTCTCAGTTGTGGAGATATAACTGTAAAGCACCAGGCAAAATGTGATATATTATGAGGAAAAGTAAAAGAAACAAAACATGTTTGCCCTTTCTCATTCAGTCTGCCGGATTATTTAATCTTGCTCTGTTTAGTATTTCTGTCATTTCATAGAGTTATTTGATGGCCAGGTTACCATGTGATTTCAAATGGATTTTGAGTGGATTATTTAATCTGCAGTTCAACATTTCTGACACTTTACTGAACGGTGTTATGGTCAGGTCACCCAAGTGACTTCAAATTACTCAGTAATGGTAGTTTTCATGGTAAACATAGTCCTTGGTGGCAGAGAGGACTCTGACTTCCCCATGTGAGAGCTTTTATGTTATATAATAATCAAAGTAACAGAGAGATAATTTTTGTAGCCAAGAATTGTTCTTCATCTCTCTCACTCTCTTTCTCTCCCTCCTTCCTCAGAGTCTTCACATTAGACTTTAAGCATGATTTTATGGTTATCTGAAGTTGTACTTTCATACCTTCTCCTGCTGATATAGGCCTTCTTTAGCAAACAGTGTAAGGAGCTACTACAAAAGTTCATGCTGATGCTTTTGGAATAGTCTGCCTTACTGATTTAGTAAACCTTAATGAAATCAATAAATGGAAACTTCCAAATGCATTTAAACCATTCTTGTTCCTAATTAGCTGAAGTATATGTTACTGTTGGCTTACAGAGGCTCTGTACCAGATGTTGAGTGAAACTTTCATATGTAGCTTATGTATTTATGTTAGTTTACTCCATGCGTAATACTCAACTTACATTTCTCTGTTCAGGTGCTCAGAGAACATAAGGTGTTCTCTGAAATGTAGACCTCAGAGACTCTCTGAACCCTTAGGCTCCTCTTTGTGTGATGATTTTTGATATCCTGACAACTGGTAGAGCAGAACTTGTGGAGAACAGAAAAAAATAGCAAACTCAGTGATTTAATTTTGCTTCTCTGATTTAGAATGAAGTTACCTGATCTTTCCAGTGATCCTGTGCGTATATTGTCTTTATATATGGTTATAAACACATAAAGCATGTGTACAGTTTTGCTATAGTACCAAATGCATAGCACATTCTTCTGATGTATCTACCTTATAAAAATTAATACATGAAAACAGTTTATACATGGAGCACCCTAAATTTGGTAACCTGTGTGTCTCTCTGAAAACCTGACTTGATAAATGCAAATGGAAGTTTCAGAGCTACCTTATCACAGATACATATTTATAATATCGCTAAAGAAACTCTTACCCTTCTTTCAAGGTTGAAATGCAGAACTGAGATTCAATGTTGCTGGATGCTGCCTCACTTTTCAAGATATAAACTGAGAAATGAATTGCCTAAAGAAATGGACTCTTAGTCAACATTGGATTTTAGGCTCCCTTAGTACTGTGAGAATAATTGGCATTTTACTTCCTTGAAAATTCAGAAACATTGCAGAATATTTTGAGTGTTTTGTCAAATTAAGTTGAAAAACATTTTAAAGCAGGAAGTAGATTAAAGCTTACAAAAAAGCAACTTAAATTTTGAATATATGAAAACTAAATAAATAATTAAATAAAAAAATATTTTGGGATCATTTCAGATTGATTATACAGGTCAGAAATTTTCGTTAGTTTGATTGCATAACAACCACAATACACAATTGTTCTTGGAAGTCATGAAAACAGTAGCTATTCAACCATCTAATCCAAATATGTTAGGAGGATTTCAAGGTAAATTTCTAAACATAAGATCAAAACTTAAGAGTGAAAAGTCAGTCATTATTGTGAGTAGTCTGGTCTAGAAGCTGGTTTAGTTGAAACCTGTTGGTAGTTTTCTTTTATGCAACGATTCTTGTTTAAAAGTACAAAACCTAGGTATTTTGTCTTTTGCTAAATCAATCTCCGCTTCACGTAGCCTGTGTGCTCCCTTTCGGAGTCATAAAGAAAATCATTGGATACTCATCAGATTGCTCTCCTACGTGAATTCAGTGGCACATACTTTCTACTCTAAGACTGAAGCAGTGGAACTACAGCTAAGAATTGGACGTGAAATGTAACAGCATGAGGAATCAGGAAGAAGGTGAAGAATTAATTGTATTTTTCACTTCAGTTGAAGGAAGTGACTTAAGATTCCTAATCGAAATGGCCAAGCTGTCAACCTGCCTGCACAGGGGAGGCTTACCTGCATGCCGGGAAGTGGGACACCGGGTGACCACGGGCTGGTGGGGCCATGCCCTCCCCTTCCTGACAGACACAGTCCCACCACACCAGGGCTGAGGCAGCTCCTGAGGACAGGGACAGCTGAACCAGGGCCCTGGGCCTTGGTGATGGTGCATGGCTGTGGTGTGGGCTCTGCTGCAGAAGCCACCCCCTTTGAAGCAGCTTCAGAGTGAAAGATGGGTTTGTTTCTTGCATGCAAAGCATGCCTTAGGTGTGATCTAATCAGCAGGGGGTCAGTCATTTTGTATACGGGAGTTTGATTACAATTGGCTAGTTCCGCTGCCTGCTAACCTGCTATTTGTATTTGCACGGTGTTTGATTTTGTTTATCAGAATTTATTTAAAATCTAACAGATCCAAAAGGACACTGAAATTCAGACTTCTACTGCCAGTTTTCCCTGGACCTGTATAATTCAAAATGGTTATTATTTTTACCCTCTCCAGTGAAATTCCAGGAGGTGAACAAAAATACATATGCGTATTTTTTTTCTTTCAGAATATATGGGAACACAGCTTAGCACATTCCACTAACAGCACTTGAAAACTAGGACTTACAAATGCACAATTGTCAGTTTTTACCCAAAATTGTATTATTTCTGTGTTTTGTTAATTCTGTGGGTTTGCTAGAAATATGAATTATTTTTCCCAACAAATATTTGATTATCCTTGTGATTTTTGATTCCTGCTTCTTCCAGTTATAGTTTGTTTGGGGGGGTTTTTTGGGGTTGTTTTGGTTTTTTTTTTACACAGAATCTTTATGAAACAGCTAAATAGTGCAGTATAACTCTTTCAAAGTGTGGATTAGGAAAGAACATCTCTTCAGCAGGAAAAAGTAATTGGTATTTCTGTTTCTTACGGTGAAATGAGTTTAATTTTAAAAGACAGTCAAGTTTAAACAAAATAGTGCTTAAATTAACCTGTAATATTGCCTGAATAGGGATGTAGACTATCTTTATTTCTTTCAAATACTCTGAAATTACAGTGTCCAGATCTGGCCCACACTCAGCAGAATTTTTTCTGCTTATTTTTAATGGATCAATTTTTGAATGCTGAAGCTGATCAGTCCCTGCTCTTGAGATAACGTTTCAGCCTTCTATAGATAGCACACAATTAACTGGAGGAGAAAAGGGGAAAACCAGGAAGGAAATACATGCAATACACAGAGCATCTCTCTATGTTCTGTATTCTGTGTCAATTTTAATGGGTCTGTAATTAGGTCACAGGACTGATTGATATCAGCACTTATTTTCCTGGGTGACATCACCCTCTCCTTCATTCTCTAATAGGGATTAAGGTGTTGACATATAGAAAACTTTACTTCCTGGACAGAGAAAAATAACTAATTAAACCAGTCATTGACTTTGACACTGGCTGAGTTATTTACCAATATAGCAATGAAATAGAGACTAACAGGAAGGAAGAGCACAGGGAGCGTGTGGAAAGAGCACAGATATGCTCGCAGCCCGTGTGTGTGAAGGAGCTTGGTTTAAAGAAACAATGACAGGACTAGGCTGGGGCAGGAACGATCATGAGTAAAATGACAGTGCATTTTGAATCCTTAGGCAGAAAAAGTAAGGCAGAATACTGGCAAAAAGCTTTGAGACAGAGCGAGAAGATGACTATTATAATGCATGGCTAAATGCACAGAGATCTTGGCATGAGAGGAGAGCAGTGAGTGCCCGAAGAGCATGTGATTCAAAGAGAGATTATCAGATGGAAAGAAAAAATGAGAAGGGTGCCTTAGACGTATTTCTATACATAGAAGGCACATGAATGCAGCAAAGGACACAGCTTAGAATGGTGCTTCTCAATTTAAATAGCTGCCACGTTTTAGACTGAACATACAAGGTTTTTCTGTTTAAAACTGTACAACCCAGCAGTAACCTTTAACGCATCTTTGTAAAATGTATTACAACTCAATCACTGTATGGTGCAGCTGGAAGAGCTTGATGCCATCGTTAGTGCTTTTTATTATTTTGTTGTCAGGGAACCTATGCCTTTTTTCAGACTTTCTTTTACTTTTTTGGAGATACTATTCACCCAACACTGATTTTAGTTAATGAGCTGGAGAACTTAAAAACATGACTTTTGAGATTTTAGGATTTTTGTTGCCAAATGAATGAAAAATTGAGGAAATTTATTTTTCTGATCTTGCATGTTAAGGTATATTTGTGCTTGAGAGAGACTGCCGGCTAGTATAAGATGACTTTTACTTAAGAGAGGACTATGAGGAACCACGTCAGACATGGCTGTAAAAACTCACACCTGATCATAGGAGCAGGCTGCAGCAGCACAATAAATGCCTGGCTATGAGAACAGAAGAAAATAAATTTGTTAAGTTTTGTGGTTGATGATGCTGGTGCAACAGTTGAGCCTCAGAGATTTCTTTTACAATTGTGAGTTGGAACTTAGTTCACGTGTGCTATGTGTAAAAGGTTTGCTAGCTCTTTGGTGCAGGTGGAGAGAATCCTCATGCATACGTATACAGTAAGTAACAGTTGACTATTGCATATGTTTTTAAATAAACTAGGAAGGGTGGTGGAAATAACATTTTGATGCTGTTTCATACAGGCTTTCATCTCCTGTCTATTTGCCATTTGTTATTTCTGAGCCTCATGAAATGCACTGACATTTTGTTTTAACAGCTGTGTTAGTTTTCAAGTTTTTTCTGTTGAGAGGTCTTAGTGTCAAGTTTGTTGTAGGAAATAGTAGGGATGTCTTATGAAAGCCTGCTACAGTGCTGCTCCTGACAAAATGAAAATCAAATACACAGGTTTGATTTAGAAGTGCTAAGAATAGGCTTAATCCAAGTCTGCAAGCTCTAATCCAAAGTGATACAGAAGCTGTAATGAACAAAATTAATGGCTTACTGGCACCTGATCTGACAGCGGAAGAAGAAGAAATTAGATACAAAGCATATCTCAGAGATTTAAAACAAGTGGCTTCATCCATTTGATTGTTAAGGCTGGAGTCATCAGAATGTGTTTTTTCCCAAGTCTCTCCTTTCATACTCATGTTTAAAACAAGGCTGAATTCTGTGTGAGACAGTGCTCAATAACAGATGTGAATGTATCAAATCTCGTGAGTTATAGTTTTCCTTAAGTAGAAGGAGAGAAAGCAGACGTGAATTTAAGTATAAACACCGATGCTTCACAAAATAGTCTTTTCTAAAATTGCATCTGTTTCTGAGCAATATGTTTGTCTAGAAATCATTGGCATTATTAAAAAAAAAAAAAAAAAGTAGTGGATGCTAACAACCCTTGACAAATCATCTTACTGGTCACTAGCCAGAGGTTTTACTTTACTTGCTTACGGATTTAAAACTGTGAGTAGAAATTGAGTTGTGAGTGACAGAACAACTGCTCCCAGAATTTCCAGCCATAGAGTAGTTTGAATGGATAAAACAGAGATAAGCTTCAAACTTCATATAGTCTAATGAGATGAATATAAATATTTGGACATTACTATTTTACGCTGTCTGTGAAGAGTGACTAATACGTCATCTTCACAAGAAGAGCAAGATAGGTGTCATCATTAGTTCAATTCCTGTGGCTTTCAGGAATATACAAGATCACTATAAAAAGCAACCATACCAAACCAAACAAACCCAAAACCAAACCAAAACAAAACCCACAAAAAACAAAATTGATGTTTTTCTCAAATGTTTAAAACTTGTGGATGGGGAGATGTCTCACTCTCCCTTCTCACCTTCCTTCACTCCTGAAGCATATATATGGGCTAATGGAGAAATCCTTGATCTTTGAGTACAGCCAGTAAATATCTGCTGGTCTGCTCAGGCAAGGTTTTATTCTTCTGTTACTAACCTTTTTATTCAGGAGACTTTGTACCAGTATTTTAGAAATAAATGAGGCAGTCTGTTACTTTCATGTTTGCTGCAGACTCATGCAGGTGTTTCTATGTAAGTGCTTGTCAGTTTTTTAACCACATTCTACAACAGCAGTTCCCAACCTTTTTTTAAAGGGATCTCCACTGCCCCCTTTCTGAACTCCAGGCTCCTCATCAGACCCTCTTCCTTCCCCCACTGTGAGGACTCCTTCTGATACCCTACCCTCACTCGCTTCTACTGACTTTTCTTCATCGTGTCCTTGTTGCTGACTTGGGCCGATATCAATGCAGCTCTCCAAAGTGCAAGTCCCAGCACAGTTTTAGCTCCTTAGCAGCTCTTGGCTTTTCTGGACTCACCGTGACTGAGAGCACACTTCAAAATGGTTGAACTATTTCTTCATATTGATTTTTCATTTTCTTCGTGTAAGAGTAGATTCTGAAGTCATCATATGATCCCACAAGCTGTGCTTCCATTAAGGTCCCGTACTACCTTTATCTTAATTCATCTCTCCTCGTTGCACAGAAGATTTTAAGTTGAAAAAAGTGCATGCCAAAATATTCACTGACTATTTTAATACGTTTTTTTAATTGAATGAAACCAGTGATCTATTCATGAACAGTTTGTTTTACATTTTTTGTAGATAGTTGCAGTGAGGAGCTTTTTGTTTTCATTCATGTCAGACTTTTTCAGAGTACATACGTAGGGAATTTTAGTTCTTCATGTTTTAATTCCTAAAATTCCTTGGGGAGTCTGAATTGGGAGACTCTGTGTTCACCCCGCTATAGTCTATGTGCCACTAGTGAAATAGTTCTTGGTATTTGGAAGGTAGGAGCCAGTGACCGAACTGCATAAATTCTTGCCCCTCTTTTTAGTCCCACTGAATTCAACTGGACCTCATGTTTCAAGAGGAGCAAGTGGATACAAAAAAGTAATTGTTTTCAAAAGCAGGCTCATACATCATCCAAATTTGAAAAAAAATGCATTATGCATAAAGGGTTTAATATTCTGTTCTGCGATTGATAGACGTGTAATCCCTATTAAAAAGATTTATGCTGAGCATTGGCAGCTGATATGATCCTGTAGTGTAAATCTGAATTGCTAAATTTCACAATAAATAATTATTCTTTCCTAACCTGATGCAAAATTTGTTTTACTCTGGATGTTTAAAGTAAATTAAAAAAATAAAATTAATATAACTTACGAATGGGTAAAGCACATGTCTTTTATACATCGTCCAAGATGATTTATACATCATCTTACAATTGTGACTCTGTTTTGGGGGAAAGGTTGAGAGACCATATTTTTGGAGAGACTAACTAGTCTTATTTTACAAAGGTAATAAGGGAGTGTGTTTATAAAACAAAAAACATGGATAATAACAACACATTACTAAAGGCTTGAAGAATAGACATACAGGATTTAATTGAGAAACAGAAGGTCAGTGATGCAGATGAGGGTAGAATGTAAACATCCCCAAGTGAACACCCACTCAAGGCTTTTTATACATACAATTTTGCTGTAGAAACATACCTACACTGCTTCTGTAACTAAGATAGCTTGTTTTTTTAACAATAATTGACAGCTGATAATTGACAGCTGACTGAACATTGCAGCTGAAGCACTTGAAGGAAATAAATAAATAATCCATCCATCTCAGAAATTTTTCAGTAATGTATGTATTATTGTTTCCAAATAACATTTAAATAATGTTTTTAAAGTTAGTGTATATTATAGGTAAGATTCTTGTGAGCAAGTGATGGTTGAGAAGAGGGGGGTCGTTCACATCCCCATTTGTTTTTGTTGGGTTTTTTTCCTTAGTGTGAGAACTTGCAGCTTGTTAGTATTCCAGGCACAATGCAAAGTGCTTCCTAGTCCTGACTCTCCCCACCCTGCAAATAGCGGAATGGTATTTGGTTTAGAAGGGAACAGAGTTTGAAGGAAACATGTTGTGATACATTTGTTTATGTTAAATTAGTTGTTTATGGAATGTTATTTATATAGATAACTTCTAATCAAGAAAAACAACAGGTTTATTGTACCGAAAACTTTTTGTTAGTATTTGTGTATTTCAGGAAGTTTTCCTTTATATAGTCATTGATTTTGTAATTTGACAGTAACTGTGATGTTCCACTCAACTAGATTTGGCTTTTTCTTTGTGTAAAATGCCAGGACTGTCTGGTTTTATCTCTTTTTTTTTTTTTTTTTTCTTTAAGACAGGAACATCTATAAATTGCAATGAGAAAGTAATACAGAGTTAAATAATTACCTTAGAAAGCATAAAACAAGTCAAATGAATTGAAGACCCTGCACTCAGCAGCACTGTTCATTCTATCTCATCTGAGGTACTTTGGATTGCTTAAGTTCTGGTGTTTTGCTATATTTACTGCAAAGGCAAGAAAAAGGGAAAATACACACACACTAAGAAAAACCTATGGAAGTTAAACCAGCTTAGTGAAATCACTTCTTAAAAATTCTGTATCACTCTGTTTTTGGAGAGCTTTCTGATTAATTTACAATGTCCAGGCTTCCATTTTCATGGTATATTTTGGAACAAGGTAACATTATCCATCAACAAGGTCTTCCTCAAGTGATCTGAAAAGTCTGGGACATGATACGTTTTAACTGCCTACATATTTTAAATTTTGATAGGTTACATGGTCAATGATCTACGTCTCAGAGAAGAACAAGTAATAATTTCGTCACAATTGCATAGTCTTCTAAATCCTAACTGTTTCATTGTGTTTCTTCTTAATAGAGTGACTTTAACGGTTCTAGAGGAAGAAGGTTGAAGCTTTGAACACTTATTTTTCATCTTTGACATCTATGGTTTTCAAGCGGTGTTGAGGTTAAATGGGAGTTCATTTACACTCTATTTCATGTAGTAAGTGTTCTCATAATTAAATGCAGATCCATGTAATTTAGTGGTAGAAAGAGAAATTCATTAAGATTCCTGATTAGGAAAAAGCGTTAACAGAACTGCAAAGGTTATAGAAATTTAGCTCCTGCTTAAGGTAAATTAAGCACAAACCACATTCCTGTAACATGAAGGAGATTGCTTAAACTGTAACTGACAAGAAATTTCAAAATTCGTTTTCATCATTTGTGTACATCAAAAGCAAAAGTAAACATACATTTATTAAATCAGTATAGCTGATAAAATTCATACAGATTTCATGCCCTTTGTAATGTGGCTTTTTTTGTTGTATTAGGCATAAAGGTTAATATTTGTGATGGGCTGACCCTGGCTGGATGCCAGGTGCCTACCAAAGCCATTCTATCACTCCCCTCCTCAACTGGACGGGGGAGAGAAAATACAATGAAAGGCTTGTGGGTTGATACAAGGACAGGGAGAGATCACTCACCAATGACTGTCACGGGCAAAACGACTCGACTTGGGGAAATTAATTTATTACCAATCAAACCAGAGTAGGACAATGAGAAATAAAACCAAATCTTAAAAATACCTTCCCCCACCTCTCCCTTCTTACGAGGCTCAGCTTCACTCCTGATTTCTCTACCACCTCCCCTGGAGTGGCGCAGGGGGATGGGGGAATGGGGATTGTGGTCAGTTCATCACATGTTGCTGGTGCTCCTTCCTCCTCAGGGGTAGGACTCCTCATACTCTTCCTCTGCTCCAACATCAGTTCCCTCCCCTGGGAGGTAGTCCTCCATGATCTTCTCCAACATGAGTCCTTCCCATGGGCTGCAATTCTTCATAAATTACTCCAGCATGGGTCCTTCCCATGGGGCACAGTCCTTCAGGAACAGACTGCTCCGGCATCAGTTCCCCAAGGGGTCACAAGTCCTGCCAGTAAACCTGCTCCAGCGTGGGCTCCTCTCTCCACAGGTCCGGAGGTCCTGCCAGGAGCCTGCTCCAGCATGGGCTTCCCACAGGGTCACAGCCTCCTTTGGGCATCCACCTGCTCTGGTGTGGGGTCCTCCATGGGCGGGAGGTGGCTATCTGCTCCACCATGGACCTCCAGAGGTTGCAGTGGGACAGCCTGCCTCACTATGGTCTGCACCACAGGCTGCAGGGAAATGTATTCTCCAGTAGCTGGAGCACCTCCTCTCCCGCCTCCTTCACTGACCTTGGTGTCTGCATAGCTGTTTCTCTCACATATTCTCACTCCTCTCTCCAGCTGCAATTGTGCAGTTTTATTTTTCCCCTTCTTAAATATGTTATCACTGAGGCGCTACCACCATTGCAGGTTGGCTCAGCCTTGGCCAGGGGCGGGTCTGTCTTGGAGCCGGCTGGCATTGGCTGTGTCAGACATGGGGGGAAGCTTCTAGCAGCTTCTCACAGAAGCCACCCCTGTAGCCCCTCCACTACCAAAACCTTGCCACACAAACTCAATACAATATTATTGCAAATACTGATAAATCTGTCATGGACTTTAGGCTATTTCAAATTTTATTTTTTAAATGAGAACCCCCAAAATGAACTGAATTAAAGGATATTTGCTTAGCATCTCTGGTAAAAAGAGGTAAACTTTGTTTTTTTCTAGTGCCCAAATTGGTATTTCATCTAAACTGTTGCTTTCAGGAAGTTATAAAAAGCAAAGGGCTAGCAAGCTTTACCTTTCACATCAATGGAGCTAGAAGTTCGCCATCAATTTTACTAATATATGGATAGTATGATGATCTGATGATAAGGAAACATACAGTCTCTGTTTACTCTCCTGAAGTTAAAAATGCTATTACTTGGCTTTGGTTTGATTCTGTAACTTTAAACATATGCTTAGGTACAGGTTCATGAGAGCAACATGCTTTTCACCTAACCCTTGAAAATATTTTCTTACCATTCCCATAGCATTTCTCTGGTCACATTCAAACATATATTGACAGACAATTAATTCTTAAAAGTATCTGATGCTTTCTCTGTAAGGTGAAAAAGGATGTTGAAAATCTGTAATAGGTTTCTGCTTGAACTGCTATAAATTTACTCTGTTCAATTATGTCAGTTTAAATCTAGGACACTTTTTTATTCTGTCCTTACATCTCAATTACACTAACCCTTTGGTTAACTGGTTTTCTTGGTCATTTTTACATTAGTTCAGCTTATAAATTTTTTCTTTAATACAAAATTGCTGTCAAGTATATGTGGTGCTAATAGGTGTAGAGTCAGAGCTCTGCTGTTTTGTCTCAAATGACCCGTTCTGCAATACTGCGCCTGTGCCCACATGCCTATGCGTAGGTGCTTTTGCCCCTTGGCTACTACAATGCAGATCTGGGAGGGGAGGGGGGTGAGAATAGGGCAGTGGAAGTTGGACTAGGTGGACTTCTGGAGGTCCCTTCCAGTCTAAAGGATTCTGTGATTCTGTGGAGGTTGATCTCTGCACAGTAGCACTCTCTTAGGGTGTGCACAGTCTCAATTGCACGATACTGGAACATCTGACCAGCAGCGGCGCATTCCTTCCTCCCTCTACTGTGGCCTGACTGTGTCCAGTTCTGAATGTAATGGTGCTGAAAAAATCTTGTCTAACTTTCTGTTCACCACTACTGTCTCCAAGATATCTTTCATTAGAACAGCCTTCCATTTCTCATTTAAAAAAAAAAAAACCAGCAACAAAACAAAACAACAAAAAAACGAAAAAAGCACAACAGCAGCAAAAAAAAAACCCAAACCCAAAACCCCACGCAACAAAACAGCTAAGTTCAAATTTCATTTCTGCACTTGATTTTTTTTTAAAAACCTGCCAGATAATGGAAAATTTTCCAAATCAAGGACAGGAGATTTTCCTCCTCCACATTCCAAACTTTTCTGTGTTGTTTGGACTGTAAGGCACATTCAGATTTAGGTAAGTGAATCTCATTAGCATGCTCTTTATACTCTTTTTCAGATCAGTAATGAGGAATTTAATTAAAACATGACCTAGCACTCATCCCAGCAGCATTCACCAAACACCTCCTTTTGACATGATACATTGCTGTTTTTCACTGATCCATGTTCTAAATACTAGCCAGTTTTCAAAGCAGCGGTGAGCAGAGGTGGAATACCACTTTATTAGGGACAAGTTATGGAATCTTAAAAAAATGAAAAATAGAAAGGTGTTCCCTGGAAGAAAATGAACAGAATTACATTCTGCCTGTCTTTGTGCAATAACCTTGTTAATAAGCTACCAAAACCTATTACCTCATAACTCAAGTTCAAAACAGTGACATTCTATTTTTTTGTATTAAGGAGATAAGAAAGATTAAAGGCAAATATTAACTGACAAGCTCTTGTCATATTTTCCAAAGAATTATGTCATCAAGGCCTAATTTACAGCTCTTCACTCTGAAGAGTATTATGTGGTAGCGGTTCTAGGGAAATTTGTATTGAAGAAGTGTTTAGCTGGTTTGACCAGCTCCTCTAGTAATGGGATTAAGCTGGCTACTGTTCACATACTGTTTCAGGAGTTCTGACTGTGCAAGGAATTCCCTTCCCTCCCATATTTTTTTTTTTCCCCCTGCATCTGCTAGTGCCCAAATTTCCTTACTAGTTGCAATAAAAAGAGGATAAGGAGGAGAGAAAGTGTAGTAGAAAGTGTAGAGCTGGGTCAGCTAGGGCAGGTTGCCAGGGGCTGTGTCTATTCAGGTTCAGAGTATCTCCAAGGATGTCAGTATTTCTGCAACCTGTTACAGTGTTCAGTCACCCCTACAGTGAATTTTTTTTTTTTCCTTAGGTTTAAATGTAATTTCTTGTATTTCCATTTGTACCCATTGCCTGTTGGCCTGTCACTGAGCACTGCAGAGAAGAGCCAGGCTCTGTCTTCTTTACTGCCCTCCCCACCAGGTATTTAGGTGCATTGATCACTTGAGACTCCATTCGAATATCGATGGCTGTCATTCAGGGCACCCACAGTTGTCCAACTCCACACAGGGAAGGGAGGGACCAAAACAACGAAGGGTCTGTGTGTGACCATGCTCCTGTTGGAGCAGCAGTTCTAGGACACACTGGATAGCTCAAATGGCGATAATGCCTGTGCTTTGGAAATTTAATTGATCCTGAAGTATCTGTATGAAAGATTTCATGAAATATTCAGAAACATAGTGCATAAAATTGATCAGAGTGTGCTTGTCCTGTAATTACAACACCTAACCGTATATAATGAAGGATGAGGTGTTTTTACCACTGCTGTATATCAGAACATGTCTGAAAAGTTTATTTTTTTTGTCTTCTGCAGGAGCCATGTTGGTCATGTGCGGTGAATTTTGTTACGTGCTGGTAGACCACAGGGAATTTTGAAACTGTCTTTCAGTAATCCTAATGAATGGGTGGACCTGTTGTACCATATCTCACTACAGCTGTACTTAATATGTGTTTCCAGTGTCACCAGTCCCTTGTCTTAAGCAAGAACAATATAAATAAGGGTGAATTTAGGGAGCTATTTTTGCATAACAGGTTGTTAACAAGCAGTCATTTAGAGTACTGGAATGGTAAGGTTGGCACTAACTACTGAGGCATGCTGCAGGAATAGGAGATATAAAGCTGAATAGCAAGACGTACTTCCCCAAAACAAGGGCTGCTATAGTATGTTTAAGGGAAATAGTTGAAGCTCTTCTATTTGGGAAGTACTTTTGAAGGTCCTCAAGCGTGTTTTCAGAACTTGAATTTTATGGTATATTGTATGGTATATTTATTAACATTATCCCCTAAAATACACACAAAAAAAATTCTATGCAAAGATGATAAAGTGGCAGAAGCATTCTTTGAGGAGCAAGACATATTTGGAACATGTACAGGAATATGAATGATAATATTTCATGAATGTCATTTAAGAGATGCACTTGAACATCAGCTAGAGCAACAGCTCGCTCTCCTTTAATGAATATAATTGTATAATAGAAGTGTAATTGAAATCTATCAGTGCGAAGAATATCTAGCTCTTTACATCTCTTATCCCGTTTCAGTTTCCTTCACCTATTCTTCCCAGCTGCAGTCTATATTTTGGAGCTGCTAGTCCCTTTCATTCTAATACAAAAATTGAATCACTTTACTTTTTTCTTTTTCTCCCCCCCCTGCTTAACATGTCGCTTAAGGTTTCGAGATTCGTCTTTCTGTCCTCCTGTTCAGTAAAACTTTTTTAGAAGATAGTCTTCTGGCATCGTTCTTCAGAAAATGTGCTATGATGTGTGATGAGGCTAGAATTAAATCTGGATTCTCCACTTGTGGAAATGCAAACTTTCTGAGATTATGGAAGTTTGACCAGATTTGTAGCTGCAGAAGATAAAGGTCAGACTTTGAGCCCAGGAAATAATACTGCAGAATCTTTAAAATGCTTGAATTAATCCCTCCACAACAAATCTTGTATGATGTATCAGTATTATTTTACAACTCATCTGAGGTTAATGCCTGTTTTTAAAAATAATGATCACAGTTTGAAATATCAAAGGGATGACTTTTCTTTTGTGTTAAGCACCCCAAAAGCTATGTATTTCGAGAGCAGTTGTGAATGTCAGTTTTAAAAGCTAGACTGATCTTCCTCAAATTAGGGAGTAAGAGTAGAAATTCTTTGGTTTTAGTTCAAGTATATTTATTCAAGACAAAAAAGATTTTGTGTTAACAAGTGTATTTAGAAATTTTGTGACTCTTGCTTCTTCATCCTGCATCTAAAATAAGTAGGACACTATCTTCATTACAATGTCTAAACAGTAATCTCCTTAGAAAAGACAAAGTTAGTGTAACATATTCTTTGGTGACATAACCCACCAGCCTGGGTTGAGGTGAAAGGTATTTATTTCAGGTCAACAGCAGTACTGGTGTACAGCTAAGTAAAGGTTTACTGTGTTTATGTTTTCAACTTCCTTGGCAAAAAATGTTTGAAATGCATAATTGCCTAGAGTTTTATTTCATGGGGTTTTTTTTCCAGATGGTCTTCAAATAATCAGCATATTTGTTCTAATTGTATGTGTGTTTTTTCTAAGAACTAATTTGATCTTAAGTATTTTACTTATGTGTGTAATACTGTGCCATATTTGCATCACATGATACATAGTGAATGATGAGATTGGAAACACTGGCTCAGTTATGTTTATCATCTGCAGTGTATAAGCTGTACTGCATCTCATGAAAATCTCCTTAAAAATGCCAGTTCAAATGTACCATAACATTGGCTGATAATTTTATTAGCAAAAACACAGGTAAAAAGAGAAAATGAGGTTTGTGTACAGATTCTTCATCATTTTGGAAGATTTTTATGTGGAAAAGTATCTAATAGAAATAAGAGGACTTTTCTGTTTTTCATAATCTCAGAGTTGTGCTCTTTACCAATATGTAATGGACTATTTGAGGTGAACTTTCTTTAGGAAGGCTGAGAAGGTGGGGTCACATTCCTGCACAAGCAAAGCGCTGCAACTGCTACCAGTCTTTTCCCTCTCACAGTCTAATAGACACAATGACTGATAACTCTTCAACGGAGTCTTCCCAGTGGTCATTTGTGATGTTCCCTGGGCTTCCACACAGTTCATCTTCATTGCAAAGTAATATAGTGAAGACATGTAGCTTATATATTTTGGTTTTGATAAAAAAGATTATACTGGGGTTAAGACAGCAACTTGATAATTTTTCTTGCAGGAAAAGATTAAACGAAAGAGCAGTAAATTTCAGTGCTGAACTTCCATTCAAACTAGGCTATATATATTGACAATGGGTTTCTTGGTTTTGTTTTGTGTGGCTTTTTTGGGTTTTTTTTTAAGTAACTCTACAGGTGAATTTTTACTATCTGTACAACTTTTCCCATGTCAGGCACAGTTCTTTTTCTACTGCTGTTATACCAATGAATATTGGGAACCATTGCTGAGGACGGAACTACCTGATTGAAAAAACGTTCCATTCTGGTTGAATGAGCTGAATGTGAGGAGCCATGTGCTGGCTTTATGTAACATCTAAGATGGTGGAACATTTTAAGGATGGGTAGTGAAATGGGGCCAATTGATATAAACTGGTGTTGCAGAATCAGTATTGAGTCAACAGTGTTAGTTCGTGTTAAGGATTTCATGCCAGATTTTCTTTCTTCCTTGGTGTTTTATGATCTGTAAGATGAAAAAAAAAGTAAATATTTGAGAAGCATATATGAGAAGCTGGATACCATTCCTATTGTAATTTTAGGAGTCCTCTCAGTCGATATTGTATCTGACAAAACATTACAGCAATTAATCAGCAAATTCCTTAGGCATGTGAATTATTGAAAGTATGTGAGTTATCCTGTTTATTTCGTATCTTTACATTTCACAGGTTTCAAAATAATTTTAGGACTTGATTCATAAACAGCATTGGTAAATAATATAATACTATTTTGTTAACCCAGCTCTTACATGCTGTTGCTAAAGGAAGATTACATTTCCATTAGATGGAAAAAATATTTCACCATTCCCGCTGAGGGACTTGGGGTTGTTCAGCCTGGAGAAGAGAAGGCTCCAGGGAGACCTTATAGGGCCTTTCCAGCACTTAAAGGGGGCCTACAGGAAAGATGGGAGCAAACTTTTTATCAGGGCCTGTTATGACCAGACAAGTGGTAATGGCTTTAAACTAAAAGGGGGAAGATTTAGACTAGATATAAGGAAGAAATTTTTTACAATGGGGGTGGTGAAACACTGGAACAGGTTGCCCAGAGACATGGTAGATGCCCCATCCCGGTAAACATTCAAGGTCAGGCTGGACGGGCCTCTGAGCAACCTGATCTAGTTGAAGATGTCCCTGCTTGTTGCAGGGGAGTTTGGACTAGATGACCTTTAAAGGTCTCTTCCAACCCAAACTATTCTATGATTCTATGATTCCTACTAGCCTCCTGCCCAAAACCCTCTTTTTAAAAATTTGGTTTTACTGGAGATTAGACCTAGAAAATGTGTGAAAGAGTAACTATCTGCCTTAGCAACGAGCCCAGTGGATGTATGTAGGTAGTAAACTAGGTGGAGGTAAAGAATTCCCCACAGCCTCCTCCTAGAGAAACTGATGCATTATGGTCTAGATAAGATATCTGTGCGGTGGATGGGGAACTGGCTGACGGTTGCACCCAAAGGGTGGTGGTAAATAGCTCCTTTTCAAACTGGCAACCTATCACAAGTGGGGGCCCCCAGGGATCGATAGTGAGTCCAGCGCTGTTTAATAACTTCATAAGTGATCTGGATGATGGGATCAAGTGTACCCTGATGAATTTTGCTGATGATACCAAACTGAGCGGGGAAGTAGACACTTGGAAGGGAGAGCCACCCTACGGGTAGACCTGGATAGGCTGGAAGAGTGGGCTAACAAGAACCTTACGAAGTTCAACAAGGACAGATGTAAGGTCTTGCACCTAGGAAAACATAATCCAGGAGTGCAGCACAGGCTGGGATCTACATGGCTGGGGAGCAGCTCTGTGGAAAGGAACCTGGGGGTCGTGGTAGACAACAAGCTCAGTATGAGTGAACGGTGTGTTGCAGCAGCAAGTCAAGCCAACAGGATGCTGGGTTGCATCAACAAGGACATCACCAGCAGAGATAAAGAAGTCATTATCCCACTCTATTCAGCACTTGTCAGACTACACCTGGAATACTGTGTTCAGTTTTGGTCCCCACTATACAAAAAAGATGTGGACAGGCTGGAGAGGGTCCAGAGAAGGGCTGCAAAGCTGATCAAAGGACTGGGAAGCCTGGCAAGTGAGGAAAAGCTGAGAGAATTGTGTTCGTACAGCCTTGAGAAAAGAAGGCTTAGGGGAGACCTTATCACCATGTTCCAGTATTTAAAGAGTGGCTACGAAGAAGACGGAGACTCCCTTTTTACAAGGAGTCACACGGAAAAGACAAAGGGTAATGGGAACAAGTTACTCCTGGAGAGATTCCGGTTGGACACAAGAGGAAAGTTTTTCACAGTGAGAACAATCAGCTATTGGAATAATCTCCCCAGGGAAGCGGTGGATTCCCCAACATTGGACACTTTTAAGACTTGGCTGGACAGGGTGCTGGGCCATCTTGTCTAGACTGTGCTTTTGCCGGGAAAGTTTGGACCAGATAATCCTTGAGGTCCCTTCCAACCTGGTATTCTATGATTCTTTGAATTTTTCCTGATCATTCAGATACTTAAATTGTACTGAAAAGTCATTCTGCCAATAATTTGCCAGTCAAATTAAGACAAAGGATGTATTCTGCTAGCTGGTATAGCCTCATTTACTTCTCTGCTACCACACCTTTTCAGCTTGTGTCAACTCTTCATGTAGAATGTATGAGATGGCACAAAGAGCTATAGTAGCTAAAGATACAGAGAAGTCAGATGGTACACCAGTATTTTTAAATGGGTGCAGTTTGCCTTGCCTTACCTTGGTATGATACAAGTTATTTCTGAGTGGCCTGAATTTTCAGGGTGGATGTTCTTCATAGTGTTTTGAAAGAAGTAAAACAAACTAAAGAAATAATCAGCAATGTTTTGAGAATTATTTTTAAATCAACTTTGACATCCTAGAGAAAACTGTTTTTTTGTGAATATTAGATTGATACGTGAATGATTTTACAAGGATGACTCCTTGTGAAAATGGAGTCTCCATCTTCTTTGTAGCCACCCTTTAAATACTGGAACATGGTGATAAGGTCTCCCCTAAGCCTTCTTTTCTCAAGGCTGAAAAAACCAAGTTCTTTACCCATTTTCAAAAAGGGTAAAAGAAGAAGACCTGGGGAACTACAGGTGAGTCAGTCTCACCTCTGTACCCGGTGGGATCATGGAGCAGATCCTCCTGGAAACTATGCTAGGGTACATGGAAAATAAGGAGTTGATTTGTGACAGCCAACATAGCTTCACTAATGGCAAATTGTGCCTGACAAACTTGGTGGCCTTCTACAATGAGGTTACAGTGTTGGTGGATAAGAGGAGAGCAACAGATGTCATCTACCTGAACTTGTGCAAGGCATTTGGCACTGTCCTGCATGATATCCTGGTCTCTAAATTGGAGAGACATGGATTAGATGGATGGACCACTTGGTGGATAAGGAACTGGCTGGATGGTTGCACTCAAAGAGTTGCGGTCTATGGGTCAATGTCCAAGTGGCATGCAGTGACAAGTGGTGTTCCTCAGGGGTCGGTACTGGGACCAATACTATTTAACAGATTTGTTGGGACTGAGTGAACCCTCAGCAAGTTTGCTAGCGAAACCAAGCTGCGTGGAGCGATTGATGCACTGGAGGGAAGGGCTGCCATGCAGAGGGACTTGGACAGGCTTGAGAAATGGGCCCATGCCAACTTCATGAAGTTCAAGAAGGCCAAGTGCAAGGTCTTGTACGTGGGTTGGGGCAATGGCATGCACAAATACAGGCTGGGTGGAGAATGGTTTGAGAGCAGCCCTGAGGAGAGGGACTTTGGTGTGTTGGTAGATGAGAAGCTCAACATGAGCTGGCAATGTGCACTTGCAGCCCAGAAGGCCAACGGCATCCTGGGCTGCATCAAAAGAAGCGTGGCCAGCAGGTTGCGGGAGGTGACTCTGCCCCTCTACTCCGCTCTGGTGAGACCCCACCTAGAGTACTGTGTCCAGCTCTGGAGCCCCCAGCATAAGAAGGACATGGACCTGTTGGAGAGGGTCCAGAGGAGGGCCATGAAGATGATCAG